>JAVTVJ010002265.1:75551-593601 GCA_034509425.1 Eopsaltria australis | reverse complement strand
CACATAAGCTGCTCCAGACTCGCCTCCACTGCAGCAGCAACACAGATACTGCAAAAACCCCTCTACATCTGCAGCAGGAAACGGACAGAACACAGGCTGACTGTGACAGGTCTGACACACATTTCCTACCTTGACTTCTTTGACATTGGGGTTCCAGTCTCCCATCTGCTCCATGTTGTCCACCAGCTCTCCGTACACCGTGTCCAGGGGCTGGTCCACCACCACCTCCAGCCGGAACACCTTCCCCACGTCCGGCAGCACCTTGCTCAGCACTTTATCTCCGTTACCCTGGAGAGGGGAGGGCAGAGTTACCACCAGAGCTGCTCACAGGAGGGGGGGCTGCAGGGCAGAGCACCCACCGCTACTGTCTCTGTTTTCCAGTCATTCTGGTCCTCGAGGATTCTGAGGGATTTCTGCAGGGCTTCCTCTCCTTGCTTGATGTAAGACATTTCCATGTCGCTGAAGGGTTTCTCCTCCAGCCTCGAGCCTGCCAGCACCAGACAAAGGCAGGCAGGGCTGAGTGCAAGAACAGCATAATGTGCCAGATGAGCTTTATCTACTCTAAATACCCTTCTCTGTGCCCAGGGCATGGGGATTAACCCCAGTTCCCACTCTGCCTTTGGTTCAGCAGCAGCACAGCCCACCCGCAGGCAGGTTTTCCTCCAGCCACTCTCTGGAGCCCCAGCCTGCAGCAGGAAGGAACAGACCCCCTCAGGTGTCACTTACTGAGCAAGGAGCTTCTCCTGCGCACCTGGTGGATCCAGGTGCTGGGTCCTGGGCTGCGGCTGGCGAGTCTGCTCAGCTCCTGGCTGATGGCCACAGCCGCTTGTCTCCTCAGACCTGGGGAGAGAAGAGAGTGTGTCACCTGCTGGCACCGCGCTGCCGGGGCCTGGCCCTGGGCTTTTTCCCAATTTAAACACACAACATGGAAAAGTCCCTGCTTGTCCCCATCTCGGGGTCCCTACAGGCACAGGGAGCAGCTGGTTGCCATTGCACCGCCCTGGCATAGGTTGTCCTAAGCAATCCTGAGCTTGGCTCCAGCTCCAAGTCATGCAGCAGTAAAAGTACTGAGGAGCATCATGCAGGTGCTCAGGAAAGAGCATGGAAATGGAGCACAGAGGTACAAAACCCTCACAGCCAGAGGGAGCATGACCCAGAACTGGTCACAGGGACATGAGCCAGCCCCTCAGGCCCCAGTGACAGGCCTGGCAGCAAAAAGGGTTGCAGGGACAGTAAATCACAAAACCCAACATGCTACAGACTGGGGAGAACACCCCTGAGACCCCAGCCACCACTCTGAGGAGTTTAGAAAGAAAGAGGGTCCTTTCTGGAGCCTGTGATTCAAAAGGAGCTCCTCTAACAAACTTTTGTCAGAAACTGCCGCTCTGCTTGTGACAGCGGGGAGAGAATTCCCGAGCTCTGGCCCCATCCTGTCCTGGACAGTCGGACAGGGGCAGCCCCAGCCCCGTCCTGTCCTGGACAGCCGGACAGGGGCAGCCCTGGCCCCATCCTGTCCTGGACAGTCGGACAGGGGCAGCCCCGGCCCCATCCTGTCCTGGACAGTCGGACAGGGGCTGCCCCGGCCCCATCCTGTCCTGGACAGTCGGACAGGGGCTGCCCCGGCCCCGTCCTGTCCCAGCAGCCAGTCAGGGGCTGCCCTGGCCCGCCAGACTCACCGGTCATGTTGCGCAGGTGGCGGTAGGAGATGGCAGCGCAGAGCTTGGACGTGGCTGGCAGCATCTCGGTGTGGGCTTGGGGCCGTGGGCTGGGCAGTGGCCGCAGTGGGGCTGGGTGGTGGTGGCTGCGGTGGCTCTGGTGGCGGCTCCGGCAGTGGTGGCTGCAGTGGCTGCAGTGGCTCCGGCAGTGGTGGCTGCAGTGGCTCCGGTGGGTGGCTGCGGTGTCTGTCTGTCTGTGCCGGGCGCTGCTCTGCCCTGGCCCCGCTGTTCTCGGCCTTAAGTACGCAGGGCTGAAGGATTCTGCCCCGTCAGCCAGGAGATAAGAGCTGTCACTCGGGGCTGGGCCCCGCGGGCCAAGGCTGGAGCCGGCTCCCCACGCATCTGCCGGGGCCGTGGGTCAGCGCTGGGCACGGGGCTGGGAGCGTGCTGGGCAGTGGGGGCACTGCCAGCCCCAGCCACCTGCAGCCCCGAGGGGCAGGGGGGTGGGCAGAGTTCCTGCTGTGCCTTGCAGGCGATCCCTTGCCAGGGACAGACCCTGCAGCACATGGACCTGGGCTCCATGGCATGGATCACCAGCTGTGACAGATAACACATAATCAGTCACACAATTATTAAGGGTGGAAAAGACCTCCAAGGTCATCGAGTCCCATCTTTGATGGGTAACAGTGGATAATAATGGGTAATAAGGGATAACAATGGACGACACCATCTCACAGCATAACCACCATGGAATAACGAGCCTGGCTGGGCCTCTGCAAACACCATGCACAAGAACCAGGACAGCCCATAGAGAGCTGAAGATTAAATCCATTGAGCTGCTGAGCCTGGGACTGGAAGTGAGGGGCAGCCCCAGGCAGCCCCCCATTCCCCAGACCGTGTTATCTGCCCCAGGGCTGAAAGCAGAGATAACACTCAAGGCTGAAATGACATTTCTGGGATGAATTACAGCCTGGAGATCAGCACTCCCAGGAACCCATGAATTACAGCTGCTTCCTTTGACGTCAGTCCCTGCACCCTCCTGCGGGGAGCTTGACCTTCCTCCCCCATTTCAACAACTTGGCCCAGGGGGAGGTCACCCCCTGACTGCGCCAGCAGCCCAGCCCCAGGGAGCCCTTTGTGTCCCCCTGCCTGTCCCCAGCTTTCCCGGGATGATTTGGGTCCCGTCTGCCATCCAGAACGGTCCCCAGGATGTTCCTCTCCATTGCCAGGGCTGCCATTCTCCACTGGGGGCCAGAAAACACCTCATGTGCAGGTCAGCAGTGTGGGGTTAGGAGGAGGTGCTGGAGGGACCAGAAGGAAGCCAGAGGCTGCACTATCCCTTTCCAAAATGTTTACTGGGAAATCCTCTTTGCAGCCGTGCTCCCACGAGGGCGATTCCCGGGTCATGCCACAGCTCTCCCCATCTCTGGGCTTCACCCACCTGCCTGCAGGTGGGGAGGGGAAGCCAGGAGGGTTTGAAACCCCCGAGTCATGGCCAGGAGCGCTCAGCCCAGAGCCCCAGCTAAGCACACACGGAGCACTGACAGGTCTGGGTGCTTGGGGACACCAGAGACACCCCAATATTGTGGATTTCCCCCAGCCCTCACAGCCCCCTGCCCTGGCAGTGAGGGGGACACAGCACCAGGGACCGGGGAGCCCCCAGCTCCGAACCATCCAGGACTGTTATCCCTGATGGAGCAGCTGCTCCCAGCACAAGGCCTCGGCACAAGGACACAGCTGTTTGTGAGAAGAACCAAAACAACCCACGCAGAGCTGCCCCTCTGGCTCCGGGCTGGGGGGGCTGCAGGGGCACGACCCCATCTGTGCCCTCAGGAGGGGACACAGGCACAGTCACACTGTGCCACAGCACGTGAGGAAATGCTGCAGGTGATCAGTCCCCAGAGCAGGACAGACCCCAAAAAGGCACCCAGACCCTGAGGAGGGTCTGGTTAACTGGGACACCCCAGCCCCCACAGTCCCTCTGAGGCACCCCCCAGGCTCCTGCTCGAAGCCACCACACAGCTCCATTTGCAGCTTTTCACTTAAAAACAACAGGGCTTGAAGTACAAACATCTGCAAATGTACAAAATGTACAAAACCAAACAGTGCCAACTGGAGGCACTGGAGATTCACCAGGGCTTCACCCAGAACCCTAAGGCTGTCCTGAGCCCTCCACCCCGCCCAGCTGAGCCCCCTTCCAGAACATTCCCCACTCCCAGCCCGTTTCCCACTGCAGTGGCTGGAGCAGGGGAGGCTCTGTCGGGGTGACCCTGCCCCTCGTGCTGCAGCACAGCCGGGGGGTCCCCCCATCCCAAGGCTGCCTGTGCTGCTATTTGGAGAGCAGACAAACCACAGCCCCGGTGCCCACAGAGGTCACACCCGACGCCATGATAAGATAACGGGCTCAAGAGCAGCAAGAACAGGTCCCTGTCCTGACCCCATCAGCTCCTTACACCCCCCAAAGCCCTGGGCTGGAGGGTTGGGACCCCACCACCGAGGCTGGGCAGCCCTTGCCTCCCCCCAGCCACCGTGGGCATCACTGCCCTGATCCCCCCTCACCCAAAACTACCTCCCAAACAAACAGGGACAGCAAAAATACCCCCAAAGAGCCACCCCCTCCTGTCAGAGATTTTCCAGCCACAGGAGCCAGCTCTGTAACTGCTTTTTATTGGATTTTGTTAGGACAAGAAATAGCATTTCCTTGTTTAAACCCCTGCTACCCCAAATCCACAACACCCACTCAAGCCCAATGGGGCAAAAACATTTCCCTGCAAAGTGAGTGGTCCCTGGGCCAGTCAGAGGGGGCCAGCACTGGCCACAGCAGCTGTCAGCTCTGCAGGACACCTGTGCTCAGCCCCAGCGAGCAGAGCTGGGCTTGTCCTGTCCCCCCAGCACGGACTCTTCCCCCAAGCAACTCCCTCACTGCCCAGGGGAGCAGCCTGAGGTTCCACAAGGATTGTCCCTGCCCAGGTTTGCCCTGCCCACACCCAGGAGGCTCCTGGAGCCTGGCAGCTGCCCAAAGCCAGCCCCAATGCCAAGGCCTCTCCCACCTATGGAAGGGCTGGGACACACCAGGGGCAAAGGACTCTCCAACCAGACACAGCTGCAGCTCCCCCCGAGCACTGAGGTGAGGACAGGCTGGAGGTCCAGGCTCTGTGGTGCCTCAAGTGCAGCAGCTCTTCATCAGCAGGTAATCAGGGGGCTCAGCTGGTAACAAGTGGGCTCAGCTGCAGGGGAGTGGCACAGCCTGGCTGGGGGATATGGGCAGTCTTTGCTGGGGTGGAGGGGGTACCCAGGCTCTGCTGCTCATCCCAGAGCAGGATCTTGCCACAGGCTCCACCGTTCCCTCGGAGTGAGCCCAGGACCAGGGGTCCCATCTGTCTCTGCTCAGCCCATGGAGGGGACAAGAGTTGGCCTGAGGGGGCTTGTCCTGAGAGAGGGGGAACTGTCAGGACCAGAATACCGGAAAAACATCAACGTCAGGATCAAGGATTTATTTACATGTCAAGGAAAACTCTCACCCAGAGTCATGTGAGGAGGACAAAGCAAACAAACCCAAGGAGCAGTGATTTGCCTCCCAAACACAAACGCTTGCACTCCCAGTGCGCCGGGCCCTCCTCATCTCCTCAAGGAGACTAAAGGCATGATTTGTGTACAGTTACCAGCACCGTGGAAAATCCAATCTGGAACTAAAACCCGCCTTTCCCAGGAAACGTGTCCCTGGCCAGGCGGGTCACGGAGCAGCCCTCGCTCCTGGCAGGACAGGGGCAGCAGCCTCAGTACTCATCCAGCGTGTCTGCCCGCGGCACGGAGAGGCCCCGCTCCTTCAGCGCCTGCACCTTCAGCTTCTCCGACTCCTGCTTGGCCTGCTGCTCCACCCGCTGCTCCTCCAGGATCTCCTCGATGGACACCTGCTGCAGAGGTGTGTCGCTCTCCTTCTCCAGGTCCTGCAGCAGAAACGACCCCTTCAGCTCTGCACAGCACCCCTGGACCGCAGGGCACCTGTGCCCACACACCTGCCTTGAGTCCCAGCAAAGGGTGGGGGTGACAGGACACAGAGCTGCTGGAAGGACTCCAGGGGGTGGGGACGTGAGCAGAGATCCCCAGGACAGCCCTGGGAAGGGGCTCCTGGGCACCCCAAAGCAAGCAGTGCTTAGCTCCTCCTGAGCCCATCCCAGATGGTGTCCCCAGGTGCAGAGCCAGCTGGAAGGTAACAGGCAGCAATGTCACCCTGCAGCAATGCCACACAAGCTGGAGCTTCCCTGCAACTCCCTATGTGTTGTTCTTCATCCTTCGTGTCATCCCAGAGGGGCCGTGGCCACAGGAGGCGCCCCTGCCCTGTGGCTGGCATTTCTGTGATGTTCAGCCTGAACGGGCCCTGGAGGCGGCTCCAATTCCAGCCCAACAGGACAGCAACCGTATTTCACAGCAGACAGACAGACAAACCACGATCAGCCCCAGCCCAGGCCCAGACTGCAGCGGGAGCTGTGCACTTACAATTTCCCCCAGCAGCACCACGTTCTCGCCCCTCACCACGAAGATGCCCCGAGGGATGTCCCCATACTTCTTGCCCACGTGGATGCGCTCCACAGTCTGGTGCAACACCAGGTTTGCTGCAGCAACAAGAGGCACAAAACCACCGGCGTTCCGCTGTGAATTCCGGCTGAGCAGGGTCCCGTCCCAGCCGGCACAGCCCCAGAGCGGTGACGGCGCTGGTTCTGCCCCATCGCTCGGCGGCTGCTCTGAGCCGGGTCACTGAAGGCACCCGTGGGTCACTCTCCCCAGCTGCTCCTGCCCTCAGCTCCCACGGGGCAGGCAGGGCAGCGAGCTCGAACCCCCGTGCGGAGCCCACCCGAGCCCCCCGTACCCACGGGAGCAGAGAAGGTGATGGCGATGCTGGTGCTGCAAGTTTTGGGCAAGGATCGAGTGCTTGTTTGGAGGATGGACATCACCGGCTGCTTCTGCTCAAAAAGCGACGCCAGAGCATCAGCGCTGGACGCGATCGCGGGAGGGGAAGCTCCCAGGTGTGGGAGAAACCTCCGTGAAAGCACCAAGTGCAGGGGGATGCGACACGGGGGCGGATGCTTAACCCACAGCACAAACACACTCGAAAAACGCACCGCGGCTCCCTCCTCCTCCTCCTCCTCCTCCTCCTCCTCCTCCTGCCCTGCCCGCACTCCCCGCAGCCCCGGGCCGGCCGTACCGAACTGGTCGATGCTGCGCAGGTACCCGATGAGCGTCCGGCCGTCCCGCAGCAGCACCAGGTGCTTCTCTGCGGAAAGGAGAGCGGGGTTGGGCACGGCCCCGGAGGCGCCGAAACCCCTCCCGGAGCGCACGGGGGGCAGCTCGCTACGGGGAGAGGGGTCCGGGCACCGCACGGGAACCGCGGAGTGGGACCGGGGGGAACGGGAGTGCGGACCGCGGGGCGGGGCGGAGGGGACGGGCCGCACTCACTGTCGATGTCCTGGATGAGGCTGGCCGTGCCGGGCATGTAGTTCATGGTGCCGCCGCGGCCGCAGCGGAAGCGCCGCCATGCGCCGGAGCCGCCGCCGCCCCGGAACCGCCCGCGCTGCTCCTTTAAGCCGCGCCAGCCGTGCGCGCGGGGCCGCCGCCCATTGGCCGGAGCGGGCGGGAAGCGGCCGCCGATTGGGCGCGGGGCGGGGCCTGGCGGCGGCCATGGAGCCCCGCGCGGCCGGGCCGGAGCCGCCGCGCCCCGCGGGGTCCCCGCGCCCGCTCGCGGCCGCCGCGCAGGTAACGGGGGCGGGCGGGACGGGCGGGAGCGGCCCCGCGGGATGGGCACGGCCCCGGCCCCGGCCCCGGCCCCGGCCCGGGCGGACACCCCTCAGCACGGCCCTGCCCCGATAACGGGCGCGCAGGGCGGTCCCAGCCCCGACCCCTGCCCGGAGCCTCCCACGCCCCGCCGGTTTCTCGTGGCTCCGCTCGCGGCCCCCTCCAGGCAGAAAGGGGCGCGGGGAAGCGCTGCCTGCGGGGACGTTTCTGGGGCACATGTGTTACTGCAGAGATCCCGGGAACGCCGCGATCCCGGACCGGTTTGCTGAGCGGGAGAGCCATGATCCCGTGGCTGGGCATTCCCGGCTCCGATCCCACGGCTGGGCATTCCCGGCTCCGATCCCACGGCTGGGCATTCCCGGATCCGATCCCACGGCTGGGCATTCCCGGATCCGATCCCGTGGCTGGGCATTCCCGGATCCGATCCCGTGGCTGGGCATTCCCGGATCCGATCCCCTGGCTGGGCATTCCCGGATCCGATCCCCTGGCTGGGCATTCCCGGATCCGATCCCCTGGCTGGGCATTCCCGGATCCGATCCCCTGGCTGGGCATTCCCGGATCTGATCCCCTGGCTGGGCATTCCCGGATCCGATCCTCTGGCTGGGCATTCCCGGATCCGATCCCGTGGCTGGGCATTCCCGGCTCCGATCCCCTGGCTGGGCATTCCCGGATCCCGAATCTGCGGGATTTATCGCAGCTGGGTTTCGGGCTGCTGTGCAAATTCCGTGTGTCGAGAAAGGCTTTGCCCTGCCAGAGCAGGGTCTGCTCTCCAGCCGCGGCTGTGGTTTGGTTTATCCCCTGCGGTATCAGGACTGGTCCGGCTTTTCCATAAATCCCGGCACACAGGTTGTGCAGCCTGCGCTCCGTGGAGCAGCTCAGGGGCAAAGCACTGCCTCTCCTGAGGCTACAGGGAATCATTCCCTGAGCTCCTGAAATCCTGTGCTTCATTATCCCCTCTGCAGTTAGGTGGGAACTCACGTTGCGTACACATCGGTTATGGGATGGATGCAGGTAAATCCTTAGACGTGCCCTGGATGTGCAGACCTTCCATACACAGACCCACATGACCTGCGGCTCAAGGAGCTGAACACTGGCTGGCAGAGCTTGTCTGTTTGCATCGTGCCTGTGTGGGAATGAGTGGGGAAATGAACTTTCCTGGAGTGCTTTCCTTCCTGTGGTGGTGATGCAGTGCTGACATTGAATCCTCCAGGAGCTGCTCACTGAGGGGCTGCACACCTCTCCCCGAGCCCAGCGCAGCTGAGCAAGACCTGGTTAAGCTCAGTGTTAGACCTGGTACAGACCAGGAAAGCCTAAAACTGAGGCAGATCAGTTTGGGGGCAAAGGAACCCCCTGGTTAAATGCTGCAGGAAGGGGCAGTCCCCGTTCCCAGAGCCCCTCTGCCATGTCCATGTGCCATCACCTGTGTTCTTCCCTTGTCCCCAGGCCATGGATTCTCCCTATGCCAACGGAGCCTGCAGCCCCCCATACCCGCACTATGCCAGCCTACCACAGGCACGGGGCTACTACTGCTCGGGGCCCCCACGGAGCCCCTACCCCACGGAGCCCACAGGCCTGTACCGGCCCCCATCGCCCGCCCCTGCCTGGAGCTACGGCCCCCCAGAGTGTCCCAGCGAGGGCTCTGCGCTCCGCAGGCAGCAGGTCCCCAGCTACTCCCCGCCACAGGTAAGGGACACTCAGCCCCGGGTCGGGGTGTGTGCTTCCTGGGATGGTGGGTTTGGGGCTGTAGCGGGGGGAAGCAGCTCTGGGGGTCCCCGTGGCACCTTGTCCTGCCTGGTTTTACTCTTACAAAGGCTGGTGGTCACCCTGTGCTCTGGAGACCCTGAGCTTTTGGGCTAGGAAAGCAGGAATTGGGCAGCCAGCCTGAGCTGCAGCTGCTTCACAGAATCCCAGAATCGCTGAGGTTGGAAAAGATCTCTGAGATCTTCGAGTCCAGCCTGTGACTGATCCCCATCTTGTCACCCAGCTCAGAGCACTGAGTGCCACGTTCAGTCTTTCCTTGGACACCTGCAGGGATGGGGACTGCAACACCTCCCTGGGCATTATGTTCCAATGCCTGATCATTCTTTCCATGGAGAAATTCCTCCTGCTGTCCAACCTGACCCTCTCCTGGCCCAGCCGGAGGCCATTCCCTCTTGTCCTGCCCCTTGTTCCCTGGGAACAGAGCCCAACCCCCCCCAGCTGCCCCCTCCAGCTCCCAGGGCTGTCTGAGGGAGCAGTGCTGGGAGTGCCCCTGGTTGTAATGCCTGTTCCCCTGTCCTTGCAGACCCCGGGAATGCCAATCCCGCAGTACCCGTATGGAGACAGCGGCGCAGGGGTCACGGGGCAGGGCCCTGTGCCACAGCCCAGAGCCCTGGAGGACACGTGGGGTCCCCCCTCTGTCTATGGGGTGCAGCCTCGTTACGCCTGGCCCGCGGCCTCAGGGCATGGCAACTTCTACGGCTCAGATTCACACTCGTCCTGGACGAGCAGTGGGGCTCCTTCCCACCCGCCCACCTGGGAGTCACAGGCACAGGTGAGGTCCTGTTTGCATACAGAAGACTCAAATCCATGGCTGTGATTCTATAAGGTACTGGAAGGACAAGATGTCCTGGGGTGGGTCTTGAAATGGGTCAGACAGGCTTTCTGTGGGTTGGATCAGGAATTAAGGAACTCTCCACAAATTTGGTCCCCAGGCAGTAGCAGCCCTGATGGGGGGTTCAGGGGCTCAAACTCCTGCTGTGGACAGGTGCCCCTTGCTGGGGTGTTGCTTTCTAACATGGGGACCAGAGCACAGGTCCCTGTCCCCAGTGTCTCCAGCCCTGTCCAACGTTTGGCACAGGATGAGAGCGGAAACCTCTGGGTTTAAGGGAAATGCACTTAGAGACATTTTCTCCCTCTGACTGCAGGACTCCGTCTATGACAGACCTGAGCAAAGCCCCAGCCAACACAGTTACTGTTCTGATGGCAACCAGCGGCACTTGGGGGTGGTGAATGAGCACAGGATGGGCAAGGCTGCCCCGTCCCAGCCCCGGGTGCAGTACAGTGCCCAGCCCCAGCTCTATGACCTCTCCCCACGCAAGCCCATGGCCGGGAGCCGGGAGCTGGGCTTCAGACCTGCTGACCAGCCTTCCACAAATCCTGCAGCCATCCAGCCCGAGATTCAGAGGATCCTCCACGTGATGGGGGAGGCTGAACAGCTGGAGGAAGAGGTGGATGAATTTGTAGGGAGAAAGACAGATAAATCCTACCGGCTCCTGGAGGAGATGCTGACCAAGCTGCTGCTGGAGCTGGATTCCATTGAGACTGGGGGCCAGGACAGTGTCCGGCAGGCCAGGAAAGAGTCCGTCCACAGAATTCAGGCCATACTGGAAAAACTGGAAAGAAAGGGATTGTGAAAGCACATGAGCCACAACACACAGCCTGTTGTTGAGGTTCCAAAGAATTTCAGTTCTCTTAAATCTCAGCTCTTTCTGCTACGCACTATTGACAATGGAATAGCAATAAGCCCTGAGTTAACAAATCAAATCAAGCCCACCAAAAATCCACCTCAGAAGCCCAGCCCTGACAAACAACTCAGCAAAGGACAAATTGAGAGAGGTCTGAAGCAGCAAAAGTATTTAATGAAGATGTTGAAGAGAATTGGGCCAAGGATGGAGCCCTGTGGGGTTTTGTACAGAGTTCCCCAGACCAGGCCCAATCTCTGGGTGCCTCCTACAGCCACAATCAGTCTTCAAACTCTCGTCAGATGTGCTGCAATGTGCAGCCACCAACCAAGACTCTGGGCTTGTCCTCACTGCCTGTATTTTCAGCTTCAGCTCCCTTGCCATTAACCCCGTGTGTGCTCATGGGGGTTGTTTGGAATAGTGCACTCAAGGAGCGACACTGAAGTGCTGGAGGGAGGGACTGTGCTGGCACATCTCACGTCGTGCTGTGTGGGGTGTCCCTGTGGGCATGGGAACAGACTGGAAATCCCAGTTCTGCCACTGGAAAGGAGAAGTGCAAGTCAAGGAAAGAACAGATACAGGATGCCTGGAGGTGATTTCCAGGTCACTTGGGTCAAAATCCCCTGTTTAATGTTCCTCTCCATCCTGTGAGTTTTGTGTCCCATTGTGCAGCACCACGGGGAGGGAACAGCTTGGCCTGTTCCAGCCTCCTGCACAGCAGCTCACTGCTATATGTGACACTTAATAAACCCTGACAAGTTTTAAATGTTATTTTGTAATTGAGACATCTCAAAGTCTTTTTCTTTAAAGAGAAATGGTAGAGAAGGTTTTGCAACTCAGAGCAAAACTCCAGCCCGGCTGTGCTGGTGCCGAGGTCAGGGTGACTAGAACATCTGAAAAGGCTGGTTTGAGGTGCTGCAGTGCCCCATTGCCTCTGCATTGCAGTGCAGATGCTCCAGAAGCCTCTAGCTGTGGCTCTCGGGCCAGTGGCTGAGTTGTGGAAGGGGTCTGGAAGGGATTTAGGACGCCTGAGGCTGGGAGTGCCCTGACCATGCACTCTGCTGACAGCCAGCCGAGGTCCTGGAGGCACCCGGCACATCCCACATTCCCAGACAGGGCTGCAGGCGCAGGACTGACCTTTGGAGCTCGTTGGATGTGTCCATGATCACATGTGGTCAGCCTGCACGGCCAGCCACGGCCGGGGTGAGCCCGGAGGGAGCTGCATGTCCTGGGACAGGGAAAGGCTCGGCTGCTGTTTGATTTCGTGTAAGGCAGAGAGCAGCCAGGCCGAGCTTCCAGCCTGGAATCTGCCTCCTGGGGATCCTGGGAGATCAAAGCAATTCACAGTACTGGAGTGCTGCCCTGTCACTGTGCTGGTGAAGCAGTGGCCCAGCCCCCGTGAGTGCTGAACCCATCCAGGTAACATATTCCTGAACGATATTTCTTGTCCCTGCCTCCTTGGCAGAGGGTTATGTAAATCCCTGGAGAAAAGCACGCAGGAGAACATGAAGAAGTGGGCTGAAATGGCAGGTTATCATTGCAGCTCCGTGGGCCGGTGTGGCTGCGCGTGACATTCTGGTGTCCCTGGGTGGGTTCTGTGTGTTTCCCCCAAAGCTGAGCTGAGCTGAGATGAGGGATCAGGGCACACGTCCCACACCTCAGCCTAGAGGAAACTGCTGCAAGTGCATCCCTGCCTGCTGCCTCTGCCTCCTTCACACAGGACCAAAGTGGGTCACGGCTCAGGGGGATGATCCAAACGGAGACAGTCTGACACGGGCAGGAGCTGTGTCAGCATCGGCTGCTGCGGGCTCTGCACGGACAAAGCTTGCAGGCGTTTGCTCTCCAGTGGCAGAGATGGGGATTTTAGCACCCCTGACCCTTCAGTTTTCCTCACCAGTCCCTGCTGTGGTGGCGGTGAGCACTGGGATAGCAGCTCCTGGCAGCTGATTTATCTTGCAGCATCCACCCACATCACAACCCCCAGATTAGAAAGTCTGTCTCTGTTTATCGCTGGGCTCATCTCTACAGAAACCAAACTCTTACTCTGGGGTTGCCCGTTGCTCCTCCAGCAGTGCTCGCCCTCCGCAGAGGGTTTCTCAATCGCCACGGAGGCTAAAGTGTCACAGAGGACTGAAAAACAAACATTAAATCAGCACCGCGTGGTTTCTGCTGCAATCACCCCATGCTGGAGTGTTTGTTCCTGCCGCAGGTAGGAGGCAGGTGGCACGGGGATGGGTGTTTCCCTGCATCCCAGTGCCCTGCATCCAGCTCGGGGCCACAGTGACCCACCCGGGCTGCTGCCAGCGGCGGCCACAGGCAGAGAACACGGGCAGGGGTCACAGGGAGGGATCAGGGGCCGGGAACAGGGGCAGGGAACAGGGGCAGGGGTCACAGGGAGGGATCAGGGGCAGGGAACAGGGGCAGGGAACAGGGGCAGGGGTCACAGGGAGGGATCAGGGGCAGGGAACAGGGGCAGGGATCATAGGCAAAGGTCATGGGCAGGGATCGCGGGCAGGAGCTGCCGTTGCAGGGCTGCAGGGAGGGGCTGAGGGCAAAGGCTGCGGGCAAGGGCTGCGGGCAGGAATCACGGGCACGGGGCGCAGGCACCAGCTCCGGGCAGGCACTGCGGGCAGTGATTGCGGGCAAGCCCCGCTCCGCCCCGGCGGTGACGGCAGGGGCGGGCCGCGGGCAGCACCGCCCCGGGCTGGGCGGGCGCGGGGCCGGAGCGGAGCCTGCGCTGCCGCCCGGGCCGGACCGCGCCGCCGCAGCAGCCGCGGGGCAGCGGGGCCGCTCGGGGCCGCTCGGGGCCGGGGCCGGATCCCCGCGGCGCAGGGCGCGACCCGCGGAGCCCTCGGCGGCGGCGGAGCCCCCGGTGGCGGCGGAACAGGCGCTCCGGGGCCGTCGCGCTCCCCCGCAGCAGCCCCATGTCGGCGCAGGAGCCGCCGCGGCCGCCCCCAGCCGCCGCCGAGCCCCCGGAGCCGGAGCCCGGCGGGCGCTACGAGGCGGTGGTGCCGCACTGGTTCTACTGCAAGGTCACGGACACGCGGGAGCGCTGGGTCCCGTTCAGCGCGCAGGACTCGGAGCGGCTGGAGGAGGCGCACGGCGCAGGTAGGGCGGGATGGGCCGGGGCAGCGCGGGCAGAGCGCGTCCGCCACGGGCACCACCGGCCTCTGGCTCCCACCAGCGCCGTTTGTCAGTTACCCTTTGGTGTTACATCCCACGTCCCTGCTCTTAAATCACCGTAAGGAATGGGCCTGGTGAGGCTGGCGGGGGAGCATCAGGTGTGTGCTTGGGGGAAGTGCTGTCTGGGTATCAGGGAAAAATTCCCTGGACACATCCATGGCTTCCACCTGGGATGCTAGATTTTCCCTCGAGGAATTTTAAATTGAGACTTTTTTGGCCAAGTGCCTGCTCCCAATAACTAAGCTGTTTGGATGCATCAAATGGTCTGACCCCATTTAACTGATACTGCTCTAAATTATATATAATCATACTGCAAAGCATCCTCTGATGAGGCGGGGAGAATGCAAGCAGGATGGCAGGAATTCTGCTGGGAGATCCCCCACGGCATGGAGCTGTGCCTGCTATGGGAGCAAGGATTGGGGGTCAGCTCCAAGCCCTGTGCTGAGGCCCTTGTGTGCCAAATGTCACCATCTGTGCCACCTGCTGATGCCACAGGCAGAGCTCTGATTGCCCAAGGGTTGGCTCCTGTCCTCTCTCGCCCAGGAAGTTTCGGATTAGAGGCTGTGCTGCCCATCCCCAGTGCAGCTGCCTGGCTCAGCCTGGCACGGGGTGCTATGCCACCAGCCCAACCCACAGGCAGACCCAAAAGGCAGCGAAATTCACAGACTTTGAGGTTTGTGTTGGGGTCTTTAGAGAGTTCTCTGTTTCGGAGAGGAACGACCTAGAGACAGGAGACCCTGGTGCACCCCCACTGCTACACAATGGGCTTTCCAGGACCACAGTCTCACTTTTACCCTCCAGGCAAGAAAGGAAAAGGACATGTAAGCATGTGCCTGAACTAGAGAGGACAGTGTAGTGTAATATTTTCATCTTACCTTCTGCCTCTGGGGAAGTCTGACTTGGGGCATCACGCCCAGGATGCCCCAACACCGCTCTCTGAACTTGGGTACAGAAGACATCAGCATCTGCTGCCGTGGCTCTCACCTGCTCCAAGGGGATGTTCTGGCCTCAGGCCTCTGGGAGCTTGCCATTCTGAGCCTGTCGTGATTAATTCCACGCCTCGGTCCCCACAGGGAAGGAGCAGGATGACGTGGTGGTGCCGACCTCGGGGGGCAGGTACGACGTGCACCTGCGGACGCGGCGGCGCGTGGCCGTGTACTGGGAGGAGGAGGTGTCCGAAGTGCGCCGCTGCACCTGGTTTTACAAGGGCGACAAGGACAATAAGTTTATTCCCTACTCAGAGTCCTTCAGTGAGGAACTGGAGGTAAAAACACACCTTTCCCGTTGGTTTCCATCTCAGCTCCTCCTTGTCACATAGTGTCTCTGGTGTCCCAAACCCCATGCGAGGCCACTGGCACCACAGTCAGGCCTGAGGACGTGAACTGCAAAGAGGCTTTGGCACGGCATTCCTGTAGCTGATTGATGTAACTGTGAGCACTGCCGTGGCCTCCCCTTTCCCTGCCCTCGCCCGGCCTTGGTGCTTCCTTCCATGACACCTTAAAGTGCCAGGCTTTCCTTTGGGATGATGCAAATGTAGAGATACGCAGACAGACATATAAAAAGACCCATCTTTGCAATAACCTCTATCCTGATGTACCAAAACCACAGTTTCTGAGTTGATGGGGAAGTCTGATGCTGCTGCTGTCAAAGCGGGGAGTTCTTAAACACTCTCACAGGTGATCCTGGGATGACCCTGTTGCTCCTCCGGCTGATTTCTCGTCTTCTTTTGCAAAGTGTTGATAAGAGATTCTGAAAACTGGGTGGGGAATGTCCCAAGATGTTGAACATTGATGGGCATACTTCCAGCTGACTCAGAGAGGGTGTTCTCTTCTGTAGGAAGCTTACATGATTGCCGTGACCCTGGATGAGTGGAAGAAGAAGCTGGAGTCCCCCAGCAGAGAAGTCATTATCCTGCACAACCCAAAGGTGAGCAGGGCCTCTGTGGTGACCAGTGAGGACATCTCCTTGGGTCTCTTTGTGCTGTTCCTTTCAAATGGATTTGTCCCAATGGCATTCCACTCACCTGCCTGTACCAGAGGAGAGGCAATGGCAGCCGAGTCTGCCAACAGCTTCACATTTCTTTTCAACACCTCTTTGGGCAAAGGGCTAAGCCCAGCACAGTCTGGTACCACCCCGTGTCACCCAGCAGCTGCTGTAGCCAGAGCTGTCTCTGCTCTCAGGTCACTGATAGGCTCTTCTTGTTCCCAAGCTGATGGTTCACTACCATCCCGTTGCCAGCTCCGACGACTGGGTCTCCACCCCCACAGAACAAGGTCGGCCCCGGACTGTGAAGAGAGGAGTGGAGAACATCGCTGTCGAGATCCCCAATGGTGAGCTTGCCCTGCCCCCCATGCAGAGCCCTGTGGAGTGCTTTCCAACCTGTTTGCTCAAAAACACTGCTAGAAGCTCCCATGGTCCTTTAAGTGAAGTGCACATCAAAACATTTTGCGCCAAAAGGATCCAAATGATTTCAGAAACCTCCCCAGCCCCAGTGAGCTGCAGTGTCAGTGAACGTGCAGAGCTGCAGGTCCAGGGGGAGGGTGGTGAGCTTCCAGCTCCTGTGCAGAGACAGAGCTGTTGGGAGCTTTGCAGTGCCTGAAGTTACCCATGAGGTCTTGATGTCTGTATTTGTGCAGGAGGAGAGTTTCTTTCCCTGGTAGGAACACGGTGGTTTATCACTTACCTACGTGCTGGCGACTCTGAAGTACATGCTCTCCCCATCTCCACAGCCAAGTGTCAACTCTGTCCCCTCCCAGCTGCCCTGAGCTCCCAGTCAGACCTCAGGACTTGTCCCCATGAAGAGATCAAGCAGTTTCTCCGTTTTCCATGCGTGCCTGCCCTCAGGAAGGCACATATGCAAACTGAGGAGTGTGGGAAGTAGAGAACAAGCCCTGACTCCACCTGGGGCCTGCCTGAGAGATGCAGCTCCATGGGGCTCATGAGGGTGGGCTGGGCATGGGGCAGCTGGACTGAGACCTCCTGGTCCTGCAGTTCCCTGTGCTGAGCCATCCCCACGGCCGGGCAGGGGTGAACTGCAAAGGGGACGAGCCCCCAGCCCTTCCTCTACTGTCCCGTTGGTCCAGATCCATCCCAGAGCACATGGCTGAACTTAGCAGGACTAAGAGAAACATGAGAAATCCCAGCACCCTTGAGGTGTAAATGCAGGCACTGACAAGGGTTTTCATGGGCTGAGGTGGGGGTGGGAGGCTCCAGGCCTGCGCAGCGGTGCCTCCAGCAGGGCCGGTCCCTGTTCCCTGTTCCCTGTTCCCTGCCGGGCGCTGTCCCCACGGTTCCCGTGCCCTGAGCTGCTGTCCCCTCCCCAGGAGAGCCGCTGCAGATCGATCACCTGGTGTTCGTGGTGCACGGGATCGGCCCCGCCTGCGACATCCGCTTCCGCAGCATCGTGCAGTGCGGTAGGTGCCGGGCTGGGAGCCCGCGGGGGCTCCGGCCAGGAAATTCCTCATCCTGGGAGCAGGAAACGCTGTCAGGGCACATCAGAGCATCCCACACACTGGCAGGCTGCACGGCCAAACCTGCTGACTGTGGGCAGTGTGAATGGAACGCTCACTGACCCACCAAATCCCACCTTCTGAAAAGGTTTAGGCAACTGCTGTTCGTCGATTTTGCTTCACAACAGAGTTATTATTTATGGATTTCTAAAAATGCCTTATCCTGACTGCCAGACTAAAGCCCTGCCCCTGTGAAGGAGGTACAGATGGGGAAGTGAAATCCAGTAAACACACGTGGCAGGACATGGAGCCTCCCCTGATCTGTAGTTAAAGACTCAGGGACTTAGGGGAGCAGCAGCAGCAGATTAAAGACCCCGGTGGGATTTCCCCGTAATGATCTTTCATCGTATTAAGTGTTGTTGGTGCCGTGGGCTGGCCCCAGAGCCTGGTGGATCTCCGTAAGAGTTCCTCTCTTTTCCAGTGAATGATTTCAGGAACGTCTCCCTCAGCATGCTGCAAGAACACTTCAAGAAGGCCCAGGAACAGCAGCAGGTGGGCCGGGTGGAGTTCCTGCCTGTGAACTGGCACAGCTCCCTGCACTCCACTGGCGTGGATGTGTAAGTGTCCCAGGGCTGGGGGCTGTGGGGATGGCAAGGTGCACAGGCAGCCTCCTCCCCTGGAAACTCCACTTCCTCTGTTGGAAAAGCAAAGGGGAAGCTGTGAGTTTTTAGGGTAGGGGTGAGCAGGACAGACAGGGACCCCCAGAGCACTTCCCCACTGCCATTCTGCAGCACACAGCAGGCACCTGCTCTGACCAGCATTTGGGAACAGAGGCTTCTGCCTTTCCCTGGCTGATCTGAGGAGAGACCATGGACATCCACACCTTGCTAAAGGCCTCTGAGAACTGAGTACCCAGTTCCTGCACTGCAGCGCTGCTCTGCAGTGCTCCAGGAAGGGCAGAAAGCAGGCCAGGCTCCTGGGGAAGGAAGGGCAGGCTCTTTATTCTTGGAATGTAAGAGCACAGGCTGTGCTCTGCCTTCAGTCTGTGCATAAACCGAGGGTCTGGATTACAACCTACATCCTTGGAGACTGTGTCAGTCCTTCTCTGAACTTACATTTTGCTTTAGAAACGTGGTGGGGTTCCATGGCTTCCCCAGCTGCAACCCCCCGTGCCCTTTCCCCCGCAGTGACCTGGAGCGGATCACGCTGCCCAGCATCAACCGCCTGCGTCACTTCATCAACGACACCATCCTGGACGTGTTCTTCTACAACAGCTCCACCTATTGCCAGACCATCGTGGACACGGTGGCCTCGGAGATGAACCGCCTGCACCAGCTCTTCCTGCAGAGGAACCCGCAGTTCACGGGCGGGGTGTCCATCGCAGGGCACAGCCTGGGTGAGGGCTCGCCCGTGCCCGTGAGCATCAGCGTGCCAGGGGAGCAGGGAGGGCACAACACAGGGTGCTTTGGGTTGGAAGGTTGCTCCAAGCTGCATTCCAACTTCCAGGGGTGCAGCAGCCACAGCTTTTCTGGGCAACCTGTGCCAGTGCTTCACCACTGAGTAAATAATTTCTTCTTGACATCTAATCTAACCTGTCCTCTGTCAGTTTAAAGCCATTGTCTCTTGTCCTGTCACTGTCTGCCTGTAAAAAGGTCCAGGGTGCAGCTCTTACCTCCCAAAAAGGAGGTGGCTTGGGCTCTTCCCCTCCAGATGCTGATCCTGTGCCCATGACTGATTTTTAGGGTCACTCATTTTGTTTGATCTCCTGACGAACCAGAAGGCTGACCCCGAGGAGGACAAGCACTGTGCACAGGTATGGAGGCCACTGACCCCTCCCTCCTGCAGCTGCGTGGGGATGGGGGAGAGAACCCAAAATGCTCAGGAGCAAATTGGTGAGCAAAAATCATGATCCCTT
The DNA here is from genome assembly GCA_034509425.1 of Eopsaltria australis. NCBI lineage: Eukaryota > Metazoa > Chordata > Aves > Passeriformes > Petroicidae > Eopsaltria > Eopsaltria australis. Next base: position 574,166 of record JAVTVJ010002265.1, on the reverse strand, counting down.
CTGGATCTGTACACAGGGGTCCAGGACAACCTCAAGCACGGGGGGTATTGAGGAAGTAAAAGAAATCCTGAAGAAGCTGGAGCTGTCTGAGTATTGTGATGTTTTTGAGAAAGAGAAAATGGACAGACAAGCACTGGTGAGAAGTTCCCCTGTTTTACTGTGGCTCTTTGCTTTTCTTCCCCATCATCCCACCACTGCACATCTGGTACTGAGTCAAACATGAAACATCTCTGAGGAGGATCACAATCCCATAGAACAGATACCTCACCACACCTCTGCTCCTGGACTAACACCGGCCTTGCTTATTTTCCAGTTCTTGTGCACAGAGAAAAACCTTCAAGAAATTGGAATTCCATTAGGGCCAAGAATGAAAATACTCCATTACATCAGCTCCAAGACAGAGATGAAGGTTTGTTTTCTGCACAGCTTGTGCTCATCCCATCACATCCCATCCCATTCCATCCCTCTGACACAAGGACCCCTTTGTGCTGCTGCAGGATCAGAGCTCAGCAGCTCCCGGGCACAGTGAATGTGGAGCCGAGCCAGGGTCCCCGTCCCGGCTCAGGGACAGCACAGAGGATGGCAGGAGCTGCCAATACCGGGACGTTGGCTTAGGACAGGTAACAGCTGAGCTCTGGCTGCACCCACAAAGCCCTCATAACGCCATGTATTGGGTCTGACTGGGGTAAAGCTCACAGGCCTTACACTGCTGTACTTGGCTTTGGTAGCTGGTGCAAAGCAAAACATGATTAAAAATTTCTCCTTTTGTAACCCTTAGTAACTAGATAGTAGCAAAAAAAGAGCTCAATAAAAATCTAGTAAAATAATTAGTGTTTGAAAAGAAAGCAGTAAACAAATCCTGAGTGTACAAAGACTGCAAAGGAAGTGTGATAAGAGTGCAAAAACCACTTGTCACACCAGCACAGAGATTGTCTCATGAACAAATCTGAACATGCCCCTCTCCCAGGTCTCTGCAAACTACCCCCAGCTGAACTACAAGCCCACCATCTTCTTTGCCTTTGGCTCTCCCATTGGGATGTTCCTCACAGTGCGAGGAGTGAAGCGGATCGACCCAAACTACAGCCTGCCCACCTGCAAAGGCTTCTTCAACATCTTCCACCCTGTAGGTATAAGAGCCAGAGCTGTCCTGCGTGAGACACGTGGAGCACGAGCCCTGGCCACTGTCCCCCTCTCGTGTGCAGTTTGACCCTGTGGCGTATCGGATCGAGCCCATGATCGTCCCAGACCTGGAGTTCGAGCCAATGCTGCTGCCCCACCACAAGGGCAGGAAGAGGATGCACCTTGGTAGGGCATGGGCAGCCCCTGTCCCTCCTGGCTGCTACTGCAGCCCCCAGCCCCACACCCACCCCCCTCCTGCCTTGCAGAACTGAAGGAGGGGCTGACTCGCATGAGCGTGGACCTGAAGAACAACCTGCTGGGGTCCCTGCGGGTGGCCTGGCAGTCCTTCACCCGTGCCCCGGTGCCAGCCCTGGAGGCAGGGAGCACCGAGGCTGAAGCAGAGTCCGGCACAGAGAAGCAGCCAGGTTGGTGGTGGGGTGTTTGGGGAGCTGCCCATGAAGCAGCGTGCCTGGACTCCCACAGCCACACTGCCCATCACTTGTGCCCAGCAAAGGGATCACCTTTGGGCTGTGGCCTTCCCCTGTTACCACCTGATGAAGGGGTTTTGTGGAGGGTCTCAGCACACCACAGCACGTTTTAAGCCCATCCCCCTCCTCTGGCTGTCCCTTGTGCTGCTTTTTCAGAGAACTGCTGCCTCACCCCTGTGTGAGCTGCAGAGGGGTACAGGGTGAGTATGGCCCTGCTGTTATATTGTCACAGCTGCTGGTGCCCTGTGGCTGAACCATGCTGCTCTTCCTTCCTCCAGACACAAAGCCAGAGGAGCCCCCTGCAGCAGTGAAGGAAGAGACCCCCCTCATCAACGTGGGGAGGCTGAATGGAGGGAACCGCATCGACTATGTGCTGCAGGAGAAGCCAATAGAGAGCTTCAATGAGTATTTATTTGCACTCCAGGGGCATCTCTGCTATTGGTAAGTGTCTGTGTAATGCTCAGGGCTTCAAATTTACATGTGGTGGAAGCAGAATGGCATCACTTTCAAAGCCAGTGGAGTAAGAGAAGCCTCAACTGATCAAGGGAACGAGATCTTCTGTCCATGATGCAGAGGGTGGGCAGGGACAGAGGATGGAGATTTGTGGTTGCCTTGTGCTGCTTGCATCTGCAGAGCACTGCATCTACCCCAACCATCACAGATGTGCCGACAGAGTGCAGGGAAGCATTCCGTTCTGATCCCCATGTCTGCCTCCTCCAGGGAATCAGAGGACACCGTTCTGCTGGTTCTGAAGGAGATCTACCAGACACAAGGCATCACACTGGATCAACCTTTACCAGGAAGCCAGTGACCAACCTGTGCTGTTCTGGCTGTAAGTCACGTTTCCTAAACTCCTGGATTTCCTGGGACATCTCAGAGATCTGGTTTGTTTGAGGGACTAATATGCATTATCTAAGGCAGGGAGCTTGTGTCAGCCTTTTTCTTTGGTCAGGCAGCACCTTTGGCTTCTTTCCTCTTCCCTGCACAAAGCACAATCAGGCATGAGGAGAGAACCAAGGAGGATCCAGGAGGCTGTGCTGAGTGGATTCTGGTTGCCTCATTGCAGCTATTACTGTGTTCTCCTTTTGCTTTCTTAGATCCAATTCCACTGAGTACTCACCAGGAAAGTCCAGATCTCTTCTCTGCCTTCCTCTCTCCTCTGCTGCCGTGTCCTGCATGCTGCTTCCCAAGTACTTTCTGCTGCCTGGAGATAAGGATGGATTTTCCTCCATTTTGGGTAGGGGTAGGGGGAAAAACTGTCAAGGGGAAAACACTTCTGCTCAAACACACACAACACCTGTACAGTGACTCCCTGTGGCAATGTGTACTTTTAACCCTCCACCCTGTGAGTCCCCACACCAGCTCCTCCAGCACTGCAGCAGACGAGCTGTCTGGGCTCAGAACCCACCGAGGTCCTGGCTCGGTGAGGACACTCACAGCCTGGGACCTTGAGGAGAAAAAGCCTTAAATACACAGCGTGGAAAGAGCTACAGCAGCCTTGGAGTAAGGGAGATTGCTGACTGCTGACACAAACACCCACGCCAGCACTGCAGGCCTGCGAGGCAAAGCCCAGGGCACAAGCTGCTGCTGAGCCAGCAGGGTCTGTCCAGCAGCCACCCTCCCGTCCCTGCACTGCTGCTGCATGGCTGTGCACCCCTGGGCCATGCCAGGGCTGCCCCATGAAGCACCTGGTGAGAGCAGCATGCTTGTGCTCCTCCCTGCTGTGCTGTGTTGGTAGTGATGCCTCAGCACCCTCACCCAGCCCTTGCTGGCGAACCAAGGGCCTCCCCACGGCACTGGCCAAGGCAGTGCCCAGCTGTACCTGCTCTGAGGAAAGCTGCACCTCCAGCTCCAGCCAGCCTGGGGAACAGCAGCTGCTCCTGGTAGTGTGAGCCCTCTGTGCTCTGCAGGGACACGGAGCTGGGCTGTCAGGTAGTGACAGAGATCTTGCTCTTGTTTTTAGCTTTAAATATACAAAGTGCAGCCAGGAAAGGTGGAGCCCAGACCCAGCAGGGTCTGGACACTGCAGGAATGACACCAGCTCTGGAGGCAGCTCAGTCTGCAGCTGCCTTAAAGCTCTTTTCCAAGGGAGACAGGGCTGGAGAACCTCTGTGATCCTTCCCTGGCCACCAAAGCCCCTGGGCTGGCTCAGTGCCTGGGCTGGGGCTCCAGTGCTGTGTGAGGTGTTGCTGTGCAGCCTTTGGAAGAGCCAAACCACTTTCCCTCCCTCTGATTTTTGCCCTGCATGGGGTAAGGAGCCTTTTTTCCCCCAGAGCCTGTTGGTTTGTTTTTCCTCCATTGTCTGTTATTTGCACTATTGGAAGGGTTTTGTTTGCAGCCTCCATCCCTCCTCCCCTCCCAAGAACAGAAGCTGTTCTCTACCTGACTGCAGGAACAGCCAAGCTGCTCGGTCGGCACCTGAACTACAGCAGGCTAAAGTCTCATGGGATTAGGAAAAGGGACAGTCTTAACATGGGACACTAATGATCAGCTTTTTAAATTATGCACTTTGTAAAGAAAAAGTAAAATACATTTTAAATGTTATTTAATGTCTTTTCCAGTAAAAGCCAAAATAAATAAGTAGATGACTGTGGTATGTACATGTCTGGGGGGAGAGGGAATGGCTGGAAAATTCACATGTACAGTTTTAGGGAAAAGAAGCTATTTCTGTAATTCTGTTGAAGCTGCAGAGTCAGAGAGAGGCCAAACTGCAGCTGAGGGGGTGGTGTTTCGTTACTGACTCATCTGCCTTGCTCTGCTGCAGCCTCACCTGTGCTGTTTGCAAGTACACACACTTGGAACTACACCTGTCTGTGAAGGGACCAGTGACAAACAACTGCTCACAGAGCTCCTGCCAGGCAGCTGGCACTGGATCTCGGCAGCACTCTGCCTTTCCTTGTCTGAGAGACAGACCATGGGCAGGGAAATGAGCACCTGTGCAGGATGCTCTCACACAGGTGCAGGGATGCTCTCAGACACCATTTCATTTTCTGCTGTAATCTCCTTAAAACCATACTAAAGCTGCAAGGAAAGAGTTACCCACCAGATGAGCACCCACCAGAAACCCCTGCAGACACCAGAGGAAATGGCTTATAAAGCAACAACCCAAGCCTTGAAGTAAAGTTTTAGTACCACAGCTCATTACAAAAATTAAACTTTATTTGGGAAATTAGAAAAAACTCAAGCCTGGCAGGTCCTGCACTTCATTTCCCAGAAGGGCTGGGACAGCTGGGCTGGATTGCAGGGAGGTGACCAATGGTGCTTCCTAGACTGGACACAGGAACTCCCACCAGACTGGGCACACCGGGGAGTCACCTTTTCCCAGTTCTCCTTCAAGATCTTCACACCCTAACTGTCTTTCTGCAGGTTGGCACCCCGGGTGCCACCCTCACTTCACAGTGGGCCTGAAGATGGTGTGGCCTACAAAATTCAATTAAATGAAACAACACAAGGGCCAGGGCAGGAAACTCACCAGCTCTGCAGGGAGCATCTGCCCAGGGGTTCATCCTCATTGAAGCCACTTCTCCTGAGCAGCCTCCCCAAAGCTGTGCCCTGCCCTGGCATCCAGGGACCACTATATGTTCAGGTGGAAGCTGGGAGCTGGAGGCTTCTCCTCATGCGCTGGCAGTGGTTTGGGCTTGGCCAGAGATGGCTTGTGGCACGTGGGGTCTGTCAGGGGAGGGTAGTACTGCCTGTAGCACAGGTATGCGAGCACCAAGCCCATCACTGAGCCAACCAACACATCTGTGGGCAAGACCAGAGGAAAGTTAATGGCCTTTCACCCTGCCAAGCCCTGTGATCAATTCCCCAGCAGCAGCTTTTCTGCTGGGTCTACAACGTGACTTGGCTGTAAACCCAAACTTGGTATGTATTTCAGAAACACAGAAAAAGGCATCAATTCCTTGCAGGTGGCACCAAAATTGCCACTGGAGGAGTAAAAAAAACAAACTCCAAGTTGCTGTTGGGGGGCTCTGAACACCTCTGTGGCACCACAGCCCCCAACAGCCCCGCTCAGGGCACCTGCTGAGCCCTGTCCAGGTGCACCAGCAGACACTGACCCACCTTGCCAGTGGTGCTTGTAGTCGCAGGTGCGGGACACGGCGATGAGGGTGGCCAGGAAGAGCGGGAGGAGGAAGGCACAGAAGCGCAGGGCCCGGCCCCCCCGGCCTGGGACGAAGCTGTGCAGCTTCCCTGCCAGGTAGAAGGCAGAGAAGGCAAGGCCAGTGAAGGCAACTGGAAGAGAACAGAACAATGTTGGTTCAGACCAGCTCCAGGCTTTGCTGCCAGATCCTCTCCCTCTGCTGCTGCAGTGGAAGGGCTGTGAGAGGCATCTGTCTGGTCCCTCTGAGCAAAGGGAAGTACCAGCTGGGAGTGACTGATCATCTGGGAGTGCTGGATCTTAGGAGCTGGTACCTGGCACACACCCCTCCTCCTGGGGTTACAGTTTTGCACCACATTTCTCACCCCACTGCTTTGCAGAGGGAAACCTGAGTCCCGTGACCAAGTAACGAATGCAGCCAAAGCTGTGGGGTGCAGGAAAGTAAGTCCAAGCTGCCCTCCCCAGGGGTCCTGCTCCCCCGGCTGCAGCAGGCAGGAGATGTGGATCACTCACAGGAAGCGTGTCCGCTGGGGAAGCTCTTCCGCCCCTCGGTCACTCTGCGGGCGTCTCCTGTGCACACCAGCTCCGCGTTGGCTCGGCCGTCCGGGAAGCAGCGGTAGAAGAAGTCTGGCCGTGGCCTGGGACAGGGAAGTGAAGCTCAGGGCCCTCAGGCGTGGGCAGTCCCAGCACCCGTGGAGCAGCAGGGAGCTGCCCATGCCAACCCTCCACTGTGTGGGCCTAAATGAGCTCATCTGAATGATGGCTGGAGACAGCAGCTCCCCAGTGTTTTTTCTAATTCTGAGCTGTCTTTACAGCTAGAAAAAACCACATTCTTTCCAGGCTGAGCATGCCCAAGTTCAGCTCCTGGCCCTGATGTGGCTGTTGCAGACCTGCCTCCCCCACCCTCCTGCGCAGTGCAGCTGGGAAGCAGCCAGTCCTCACCTGCCCACAATGAGCTTCAGGGCGTTTGTAAAAACACCGTTCAGGGCAAGAGCAAGGCTGGCAGCTGGGAGAGAGCAAAAGGGTCACATCAGCATCGTCCCCACCTGAAAGTGCAGCACATTCAGGCATGGGCAGGGCTCGAGCTGCCTTTCTCTGGGACAAGGAGGAGCTCACCAAGGCAGGCTTCCCTCGTGTCCTCACGGTCGGCACTCATGAAAAGCCTCGCCAGGATGATGAGCAACAGGGGAGACAGAAATGCGATGAACTGCACAAAACAGGGAGAATTTTATGTGTCAGTGAAGCAGGTTTAAGCTCTCACCAGAGCAAAACAGCAGTTACTCAAGAAGACTCCAAGTACACTTCCCCAAAGCCATGCAGCAATCTGCCCTGTGCAATCACTGCAGTTCCATCAGAACACAACTCCCACCAGCTGGATTTGCAGCAGGCCCTGATCAGCCCAGCACATCCTTTGGTTCTCAGACAGCTCTTCTGGCAGAGTGCTGCTCTGGCTGTTATTGGGGGTGTCCCCAGGCACAGCACCTCAGCTCTCTCCTCCCTGCAAGCCCCAGCATTTGCACTCTGTCAGCAGCACCCTCGCTCTGTCAGCAAAACCACAGGAGCTGCTGATTCAGAGCAACCAGTTATCATCATTCCCATCTCAGCCCTGGGGGATTTCACCCTGGGACATCCATGCCACGGCTGCCAGGCTCCCATGGAGTCTGTTCCCACCTGAACTTTGGCACAGGTCCTGCTTTACACTGCCTCTTCCAAATGCTATCTGAGGTTTTGTCCTTAATGTTTAGCGGCCACCTCTTGCAGAAGATCCCACCTGCCATTTGCCAACTCAAGAGCCACAGCCTCACACCTGTGACAGAGGGAGCCAATTCCTCTGACACATTGCTGTCTCCTGGAAATCCAACACAGAGTTAGTCAAACTCTTCTAACCAAGCCTGGAGCCCTTAGGAAAACACTGGACAACAAAATGATAATAAATCTCTGCTAAAAATAGTTGCTTGCAAGGAAAACACTCCCTGATAGTGAGAGCTGTGCTATCTTCCACGCACCTGGTAATTTAGACGTGGAATAGATTATGGACAACAGTGCAAAGTCCCCATTAGTTTATGAGCTTCAAATCCCAAAGGCAACCCTGGATGGTAAAGCCTCAAAATATGACAAATCACTTCAAGTTCAGCCTAGTCGGTACTAATCTCACAGCATGGGTAGGAAGGGACCACTGGGGACCATCAAGTCCAAGCTCTCTGCTCAGGGTTCTCAGAGCACATCACCCAGGACTGTGTCCAGATGGATTCTGAGTATCTGCAGGTAAGGAGACTCCCACTGTTTGGGCAGCCTGTGTCAGTGCTCAGTCACCCAAAGTTCTTCCTCGTGTTCAGGTGAAAACCCCCAGGTTCCAGCTTTTCTTGCTCCATCCTCAGAGCCCCTCCCTTCAGCTATTTATCCACATGGATACGATACCCTGCACTTTCAGCGCCGTTCACTAGGAGCTGCAGGTATTGCAGTATAAGCCTCTAGCCAGCAGCTTTGCTTGAAAAGGAGAGCTTGTAATTTGAGAAGAAATCAAAGTAAATGCAGGAAACACTGGCACAGGCTGCCCAGAGAAGCCGTGGATGCCCCATCCCTGAAATTGTTCGCAGCCAGGTTGCACAGGGCTTGGACTGGTGGAAGGGGGGCGTACCCCACCCCCACAGTGGGAGGGACGGAATGATCTTTTAAGGTCCCTTCCGACGCAAACCACTCCACGAACCCAGCGAACTTACAAACATGAGGACTGTGGGAACATGGTCCACTTCGACGTACGGATTTTTGTAGAGCCACATCTCCTCGGGCTGCACCACGCGCTGGAAGGGCGGCAGGAACTCCATGATCCTGGAAGGAGACAAGCAGTGAGCGCTGCGGCGGGCGGGCCGGGCGGGGCGGGGCGGGGGTCCCGCACCCACCCGAAGGCGGCGAGGAGCAGCGCCCGCAGCGCGGTCTCGGCCGCCAGCTCCGCTCGCCGCATGGCCACTGCCCGGCCCGCGGAGCCGCCCGCGGAGCCGCCGGGGCGGGGCAGCGCAGCCTCCGCGCCCGGCCCGGAGGAGGGACCCAGCCGGGAGTCCCGTTATCCCCTCGCCCCGCCCCGACACGGAACTGACTCATCTCATCGTTGGAACATTCAGAACGATTTATTGAAGTCAACCTCAAGCAAAAAATTTCAGATCAGTGGAATGTCATTAAAAACCTTTCCAAAGGAATCCTCACGGAAAAAAAAAAAAAAAAAAAAAAAAAAAAAAAGAAAAAAAAAAGAAAAAAGGAAAAAAAAAAATAAAACAAACCAAAAAAAACAAACCAAAACCCAAAAAACCCACATCTGAATTCCAGAGTATTTGTAAAATAAAATAAAAAAAGGCAACATCTCAGTAAATAGAATGTACAAAAATTATATGTTCTACCATCACACACAGTCAGTAAGAAGCTAAAATATTACAGGCAAGTCTCGATACGCTCTACCTAGAGGACAGGAGCTATCTATGTACAGGGAACCAGCTTTACAGGCTTCACACTATGCAAGAGGACAGAGGCCAACACAAACCCCCCAAAATATTGGATATCTCAAAGTCTATGCGGCAACATCAAGTCATGATACAGTAATGCCCTGTGGAATCAGACACTCCTCATCAGTGTCAGGGCTCCATCAGCGTCCAAAAACTCTTCAATACCGACTTCGGTGAATATCGATGCTTTGCTATTAAAGACTCGAGTGATTTCGTTAAAATAACATTTCACAGAATCTACAAAGTTTGTTACAGATAAACGAAGTCTACAGAAATAACGACTCTACAAAGGTCCATCTTACAGAGCACGTGGGGATGGAGACGGATCCGTGGGGATCTGTGTTGTGCAACATCACTCGTGGAGACAAACGGGTTGGGGTCCTCACAGCACCCCGACTGCAAACCCCCAGCCCCCGGCTCAAACGGGACAGGATCACCCCGGGGGCTGCAGCAACGCCGGTGGCTTGTTAGAAAAGGAAAAGTGACACCAGAAATGAGATACAGATCCACCTGGGAATAGGGAGCGCAGGGGTTCATCCAGTCTGTTTATGACCTAAAAGCGAGCAAGAACTGCAAGGTGGGGAGTTCCCATGGACCCCACACAGCTGAGACCTCCAGAAGGACCCCAGGCAGCCATCAGCCCCTGGAGCTGGCGGTGGCACAGGGAGGGCACAGCCCCGGGGCACAGGGAGTGGTGAATGGCTTTGGCAAATTCATATGTTTTCCCTTTTTTATTCACATTAATCACAGAAATCCCCTACACAAAGCACAGTTCCAGCTCCCTACCTCCCGCTCTGGAGCAGTGAGACCCCTCCCAGGGGATCACAGACCTGAGCTGCTCACTCAGAAATAAAGTATCACAGGGAACAGCTTTTCTTTTCTTCCTGTTTTGCTTTTTTCTTTTTTTCTCCTTTTTCCCTCAGAACAACACTGGGAACACATCCAACATGTAGGAGTGTATCGTAAGTGCAAATGTTTTTGCTACACAAAGAGGAATGGTGGGGAAAGCTGATGGGAATGGGAAGCAAAGGGACAGCATTGCTCCAAGGTCACCGTCTCCCACGCAACACCTGGTGAACACACACCTCCGAGACAGCTGCTTCCAAACCCTCCCGTTTGCCATGGATCCACTGTACAGCGGGAGCAGGAAGGAACTTGGGGGAAGTCAAGGACATTTTCAATGCAGTATACAAAAAATTATGTATAAATAAAAAAGCTGTAAAAGGAACCGCAGAGCTTCAAGTACATTAAACCCTGAATTCAATGAGGCAGAGGTTTTCATGTTAAAGTGACTTCTCCGTACCAGCGTCGGACACCCCCATCCCACCCTCCCCCCCTACATAATTCTGTAAAGTTTCAATATATACAGATTTTATGCTCATTGATAATTATGTCTAGTAACTGTGTCTTTCCCATTCTATCCTGAAATTAAGATAAAAGACGGGTTTTTGTAGAAGAAAGGCCAAAACTCCACATTCCAGCCCTATTACTCCATTTGAACTGATTCTTCAAGACCATGTGGTGACCAGAGAAGGTGATTTGCCCACAAAATTTCCTTCCTGAGCTGCAAACACCTTCAACAGTCTATGGACAGGACAAGTCTATATAATAATCTGGCAGCTACAACAGCTAATGCTTGTACCATGTGTTCAGGAATGGTGGAACCAGCCTCTGCACCACTGGAATCACAGAATTGTGGAATTCTTCTTTCTAGATTCATCTGGCCACAGGCCACAGGATGCCTGCACTGTGCCCAGCTGCAGAGGAAAAGCTCCAGTAAACCACAAACCCTCCTTCCTGGGCAGGGCACTGCCCAGGTGCCAGAGCTGGAGGAAGGAGATCACCCGAAGTGTGGGGCCACCCCAAAAATCAAACACAAAAGTAAGGGAAAAACGTGCTGGTGTGTTCTCATGAAGGAACATCAGTATGCTGGGACAGCACACTGCAGTCCTCCACTAGAATCACCAGTTCTGTGGATCTCCTCTAGGTCTCAGCATGAAATGACCAAACTATCCAAGATTCCTTATTTTGGAGCCCACACGAATTAATTCAGCAGCTGTCTCCTGCTCGGCTGAAGCCAATCCATCAGAACAGCTGTGCAATCTTTTCCTTACGAAGGAACTGCACTAAACAACTACATTCTGGTTATTCAGTTTACAAAGATGTGGTCAAAATGTGCATTTTAACATCTGAGTCTGGCACTCAGAACAGGCCCTCTAGTCACCAAGATCCTCTGAACTGGCCTTTTCTCATCTAACAGCGTTAAAGCTTTTTGAAAGATTCACCTTCTCTTCAGTTCAGAGTTCTGTTCACAAACTGAACAACCTCACAAACCATCTTCTGCTTTTCCTTCTCAGTCCAAGCCCAGCTGTTGGCTGCTATGAATCATTTATTTGGTGGAAAAAGAAAGCATCTCTAAGAAGTCTGAACACAAAGTGAACCAAGACATCAAGTGGCACAGGAGCAGCAGCAGCAGCCTCCATCACAGCATTTGAGAAGCTTTAAGTCTTCTGTACCCTCCCCTGTGTCCTGTGCCCTGGCACTGCACTGTGGCACGGCCAAGGTGGCCACTGAGAGTTGTGGCTCCTGTCCAATGCTCCCAAGGTGTCCTGGTGCTGCCACACCATGTCCCTCTGCTCAGCAGGTCACCAAGGACATGGAATGAATGGAGCAGGTCGGTGCACTCACACAGCAGTATGATACCAGCAACATATCTGATATATATATATATATATATATATATATATATATATATATATATAAAAAATACATCAGCTGATATCTGCAGTATCAGAATGATCTGACTTCCCAAGAGAAAATCACTGAACATTATCAAGCCTAATAAATAATATACAGTGAACACCTCAGGCCCTACAGACACGGTATCACGAGCTGTGTTTGGAATTTCTGAGAAGGTTAAATATCCTCAGTAAGAGCTTTAAAAGAAATTTCTCACACAAAATGTTAAGAAAAATAAAACCCTTTTTGTATTTTTTTTTTCTTTAAAAATACCAAAATCCAGCGCTGCTCTCCAGCAGGGTTAGTGTCAGACCCTCACTGGAGCACGGCCCACAGCAGGAAGTGCTTCAGGGATCCCAAGAGCTGCTGCCCCAGGACTGCCCCAGACACCTGTGGGTTCTGTCACCCCAGGGAGGTGTGGGCAGGTGCTCTGGGCCGAGTCCACAGCACAGCAGCTGCTCAGGGACTGTAGTGTATCTATTACTCTACCATTGCACACACAAAGAACTCCCCCTGTACATAAATTTGAGGATGAGAAGGACACCAGGCAGAGGCAAGACATATTCTAAATTCCACAGAGACTCTTCCAGCTTATTTTCTTGATCTGAGAAGTCTCCGTGTTCCCATAGGTTTGTGTAAGCAGTTTTCCAGAGACAAGGTTCTTAATTCCAAGGCTCAATTCAGCCAGATGCCAGCAAGACTTGATCATTTTCAGTACCCACAAGCAAAGGCTGGCAGGGAGCAGTTATTATCAGTACACAAGTCAGAAGTACTCACTGTACCAGGGCAGGGAGGGGAGACACAGTGCTTGGTGAGATCGTGGGGAGGAAGAGTCACCAAAACTAGCTCCAGCCTGGGGACACCAGTGCCCCATGGCTCCTAGCACAAAAAAAAAATGGAGGAATAAAGGTTTTCTAAAAAAAATCTGGAGCAAGAGCCAACATAAGTCACTTGGAAAGCCTCACTGAAGGAGTCTGTCTCTCTGATTAACAGAGGAAATCCAAGAGAGAACCATCTCCTGAGGCTTCAGCTGGCTGCTGGGACATGGCCCCTTACCCAGACACAAAATACCCTGTTCATTGAGGAAGTGCTGAGATGTTCCTCAGCTCCATTAACAATGAAGATTAAAGTTAGAAGATCTCTCTCAACAAAAAAATCTTAACATTCCATCGAAACCAACATACACATGGGTCAGGTCCCTCATGTTCCCAAGTCTCCCTGAAGCCAAGGGGAGCCTGAGAAGGCAGGACTGAAGAATCTCACTAAGTAACTGCCACCAAACCAGTGCAGAAGTGACAGATGATGAACCCACTGGCAGGACTGACTTCAGCTCTGACTGAGGCTGGGAGCCTCTCCTGCCTGGGAAGGGTTTCCAAAATAAGTGGGATAAAGCAATGACCACTGTGCAATCAAACTATGAATTTCCATCTGTCTGCAAACACCCAAGACAGCTCTGGAGCAAGCATTTCTTCCCCACTGCCAGAACTTGTGTTACAAGCACTTCCCAGATGTCACACACCTGATTTCTCACAGGAAAAGCTTCACAATAATATTCATAAGTAAACATGAGAGACAACCTACCTTCTCCAATGCCTTTAACAAAAAGTACTGGAACAGAGGCATTTCAGAGTCACCTGGTCTGACACCCACACCTGTCTGTTTGGCATCTCAGTGTTACAGAGGGGAGAGGCTTTGCTCTTTCCATAAACTAGACACAAAAGTTACGTTGGCTTCGCTGTTTTGTTTTTAAAGACACGATGACTGATCAAAGCCAGATCTTCAACACCCTTTCAAAATTAAATAAATAAATATGTGGCTATGCTTTGCTTTCTACACTCAAAGAACATTATTTTAAACAGAATATTCTTTTCACTGTCAAAAGGTTTACGGTTTTCTTCAAAGGCCAAGACGTTCCTGGTTTCCAACAGTAAGAGCTGCTGTAGCACATTCAAGGGTAAAAGAAAGACCAAACAACAAAACCAAACACCACTGCCTGGTCATTCTTGCTCAGGTCAATGGTCCCATTCCAGCTCACACACGACAGCTCCGAGGACAAAGCTGGGTGTGGCATCGCAATCTCTCTGAGTTCAGCGCCTGTTGCCCCTCTTCTCCCCTCCCGCGTTTGTTTTTAACCAAATTCACTCCTTTGCCTCTTCCGCAGCATTCTGTGTTTCCAATTTGCACTTGATCTTGCTCCAGTACTCGAGTGCCACAGGAGATTTGGGGTCGTGTGCGGAGCAGCAGAGGCGGCCGTCCAGTGCCGACGGCACCAGGGCTCCCTTCTCGTGATCCTTGCAGAAGGAATGGGGGCAGAACTCACAGAAGGAAATGGCAGGATTGCTACAGATGTCGCACTGATGCCACGGACACTCCCACTTTCCTGAGGATGGGAGGAGAGAGAGAAAGGAAGCTGTCATTTGACTTGTGCTAGGACATCAAGATGATGCTCACATTTCAATCAAAATAAGAGAAAGTTTGGTTCAAGGAGAGGAACAAGAACAACATTAAACAGCATGGCAAAGCCTCTGCCCACCGGTTCTATTTAGGAACATTCACCTGATGCACTGCTAAAAGTGCGTGGTATTGCAAAAGCAAATTTGGTGCACTTAGTGCAAACGAACACTGCATGTAATGCATTCAATGTAAATGAACACTGTATTTTATGTACATGAATGCTGCATTTCAGCTACAACACTGTCTTGCAGTAGGAAGGAAAAGCTGAGCAGGAGGAGCCATGTGACTGTTCTTACCAAAAGGTGGTTGAGTCAGGTTAAGGCATAGGAGGTGGTATGCTTTGGGACAGTCCTTCTTATCACACATGACCAGCTCTCCCCCATCTCCACACTGGAAACAGTTATCTTCATGCATCTGCTTCTGTTCTGTTTTTATTTTCCGTTTCTTCTGCTTTAATTTTGCATTTTTCACCTTCTCTTCATTTGCCGTTGCAAATGCTGTCTAAGAAGGAGAAAAATGACAACACAGAGTCACTTATAAACCCCTGGCATTAAAGTAAATTTTGGATTATTTATTTGCATGAACTCTTCTTAAATGAGATCCATTTAAAATACTTTTTAAGCTCTAAAAGCCAGAAGTGCTCACTCAGATGTTTCTGAATTAACTTCCCACCAGACACAACAGCATGGCAGGGCACACTCTAAAATCTTTGGAGACCTTCAAGGGTAGAAAGTTTTAGGTAGGCTAAAGAGTGAAATAACTCAAAACCCTTTTTGCCCTACAAAATTTCTGGATTTGGGAGGAGAAGCTCCAGTTTCATCCACGTACCTTCGGACGTACTCCCAGGAAGCCGCTGCAGTTTTCTGCTCCGCAGTGACACTCAGTCCTGCCATTGCCCAGGCAGTCCAGATTGTAATTGAATGTTAGCTCCATTCCTAAAATTTAAAGAAAAACAATTCACCCAGATGGACATTGAGGGAAGACAGGCCTGTGACAATGATATTTCATTAGCATTTGTTACCATGAGACCCCTGCTAAAACTGGATCCTTAAGTATCATCTCCACTCCAATGAATGACAAAGTTCCTAAACATTTCACTGGTATTAATAACTTCAAACAAAACCCACATGATTCCAAGTGAGGAACTTGACCACTGCAAGACAAAAGCAAACATGCCAAATAGTGCCATACTTTTACCTGCAGGAATGTCACAAAGAGCAAACAGTCCAACTCTAATGTCACCATTCACTGTCCACTTCTGTGTTTCACAGTTCGGGTTACAACTGTGGTTCATAAAACGAGAGTAGTTCCCCTTTGGGCCAGCATCTATTATTCGATCCTTCAAGGAAAAAGACAAAGATGTGTTCAGTACTTACAGAGCAAAGAGGTTTCCTGCTGCTGAGTGACATTTGCTATCAAACAAGACACAATATTCACCTTGGTTACAGTTAGCATATAAAAATTGGTGACACTGTTCTCGTGAGCACGTTTGATCCGCAGCCGGCACTCCTCCTCATCAATCAGCTCCCCAACATACTCATTCACAAATTCACCCTGCAAAGGAAAGCAGAACAAAAGTAAGAAATCTATGCATCCTAATCATGATGCTAAAGGGAAGCAGCACAGAAAAAAGCATTTCCTATAAAAAGACTATAATCATCATAAAAAGTGTTACACTTTACTGGTCTAGTAGGCACGATGTGAATACATGCACCAGGTAATTGCTGTCCAAGCAATTTACCCATGCAGAATAGAAGGCAGCCCTGTTCCTGCATTCAGCATACAAGACACTTGTCAGATCTATAAAACCTTTTCAATTTTTCTGCTTTCTTTCAAAGAGGACAATGTGACAATATTCACAGACTCCTCAGGAAACGGGAACTGTTGCAATAAGTATTTTCACTACATACTTCACTTTTATTAGGACTTTAGTAGTCAATTAACTCAGAACATTTGCACTAACACAGTTTTCATGAAACACAGATTTAAAAAATTGTGAATTTAATAAAATTAATGGCTAAACTCCATGTTTAAAAGCAGCCCTACAGGCCAATAGTGTTTTCTAAAGAAGATCAGTTGAGCTAGGACACCTCAGTATGAGGACTCCCCTGTGCACTGGAGATTGCTCTGAGGAGCCAGGCAGCTGCTGAGGGGTTAAAACACAGTTCATTCACTGGAGCTACAGAGTGCAGTGTTTTCACCCAGACCCACCCTGATGGCTGTCACAGCCTTGCCCTGGGTCACTGTACCTTTTTAATGCTCCTCTTGGTGCGGAGGCCCCAGCCGCGGCGCTCGGTTTTGATGATCTCGGCGTCGGGGTAGAGCCTCTTGGTGAAGCACTGGTTCTGGCAGCGCTCCCCGGCCGGGCACACCTGCGGGTGGCACTCGTACTGCAGCATCCTGTTGAGGCACTCGGACTCCAGCCCGCACGGGTTCTCGTCCGACGGCTTGCAGTTACACCGGGGGATCTCTGACAGGTCGGCCACCTGGATCTGAACCTTCCCGATCACCTTGTTGGACTGGGAAACAAAGGCGGAGAACAGAGCATGAAGACAATGCACTGGGAACGCAGAGTCAGTAACTGACATGAAAAGGCAGAAAAAATAATGATTTTATTTATTCAGCGTTTTACAGTACTACAAGACAGAACAAGATATTCGTTAAAAGAACAGCAAAATGATTTATGTGAATTTCTTTAGGCTTCCACTGTTGAAAACCTTGGTGTGAGAACATAACTAAGAATCACAGAACAGTTTGGGTTGGAAGGGACCTTAAAGACCACCCAGTCCCAACCCCTGCCATGGGCAGGGACACCTTCCACTAGACCAGGTTGCTCTGATCCCCATCCAACCCATCCTTGAATACTGCCAGGGAGTGGGCAGTCACACCTTCTCTAGGCATCCTTACTCATGCATAGGACAACTTCCTCATACACAGAATAAAAATAAAAAAGAAAGAGGCCAGCTCACTTTAATGTGTTTATAGGGTGGAGGTTTCCTTGAATTCCTTTCAATTTCCAATGCCTCTTTGCTTTCTCTTTGTGCTTTCAGTTCCTGGAAACGCTTTGCTGCTTCTTCAAGTGCTGTGCAAGGAATTCAGAACAGAAAGCAATCAGCCCCAGCTGCTGCTAATCAAAGCTGTACATGTACATGTATATGTATCTATTTAAATTTTTTTTAAGGCTAGGAACAGAACTCAATAAACAAAAAGACAAGCTAAAAATTAGTTATGGCAATTTATCATGAATTTATCATCAGGTACTTTGACCAGGTACCAAGATACTGAACAATGATCCCATGCAGCAGAGCCCCAGATCCATCTTAACATTTCCCCACTTGTGGAAGCACTGAACTGGCCCACAACAACACACAATGAGTAGGCACTTAAACACATTTTTATCTGCAGTCAAGGGATCAACACAATGCTTGGATTTCACGTGAACACAGAACACTAGTCACATAATATTCCCATGCAGGTTAAGTGGTGATGGAGACACAAACACGTGGAATTTTTGTCATAAACCACTATAAACTTTGTTTGATTTTACCTTTCTTGAAGGTCTTGTTAATACTAGTTTGCCCCTCAGCAAAGCTTTTATCTCCTTCAACATAAGGGAAAACTCTGCCCTGGTGTACCCAATAGTAGTCATGTGAACCAAAGAAAAATACTGGGAAGTCCCCGATATCATGTTTGAGGCCCTGTATGTTGAGAGGCACAGACCTGGGATTGCAGATCTCTGCTGGCCACCACCTGCAGAGTAGGAGAAAAAAGAAGAATATAAGTTCCCTGAACCAGAGCTTCCCAATTTCCCTAACGGGATTGAGAAATAAAAGCCAATTTTCCTTTATTAAGGAAATGAATTCCTTCCTCATGCAGCCAAGATTCCTGCTGGCAATGCCTGGGAAGCTCCATGCAAAACACAAGCAAAGTTCCTACTCCAAATTCTGGAAAAGCCTTCTAAGAATATCCGTGGTCTGAGAGTGGGTTTTTAGGACCACCTGTAAACACCTGTACTGCTGCAGCTGACTAAAGCAAACACCAGCAAGGACACATGGGCTCTGCTTTCCCACATCCTGATCATGCTCTGCAGAGCAAAGCTGTGTGCAATCCAGAGTCCATCCATGCCTGGGAAAAGCAGGAGCACTGCATTTCAAGGGTCACAGCTGTGCCTGACCCCAAGCAGAGGAATTATTGTATTTCTAACTCTTGTTCATGATGATTGAACTGCTTTATCTTCCTGCAATTCCAGAGTACATGAAAACAGCCAGACTATTAAAACCCCCAAAGGTGAACTTGCCTGTAATTCCCAAGCTTGACCCAAACGATCTGCTTGTACCGCAGCTTCTTGCCAGCTTTACAGTCATTGCAATTCCAGCATCCCTCAGGCATTTCTATGCTGAGACACTCGGGGTGGAAGGAAGCTGGGCAGGACTCACAGCACAACAGTTTGCCACCTTGAAACAAAGAAGCCCTGCTTGGTTTGTAGAAGTCAGGATTTGCTCCCCCCATGCACAGCAATTGACATTCATTTTAAATCATCCACTCTGGATTCCCACTGCCCCACAGAAAAATGGCAAAAGAAAGGGATCAAGTCAAAATTAACAATGTTGGTTAAAAAGGACTGTGCAGTGCTTAATCTAAGCTGAGAGTCTTAACTGCATCAGACAAAAAAGCAGCTGAGGACTTAAACATGAAGTGAGTTGGCAGGAGGATCACCATTCCCAAGGAAAGCACTGCAGTTGGGAACAATGCTACCAGCTTTCAGTGCTTTGGTGATGGCCAGAGCAACCACAAAACTCCGCATTTTAAAAGAATCCTTTTTCAATCAACATTGCTCTGACTGAATCCTCAGCAATCATTAGCGGGCACCAGCCCCACAGCCTAGAGGTTGATCAATACTTTGCTGCTGCAAGGACAGGAAAAAGAATTGTAATAAGTGTGTTTATTCCACAAGAAGTTTACCAGGATGAGCCCAGTACATAAAGCAGAATGAGACACACGTGAGTTGTTGCCATCCTGAAAATTCCTGGTGCACAGAGGGAACCTCAGCACTGGGGTTCACAAGAATTTCTGAAGTTTACACTAATTTGGGCAAAAGTTGTTTTGGTTGGCTCACATTTTGGACAATGTGCTACATGTGGAGAGCCACAATACATCTCTAAGCCACCCTCAGCAAAGCAGCTCATGTAAGATGACTTGATACACTACACATACTGAAGTATTTTACACATGTAGGTATATAAAATATATATATACGTTCTTATATGTACATATATATTTAAAAGTTAACAAGATTTTGTGTCCCAGATGGAAAATCTGGGAGAGACTTGGGAGTATTCAAACCAATTTTCAATCACAGTACCAAAAGAAGTGTGAAGAGTCACTTTCAAATCTTTATCAGAAAATCTTGTCCACCTATAGACTTCCCAAAATATCATTGCATTAATTGATTGTTGCATGTTACAACGAGCATTCCTTAAACAATCCAGTTGCATCCAACACTGTATTTCCTCTGCTAAAACCAGTAAAATCCAGTCATATGGATCCTCCAGAGCTCCCCAAACCCATAAAGAAATTTTTAAAGTTTTTTTTTCAAATGCAATTTCAGAGGAAATACAGACAAATTACTGAAACATTATCCAAGATGAGAAAATGCCAAGAGATGCAAAAATCAAACAAAATCAAACACAAAACTTTCAATGCTAAGCAAGAAAAAACCCAACATTGCTCTCAGGATGCATCAGGCAGATATGGCTCAAGCTAAGCACAGGGCTCAAAATAATTCTTGTTTTCAGGAATCACAGGACTACTGCAAGCCATTGATATCACAACGCTCAAAGCGACCTAACTTGGGCTGGGTAATGGGGCACCAGCTCTGAACACTCCCGGGGAACCCAATTTCTGTGGGGAATGAAATACCACATCTGAGCACTGTACATAGACAGCAGGAACCGCCCCAAGAGGGACCTGGAGAGGCTCAGCCCCCCACAGCAGCTGGAAGTGACCCCTGTCTGGAGCTGAGGGGTCCCTGCAGGGTCAGAGCCTGGCTGTGGCAAGGACCCATCCCCATGGGAGGGGACAGGGATGGGGCACTGCTGTCTCGGTGGTGGAGGTGGGACACGAGGCCCAGGGACTCGTGGGGGACACACAGAGGCCAGACCTCACTGCCTTCCTGCTCTGGCACCCTCCAGAAGGACACGGCACCCACCCCTGTCCAGCCCCAAACGCCCTCTCTTCTCTCAGGATCTGCACAAGATTCAAAGCAGCACATCCCCCTCTGCTTCCAATCAGTTTAAGAAATGGTTTTACATCATCCAGGTAAATACTGAACTGCAACAATATAGAGATCCATCTGCCTCCTCTTCACATTGCTGTGCAACAGCTACCTGAACCTAGAGCAGCCCAGGCCAGATAGAGTGACCAGATCTCTTCCAAGGAGAATTTAGTGACAGCAATTATTTTAAGCCCTTTTATAATTAAAAAAAAAATAAAATTAAAAATTGCCAACAACATGAACACAGGCTCACAATAACCATGAGTGAAGGTCACTGAAAGCAGTCAGTGTGGGGACAAGCAGACATTTCTCCGTTGATTTAGAGAGAAAAAATAGAAAAAGCGAAAGTAAATTAAAGAGAAAGAAACTATTTTGGTTACCTTTCTCACATTTCTTTTTGGAAGCTGACGAAGGAGGAGGAATCATAGGTAATTTCATCAACTCAGCACGATTTGACTCATTCAGTAGGTAGTGGGACTTATAGGCATAGGAACTGAACAGGGGGTCTGAATGGTCCTGCACTACCAGCCCTATACGAAACAAACAGAAAGAGATGAGTTGCAATGAAACTACCCATGATTCCGTGAAGGAAAAATCAAATCAACCCAATGAACACCTCTAATGCGTTATGTGGGAATGAAAAAAGGATAAAATGAAGAAAAAGGAAAGTCTGACAAAGTTTCTGTGCTAACAAAGAAGATGTGCTGGAGAGATTCAAACTTAACTGGAAAATCTTGCAGTGAAATAAGCTGCTTCTAAGTGGAACTTCAATTGTTTTTTTACCCTTCATTTGTGCATTTATAGACAAGCACAAGAAAAGCAACAAAGTTTGAATCCGTAGGATTCCCTCTCCTTCCCACAAGGCAAAAAGGAAGCTCCTGTGCAGACCCAGGATGATGGTCACTGCAGCAGGGTCGTGCTCTGTGCTGGGGCTACAGTCAGACACTGGGAAGGAGAATTCACCGTCCCACTCCCTACAAATCTATCCCTGAGATCTTGCTTACAGAAGTGTTTTGCCTCTGTAATTGTGCTGGAAAGCAAGGAGGGGTCAGTGCTCTGCAAGGCACCAGGGGGGAAGCACAGGTGGAGGTTCTGCCCTAGGCTGTGGTGGTGAAGCTCCCTCACCCAGCCCTCCCAGGGCTGCTCTAGAACAGTCCAGCACTCTGTTCCCTGCAGAACTCCACCCCAAACCAGGCCTTTGCAATTCTCTGTCCTGCACCAAGAAGAGCTTTTCCTCATTACTCCAAAGAGCCAGGCAGCCCAGCTGAGAGCCCAGAGCTGCAGAGCAGAAGTGCTTGGCCAGTAACTCATTGGAAGAGCAGAGCAACTGAGCCCCAAAGAAACAGGAAAGATGAGCTACCAAGAGAGCCCCCCGTTCTTCCCCTGAGGGACATTCAGCTGAGGGCTGCAGGATGGTGCCTAAAACACTGCTGTAAGAAGACTGTGGTCAGCCCATCTAGACACACATCATTGGGAGGATCCTAAAACAAGGGAACCTACACATGCAATCAAGTGAACCGTAACATGCTGATTGGAGGGTATTGCAGGGTGGTGAACAAGAAGTCTTGAAATATCTCATATTTCAAATACCTCACTGTAAGCAAGTTTGTATATTTAACAGACTGTCTCTCATCTACATTTCTCACTTCAGTAGCTGCATCTAAATACAAAGTCTCTGCTTCTGATAGCGACTAACACTAATTAATCACCATTCTCACAAAGATGCCCAAGGATTTCTGAAGTGTTCAGCTCCCCATTTCTTCCTGAGCAAGTGCTCAGAGCTCCTGCCCCAGGTACTGTCCTCAGCCCTCTGGCTCCCGATTCCAGCCAGACCTGGTGGAAATGAGCCCCACAAGAATGTTCTAGATGAACAAGTACAGAGTTGCTCTAAGACATGGAAGATTCAGGCAGTGGCAGTGGTTTGTAACTATTCAAGTTCATCTAATTAAGATCTGGGGAATACACAGCACAGGGAATTCCATCTGCCAGGGCTCAAGAGGTTATTTAGACTGCCAGAAGAAAACATAGACTTGTGCAGTTTCATCTCTGATGGAGCCAGATTCAGGTATAAAGAGAATTACTAAGCAAATGTAAAATGGAAAAAAAAAAAAGCATGAAAATTTCCTTCTGCATTTCTTGCCATTCTGAGATCTGTAATTATTACTCTGCTCTTGCAAAGTCAAGCCAAACTAAACTTCCACCTGAATGAACATAAGTGAAAACAAGTAACTTCAGGATCCAGCCCACATTCATTTCCCTATTGGTGACTCTCAAAACTGCTGAAGAGAACACATCCAATATAAACTGCTGGCATTCTGTAGAAGGTACATATTAATATTATTCCAAAGCCTAAGAATAATGGTACTTTTGAATCTCGAGACCAAAGCAACTGCTGCACTGACATTCTTTTAAGTTGCTCTCTGATAGAACCCTGGTGACTGAAGAGCCATAAAAGTAAAAGTGTGGAAAAAAGTTGAAAAGAAAAAAAAGAGAACTTTGACACATGGAAAAACTCAGCATGAAACCTGCTCACACAGTACTGCTAAACATTTTCTTCCAAAGTTCTCGAATGTGATGGCAGTTACACATTAAGTTTTTCTAGTTCACGAGTAAATCCCATCTTTTAGCCTTAAAATTTAAACAGATTTAAGTCTGTACCAGTGAAAGAATCCCCTTCTACTTAATACAGTGATTAATAACACACCAGCCATTCTCAGCCTGCAAAGGCTGGAATTGGGGGATTGGGATCTGCTTTTCCCTACTGGCAGAACAAGTTGGCCTGAGTGCCTGTTGCTGCTTCTGGCTATCAAATGTTATGGACCAACACAGCAAGTGGAATCTCGTGAGAACTACTGACCAAAATAAAATAAAATAAAATAAAATAAAATAAAATAAAATAAAATTAGATAAAGAATCCCAGGCAGCACTTAACACCAGCAAGCCCTAAGAGGGAGGAGTTCCTCATGAAACACGATTTTTATCACTAAACTGCACAAGTGACAACAGAACCATAAAACAGGGAAAAACCAAGTGTCTCACCTCTTGCACAAACGAAACAAAAGCCTACATTTACAGCTGATGATGAGTGAGTCCTTTTGGAATGGTTACTACAGATGAGGATGTGGGATGACACAAATAAGCTTCCTGCAGCGATGCAGCCATCTCCCGAGTGATAGGCAACGGGGCAGCGCAGACATCTCGCCATGCGACCTGCGCAGGAAAACACAGCGAAGGCACACATCACCCAGGGCACAGCATCCTCCAGGTGGGAAAAGACCTCCAAGACCATCGAGGACAACCAGTGCTCGGGTCAGGACAGAGCAGAATTCCCCACAGGCAAAGGCAAGGCACTATTCCAATGGCAGTACTGGGTTAAGAAAAGAAACAGCTACATCTTTTAGCTGAAGAAAGTTTCACAAATATTACCCCACAATTCAAAACTGTTGAGAAAAACTTCCATCATTCTAGAGTCTATTTGTTTGGTTTCAACATTTTGGTTAATTTCTAAAAGGATCTATTTCCTTGAAAAGTAGTTTTTCACAAGGCCATTACAAACTGTCTTTAAAAATCAACATTCCTTGGCCTTGTACTATGAACCCTTGGCTTCCATTAAACACAGCACCAAGAGCTGAGTAAGTGTGTGGATCCGGGTACACTCCAGTATCAGGCTGCCAGCTGCTTCCCACCCATGAGATATTTCAGTTGATGACCTCAGTGAGGAGGAAACCCTCGTTCCTTGCCACATGCTGTGTTACAGAGAGTGGAACTGGATGAAGTGTTACTGTGATGATGCAGCTGAGCCTCCCCCCTGCTCAGAGCAGCTGCCCTCACCTTTGCTAGCTTTGTGCATGTCCTTGTCCATGGAGCAGGCAGTGCAGCAGTGCTGCGGGCAGCGGAAGCCGCGGGACTCGAACAGGGCCGTGGCAAACTTGCGCACACAGGCCTCGTGGTAGAACTTCCCACAGGTGCTGACAGAGCAGCGCTTCACGTCCTTGCCAGGGAGCTTGCAGGAAAAGCACGTGTGCTCTCCTTGGAAGAGAAGGAATAAGGAATCCCGATTGTAAAAGCCAACTCTGACATACAGATATTGTCCAAACAAATTCTCAAGTCAACAGACTGTAAGCAATACAGGATTCTTCCCATCCAACAGGCGGGGTGGCTACTGCGATCCATAATAACACTGGAGTAGCTGCTCACATAAAAATCTCTTATTCCAAGTGAAACCCTAAGCAGTTCATTACTTTTTTTTTTCTTGTGAGGCACTTGCTAAATGGAAAATGAGAATCTGGTCTGAAAGGTTAAAAAAAGTAGCAGAACAACCCAAACTTACTCACAAACCCTCAGAAAGTACCCTCTAAGCTTGCTCTGACCAGAGTGTGGCTCCTGAGCAAAGGGGGAAATCCCTCCCAGTTTTCCAGGAACAGGAACACACTCACCATTCTTACACTCGGTGCAGATGAACTTTTCCTCAGGCACGGCCTTGAGGCCAAGACACTCCAGGTGGAACATGCTGCAGCACTCGCCCTCGCAGGCCAGCAGTGACTCGCCGGAGCTCTCGCAGATCTGCAACGGGCACAGAGCTCAGCAGGGAACAGGGTACCCTGAAATGCAAGGGACTGCCAGGTGCTAACAACAGGAACTGTCTGGAATTGCTTCAGAATTAGGGTAAAGCAGGAGAGCTGAACCTGGCCAGTCTCTGGGCCGAGGACAATCCCAGCACTCTCTGCACCTTGCTCTGGGGCAACAATGCAAGCCAGGACAGAGACAGGAGAGGCACTAAGGATCCACCTACACTCCTCCATTTCTCAGGGAACAAGCTGCTCTTGCTCTTCAGGTCCTTTACTACTGACCAGGGAACTGGACAGAAGATTCCAGGATTTTTTTTTCAAAATACCGAAAAATTCTCACTCTGTCCTATCCTGACCAACTATCTGGAATCTTCAAATGGAGCAGAAAACAGCATCTACTTTTTCTACTGATGCTAGCAGGTATGGATTAGACACCACTTTCCAGCTGCTGAGCTTTCTGGCCTGCAGGAGGGCTTAGGAATCATTTAATATGAATCATTTCCAGAGCACAAAAGCTCCTAAAAACCTGGATATTTTATCTGAGGTCAAATTAAGAGAATTAACAGAAACAGGGGATACATATTTCATATCCACCACTTCCCGGTATCACCAGTTACCTGACAAACAGTGTCTTTTTTACTTGCTCCAGTTCCTCTCCTGGATAAGCTGGAGTCCACCGACTGCACATCCGAGGCATCAGCATCAGCAGTGACTGAGGGGCTGTCTGAACGCTTCCCAAAACTGCCCTACAAAGAGGAAAAACCAACGGCACTCAAACCAGACAATTCCAAAGGACAACCACATTGGGAAAAATATTTCTGTCACTGTTGATCAAAAGACCATTTGGTAGGTCAAGAGACACGAAGGTCGTGGAAAGGTGCTGAACTTCACTGGGATGATTCAAGTGCTGCCTTCTTATTTATTTCACCTGTACAAGCCGAACACCATAAAGAGCTCTCCTACTTTTCCACACACTCCTTGGAGTTACATCAGATACAGCAGCATCTCCCAATTCCCCAAGAATTTCAAACCGTCTACAGAGTAAACCATGATCTAAACCAATGCTTTGCCAGACAGAAGTAGAAGGAAAATTTTAAAGTAAACACTGTATTTTCATAACAAACCAATGGAGGGGATTAGAAGGAAACTAGGCTTTATGTTTTCAGACAATAAAAGACTCAAAATATATAGAAAATAGTGTTCACATATTTAGCAATAATGAACTGAAAAGCCTCTTGTACACTGACAGCTTGGTCAGGTCCCTGTGAGAACCAATACACCTTTACCTGTAAATCATTGAGTCCTCTGGAATCAGAGTCAGACGTGTCCCTGTAGGCTGAGCTGGTCAGTTCCATGTCCGTGGAGGCACGACTTCTCTTCTTTAAGGGTTTACAGGAGTCTGAAATCTCACTGGCACCTTAACGCAACATGCTAAAATTAGTTTAATATATGTTCTTGACTTCTTACTTAAAATTAATAAAGGAAAGAAAGATGAGACCCTGGATTACATTATCTGTCTTAATGTTCAGGTTGTAGTTTTGTTACTAGCTGAATTCTCCCTGAAAAGCTCATTAACTGAAAACCAGCTTAGGTAGAGCTTTTGACAAACTTCTTAGCATGGTGGCACAGTGGAGGACAGCAATCGTCTCTAAGGGAGGATAAATCCTTAGGAGATTTCCTCTTCATCATCCATCTTTAACTTTGGCTAAGTAGAGACTTTTAAGAAATGCCCAGGACTTAAGTGCTTACAGCATATAAACAAACACCATCCTTCCCCCAGCAATGCATGAAGACCAGAACCCCAAACACAGCCCATCCCCAGAGAAGTCAAGTGCAGCCCTACAGAGAACCAACATTGTGGCTCACAGGGAACAAAGCTGCTGCCCAAGGGTCATGAGCCACCAAGTTCAGTTAACTTAATTTTCACCTGTCACTCACCTTTCTGCAACCCCGTCTTCACTGCTGCCAGTGGGACCGTTTCAACCTGTTTGAAAGGAAAATCCACAGTTAACACCAGAGGAAAGTTTCTCCCTAGTACCAAAAAGCAAACAGGTCAGTTCAAGGGGTTAGAATTCAGGTGGGAGCTGCCATCCCCTCCTCAGCCCGAGCCTCCGCGTCCCGCTGGATCCACTCCTGCCTGCGCTGGTGCCCGCAGCTGTGGCAGCCACGGGTCACTAGCGAGGTCCTTGCCCTCTCCCTTGGGGCATGAAGGTGACAGGAGCGCTGTATCCGTGTCCAGCAGGCAGGAGCGGGGGCCTTTGGGCAGCCACCCCAATGCTGTGTACACCCCACACCTGTGTGAGCACACGTTCCCCTGGCAGGGGTGGCACTGGGCTAGTGAGACACAGTGCGGGGCCACTCGGTGCTGCCAGCAGCGCTCCCTGGAGCCCTTCCTCCCCGTCTAGAGCTCTGCACGGGCCCGCCCGGCTGCGGTGGTGCAGGGCTCTACACAGCTGGAACTCGAGGGCACAGGCACTTCAGCAGACAAATGCACAAGTTTACAATCTTGCAAAAGCACTTCCAGTCCTTGACCCTATGGAGAAGTTTAGGAACTGTTCTGCCAACATACATGGAAGATGTGGGAATTTGGTGACTGGATAATATTTACAGAAGAAAGCTGTTGCCTAAAATCCTGTTTTTAAGGTTAAGAATTAGAAGTTATTTCTTTGCAATGTGGTTACATATGCATGGAGAAACACATTTAGTAAATATTTAAGGATTATTCTATAATTTTTTTAAAAAATATTTTATTTTGTTGTACAATAGGTAAAAACATACAGTAGAAGGATTTGTATAGGATACATTTTGTAATACAAATATAAAATCTAAACAATCACTTTTATTTCTCCACTAGTCACTGTAACAGTAGCATCAACATTTTGTTTTTCCCATTAATTGTACTCGTTCCAGTTATAATTTTATACCAAGTTGTTGCAGACTAACTGGGGAAATCAAGAGAACTTGACTTTGGGTAACAAATATTGTTGCATAATTGTAAGAAGTTACTAAGTTTTCTTTTTTTTTTAAATATAACTTAATACATTCAAGGTTTTGCGCATTACAGTGCCCCTGGGTTCCACTTTAGTCAGATACTTCTCCTGAGAAAAGCACTTTAATTAACGTCCACAGACTGAATCAGCCAGGTAAGAGAAGCACATGAAGCTACCTGGCATCCATGAAGTTCATCTTGTTGGTTCTTATACCTTTGCTAAATTAAAAAACTTTTACAAACATAAAATAACTCTTCTGAAAGGGGGAGGCTGTAACACCTCGTGCCAAGAGGCTCCACGGACCACAACAGGTGTCACACACCCAACATTTAAACTGCTTTAAAGTTTCAGCAAGAAACTGCCTCGAGCTGGAGAACTCCTCTGCTGCACAGCAGTGCAGAAATGCTGCAGCATCAAAGGAAAAATAAGGAAAAAAAACCCAAAAAAGCAACTGGGTTCACTTTCAGTCTCTGAAGTGAAGTGCAAAACAAAGCACAAAAGGCAAAGAATAAATTAAAGAGATAAAAATATTTTTTCCCCTTCCCATATAAATCTTCATCCTGACTATCCCTCTTTAAAAATTCTCTCTGGGAAAAGCTAAACTATGAAACATTTGTATAAAATTCTCAGCTTTCAGACAGAAACCCTTGAAGTGGGAAAAATCAACCATGCAAGGAGAAGAACCAACAACTTTGACAAACTTGTTAAAAGTGTATGCAGGTTTTAATATTTCTGTCCATGCACTGCACTCTCCTACTCATTTCCATGCAGAAATTTTTTATAATTAAACTTTTTTAAAAGCAACAACATTTATCTATCTGACATCCAGATTAAAGGAATGCCCTGTACACGTTAGAACTATTTCAGGAAAAAATGGTATATCCCAGAATTGTTTTGCTGATGTCTGCCAACATGAAAGTCTGACTACTCATCTTTAAGTGAAATCATTCTTCAAGTCCATTTTCAGAAGTGGTCAAATTAATCACTCTAACTTCATTTGAAAAACAAAACCTCAACACAAACCAGCAGCTAAATCAAGAGCCAAAGGAAGGAACCTGGTGACAATCCCATCCAAGAGAAATCACTGAAACAAACCCATTTTGCTCAGAACAGAAATCTCAAAGGAAACATGGCAGGTTCATTAGGAGTCATCCATCACTGCGTTCCCACTTCCATAGCCTGACTGATACTGAGAAGATGCCAGTAGCAGAGTCACAGCAATGGCATTGACAGGGGGATTTCATGGAGGATAGTCCAAACCGAAACCCGATGGGGAAAAATGGAGAAAAATAAAAAGGCACCAATATAAGCCACAACATTTATGAATACGATATATTTTAACTCTCTACATGGAGGAAGCCAACCTGCTCCTTTTTGATCTTCTTCTTTGGCACAACTTCGGTGGATTTCTCAGACTCGGAGCGGGTTCGAATCGATCTTCTCTGTTGCTTCTTTTCTACAGAACCTGAAGAAGGAAAAAGGTTTCCATTATATGATTCCTTGTATTTCTGAGGCAGACCAAGATGTGCAACACCAAACCAACAGGTAAAGGAACGAAACCAAGACTTTGTCTTCTTTCGAATGTTTTATTTTTAAATTCAGTTCCAAGCTATTAACCAGCTGGTGCTGTGGCTGCAGACACATATTCTGATTCCAGAGACACACCAGCTTCAGAAAACAGACACCAGTAACAGAGTGGAACAAAAGGCTGGAATTCAGCTTAGGGCAAACAGATTTCCATAACACACCTCTCAGGCACAGTCTTCAGTTGGGTAATTTTGAACCAAACAGTCCTTCTTTGGTGTTTTGGGAAGGTAGCCACAACCAACTCCTTGAATAAAAACAAACTAGAAATTTCAGACGCAAAGCACAGCTTCAGGATTTCCCCCAAAGCACCAGTTCTGTGTCCCCCTCTATGGGGTGACGGCCTCTGTCACACAATTACAGCCAGCCCCACCCTGTACCACCTGCAACCACACCAGAACTCAAAGCTCACCTGAAGGTTTTGAGGAGAAGAACTCAGCACAAACAGAAGCATCAACCATGATGTCTTACAGTCGTTAATGAATGTGAAAAGCAAATTCTTAGAAGTATTACCACAGAAAACAAACTCAGATTAATGAGGGCTATTGTGACATTTCAACAGATGAAGAGGGAGTTACTGGGTTTTTGGCAACTAAGGCCGGCAAAATCAAAAGACCTTTCTGTGCTCCAGCACCTCCTAAACAGGCACATCGAGAACCATGGACACGACACAACACCATGGGCAGCTGTTGGAACAAGCACACACTCGGAGCTGACAGAAAACTGGCACTGAGGATTTACAATGAGCTGCAGGGAAGCATTATTCTGGGTTTTCAGCCTGGGAGATTTCACCTAAAGAAGATACAACCGTGAAATACTTTGTTTTCTTCCAAGCAAAACTGCAAACTCTTGGGAGCTGACTGTGGCAGAGGGATGCATTGTCAGGAGCTGTAAACCTGCCTGGTCTTGTCAGGAGATCAAGTATCTAGAGACATACACGGGCTTGAACCAGGCTGAAAGACAGCCTTGCAAAAGGACTTCAGAGAAAAAAGTGAAACTCGCTCTTGGTCAATTGGATGAATATTTTTCCTATGGCTGCATGGCTCGGGAGTGTCTCAGTAACTAAACTATCCAGCTGGAAAAGTTACCATGTTACAATGATTGGGATTTTTCTGAGGAGAAAAATAGTTGTTCTTCAAGGGAAAAGAACTTTTACAGCATATTAATTAATGAGTAATAGCCATTAGTTATTAAGAATTTAGAAATTAATGACTCAGGTCAACATCCATCATGTCCATCCATGTGTAACTTCTGGTTCCAATAGGCACCATCCCTTGAGGGACTCCCACAACTGCAGTGGTTCTCCATATCAGAGCTGGGGAACATCTTTAGTCACTTTGCTGTGTGACCAAAGTCCCCTGAAGCAGCTTCAGGTAAATTTGAGCAGATGTGACCAACAGTTACTTTAACCAAGAAGGAATTTTCTCCCTGTGCTGCCCTGCTGAAGCCAAGGAAATAAGATCAAGCCTTGGATCAGAGAACCCCAGAGCCAGAGTGTCTGATGTTGGCTGACAGCAACATTGATCACTGCAATGGGCACTTTCTCATCTTCCTGCTCTCCAAGGATCCAGTCATCACCTTCACAATGCTCCTATCCCATCTTCAGGTATATTTTCATCCAAAGTTTCAGGACAGATGTTGGACCAGCCCTCCACCTTGCTGGAGATAAATCCTAGTTCAGTGTCTGCAGTCCAGAGGCACCAGATTCTTAGGACTGCTCTTCCAGTAGCAGATTTCAAGTAAGGGAATTATCTTCCTGGCATTATTGAATTCTGTGTATCTAACTGCAGGTTATCAACAAGGACTCCCACAGTCAGTCTGGGAAATACTTTACCATAAAGGGACTCTGAAGTTCTGTTGACCTTACGTTTGAAAAAAGGACTTGGCAGTTTTGATCCACAAGAAGGGACCTATAACTGGACTTTGGAAATGGCTTTGAGAGTGAGTGTTTGGAGTGTGCACTGCAGGAAAGCTCAGGCACTTACAGGGTGTTAGCAGGTGGAGCGTTCTGTATCCAAAAAGCTTAAGAAAATGAAAAAAGAGAGGCTTAGAATTCTCACTCCCTATGTCTGAGGAGCCATAGGGAAGCTGAAGCCTTTAGGTGAGAGAAGCAGAAGGGCGATGGCCTCTCCTGGCACAAGGCAATTCAAGTAGCCACAGCAACCGCAGCTGGAAAGAACCACCACTGGCAACAGCAGGGGAAACCCCACTCCCAGCAGGAAATCCAGAGTACCTGGCCTGTGTGCTGCAGTCCCAAACACGCTCCATAAACCAGCGTATCAAAAACCCTGCCTAAAAATTACCCACAGACAGAACCCGAAGTGTGTTTGCAGAGGGCTCATGGCTGCTGACAACTGAGATTTCTGACTCTGATTCTCATTTATTTCATGTTTGGAAAGGGAGAAATAATCAAATAGATAGTTAAAGCAGAAGTGACACCTGGCAACATTATGAGATTCAAAGAGCTCATTCAAGGTTTTCCCATTTCAGGCCCAAGTTCCATTATTTGCTTCAGTGGTTCTTCTCCCGCAGACATGATACTTCAAAATTAACTGCTTTATGGTGTAGCCTGAGATAGCTTCAGAAGGCAAGCACTACCTCATTTGGTCGATGAAGGTAGTTGAAGCGGTTTTTAAAAAATACCTGTTCTTTAACAAGTCATTGAAAAACTCCACAACAAAGCCTAGGGAGTCTCCATCCTAAATCAGACATTCCCTTCTGAAATGTGTCACTTCCCGACTCCTTTCCTTTCACGACAGCTCTTGTATTTTACATTTGGGGCCAAAAGCAATACCCTGCTAACACACATCCACTGTGCAATCTTCTAAATCAGCTTGCCATTGCTCTGCACAGGACATCATCCCTCGAATATGTTGACTCAGGCTGTAAGTTGCAGACACAAAGTTCAGAGGCCAAACCACCAATCCCACCCCACAGTCATGCTGTGTGACGTTAGCCATGCTCATTACAATTATTATGTTATCAGAAAGATGTTCATAATAGTTTTTAAGTAATGAGAAAATGCTTGGTTTGATATTTGGATTTTCATGCTGAGGGCTCAGGTTCAGACCAGGACTGCTGTTTCCCTACCTGCTGCCCCAGAAGTTGTCTCAGGAGAGGACACGTTTTGCACCACTGCTTTTTCACTTCTCTGAGCTGATGAAGAATTAAGTTTCTCTTGTCCTTTGACGCTTATTTCTGTTTTGTTACCAACTCCCTTAAAAAGAAAAAAAGGAAAAGATTGTCTTCCCCTGAAATGAAGGTGTGTTGCTACCAGGTAATAGACCTGCTCCTGAATCTCAGAACAGAAACAATCAGTGCTCTCCAACCCAACCCATACACAGGATTAATCTACTACGGACTTGCTTCCCTGCAGAACTTTCCACCCTCTCAATCTCCCCTTACACATAAGGAAAAAACAATTCCAGTGACTTTTCTAAACATTACCTTCTCTATAGGGCTTAGGATGAAATAAACACTCTCCAGGTAGAGAGGCAGAAGAAGGAGGCAGAGAAATAGTCCTAAGCCTTTTCCTTACACTGACTGTGGGAAGCTGCTGTGCACCTGAAGGAAGCTCAGAGGCAGAACTCCATTTAAAAGTCTGTTACACAAAATGTAGTTATTACTTTTTAGCACATTATTAACAGTTTTGTCATCTGTTTCCCACAAAATCACTGATTTTATCAAGAATTTTTGGATTATTTCAACTAGGAAGTTGAAGTTAAACAGCTTTAATATTTTTAATGTGTTATGAACAAGAATATGGCCATCTATAGGGAGCTGCTCTCCCACCAGTGAAACAGTTACTGCTAGAGCTGCACTGAAAGTAGGGTTCAATGCACTGAAAGATTCTATTGTCACATCTGTCTCTTAACCTCTCCAATGAAAGGAACATGGATGGTGAAAGCTTGGTGGACATAGTTCAGGCTCAGGATAACTCAGGAGCAAAAGAGGGGTCAGTGCACCAAGCACGTACCTTGGTGGAATAAACAAACTGATCGATGAGTTTTCCATCCCCAGCAGCATTCTGAAGGGCAAAAACCTGTTCAATTTTAACAACTGGAGACATGTTACACTTTTGCAGATCCAGGTTGTGCATGGTTATTGAAGCTGGTAAGGACTTCCTAGCTGCAGCTGTTTTCCAGGCAATTTTCACAGGCGGTGCCTCCTCCTCCTCTGTGCTGGGCTGCCTGCGCTGACCCTGCCGCCGCGCCTCGGCGTGGGGAGGTGACAACCCTGCCCCGGCACTGGGCTGCTCCGGCTGCGTGCTCGGCACTGGCTTCGGCCGCCGGCTCTTCTTGGCCTCCGATTTGGAAGCCGCAGTCTTTTTGGCTTTGGCCAAAGCCTCCTCTGGCTCTTGGTCTACGTAAATGAAGGTGTACTGTTCTATCCTCTCTTCCCGGGTCATTTTCAGTGCCTTCTCGGCATGGGCAATGCCAATGTCCCACTGCGCTCGCTCCCTCTGCGGCCGCGGCTTGCGAATCTTAAGGGACAAGACAAGCAGTTGATTACACTGAAGGTTTTGCCACTACAGCACTTAAAACACAATCCTGAGGGTCTCTACACCTCCCAGGCAGCAGGCTGAAGTCTGCTCTCCATTTACAGGGTATTTTTGACACTGGATGTGGACACCGAATTCCCTGCTCAGGGTACAAGCAGACATTCAAGCTGAATCATAAAACCATCCCAATTAAGTGTCTGCCCTGGGTTACAACTTCACCAAAGCCAGGCACGGGCAGTATTCAATCTGTAATTCCATTATGAGACACAGGCTTCATCCTAACCCAGCTACTTTTTAAATCCTCTAATTTCTCTAGAAACACACTTTTGTTTCCATATCAGTGTTTTGATCAACATAAATACTGACTGAAGTAGTTCATCTACACAGTAAGTAATTCCTGTAGCTAACACTTTCTTTCCAATACAACAATGGAAAAGGAACATATCCTCTAGTGTTAGGGGCTGGAAGAATGTCCTTTAAAAACTATTTTCCAAAGTAGAAGTAAATAGTGAACACAGAGGTCTTGCTTCTACTTGATATGATAATTGAGATGTAAGATTATCTCCAATACCCAGGATCATTCCATCACAAGGAGATAACAAAGCAGGTTCAGCTCTCAGCCTTTTTATGTGAAAGTCATACAAACATGAAACATTTCCATGATCTTTTTACAAAAACACTCCTGCCAGTGAGATGCAACCAGTCCTTCTCAGGGTAAAGCACTGAAGAGTTCCAGACCTGCCCTGGAGCATCTCCGTTACACAGATGATCCCCCCAGTGCCCCCTATACCTTCTGTTTCTCAGAGTGGTTGCTGGCTTGCTTGGCTGCCTCAGCCAGTAACTGCTCGTACTGTTTGTGCCCTTGGTACTCGCGAACGCGCTTCTCGTGCACCCAGGCCCGCTCTGGCTGGTTGCTGAAGAACTGGACGTGGTATTCCCGGGCACCTGGAAGGGCAAACATCAGTCAGCAGCTGTATCAACACTGCTCTGCTCAGCTCATGCTTTCCTCCTCCCCATCGCTTCATTCCTGCAAGTGGAGAAATGGCCCAAGTGCAGAAATACAACAGGCCAGATCCAGAACAGTTTCACATGGAAGCTCAGAACACCCTGCCTGCACTGAACACTCTCACACTGACTTGAGAAAGCAGAAACACCTGTGCACGAGCCCATTTTCCCACAGTCCCACCTGCAGAGGTCACGTACCAGGTGTTAGTCCTGTGCATGTCAGGACTGCCCTGTTCAGCACACACACCGTAGAATTCACCCCACAAAAGCAGTTCAGAATTAAGATATTTTTAATAAAGGAACAGCTACAGACACCTGACAAAGAGCTTCCTCCCTTACCTCTTGTATTAATTTTGGTATGCACGTCAAGCTGTGGATCACACGACACCATGCAAGGCCACCATGGGTACGTCCCCACCTTGGACCAAACCAGATCCCCAACCTGGAACTTGACGTCGTGGGTGACCTGCGTTGGAAGGGACGGCACGAGCTGCTGGACCTGCAAAGGAAACACCACATTAAAGCCACGGGAGAGGATTTAGAGCACTTGGAGATGCACACACTATCCACGGGGACTTGCTGCTGTTGTTCTCTCAGATATCCCTGAGGTTTGATAATCCAAGATGAGAAAAACATTTCTGAGAAACATGACAGAAAGGAGCTGCATACAGCTGGGATTTACGTAACAACATCACCAACAAACCAAGACACAAAAGAGCAACTGCCACCCCCTACAAAACTACTCTGCTTCCTAAGCTGATTAGAAATATTGCTTTTAGGATAAAATAAAGCAATAAATCCAGTACAATAAGAGATGCATTGATGTAGTAATGGTTAATAAGAGTTTAAAAGAAATGACAACTGATTTATCAGACAAATTAAAGAATCAATGGAAGAAACAGTCCAAAAACATTACGTTCTGTAAGTTCCAAAAGTGTTAATTGGTGTATGTACTAACCGGGGCTTCCTCCAGCACCGCATCTTCTCTTGGTCTCTCAGATAGTGTGCTAAGCCTCTCGTTTGGTCTCTAGGAAATGGGTAACAATGAAGAGAAAAAAGGAAAACAAACACAAACAAGGTAAGGGGACAGTAAAACAACAGAAGATAATAATGAAACCAGGCAGAAAAAATAATTCACAGAGAGAAAGGCAACCATGAACCCAGAAAACATGAATATGACTGTTCCTTGTACCCAATTAACATAGTAACATCACAATGAAGAAGTACCTGGGTTCCCCTACACTATTTACATTACGATCACACCTGAATATAACTAAGTTCTCCTGTAACAGGTGACAGAAGAACATACATTCAGAAGCAGAAAATCCAAACAGCTTTCCACCTAAAATAATATACAATTTCCAAAAACCGGAGGATCCCATGTGAGGATATCCATAGTGATGTGGTGATCTCACCGTACACCGGTTATTTACAAGAACTGCAGTACATAAAGTATGCTAAATATACAACATGATCATTGTAAAATCAATGTTAAATTGCATAGAGTTGACAAATATGTTTGAAGGATCAAAAGTCCACAAGACAGAGCAGAATCAGCCCCAACAAGAAGGTGACACTGATGTGAGCATGCCAGTAGGTGTGAGGGGACAGGAGCTGAGATAAGGGTGGGCTGGGAACTATCTCACGAGACAGATGCCACCCACTTGCTTTTCCTGCAGCAGAGAAGTCAGAAGTCAAAGGACTCCAAGAGCAGCAAAAGGAGTCATCAGACACAAGCAGTGAGAAACTAATAATGCTGACAATCCCCATTATCCCCAGGCCACTCCAAGCACAGTCCCCACATCAGTCCATGCTGTGTGCTCCTGAGAACTGGGGACACAAGGAAAGGGACAGAGCAGCTCAGGTCAGGGGTGGCACAGCCCAGTGTCTCATTTGGAGCTGTCTGTACACAACCACCATTTAACATTGATCACATTGCTATTTGCTGGGCAGAAATCCTTCCTCCCTGTACAGCAGGAAGCACAGCACTGATTCCTGCCTTTCTTTCACTACAGGGAGTTAATGAAATCTCCCCTCCGCCACGAGAGTCAAGCTGAGTTCACAGACTGCAAACTTCCACCTCCTCACAGAACATAACTACCAAGCAGAGAGGCTGATTCTTAAAACAAGGATTCAGAACTTGATGTCCACCAGTGTTTTCAAAACATTTCCACTTCAAATCAGCCTCTCCAGTGTGGGCATCCCCTCACAGTCCGTGGATTTCCACTGAGGTTACAGTTTCAGAACAAGGAACAACTGGAAGATCACTTGACTTGCCACAGCCTTGTTGAGTGTAAAACTATGAAACAGCCATAGTTGTACCAGAAGTTGTTTGCTCCTATAAAGATGATCCCAAATCAGTCTCACACCATTAACAGTGAAGATGACAAAAATACACGTGATGAAGGTACATGAAGATGAAATTGTGCAGTGGAAAGCAAAATGATGGAAGGAGGGATCTGAGACTGCCCTGGCAAACTCATACTGAAAACCACCAGCACAAAACCCTGTTCCTGTCAGAGCGGGTCGTGTCTGAAACAGGGCTGGATAACACGGAACATTTATTGCAACACCATATTTAGAAAGGGAAATGGAAGCAACAAGGAGGACAATAGCAAGACCAAGATTTCTGG
Source organism: Eopsaltria australis (assembly GCA_034509425.1). NCBI lineage: Eukaryota > Metazoa > Chordata > Aves > Passeriformes > Petroicidae > Eopsaltria > Eopsaltria australis. The sequence goes on along the minus strand of JAVTVJ010002265.1, from coordinate 536,218 downwards.
AGAACTCTGGATGACACACGTGACTAGAAACTTGGAAGTCAAGATGCAAGGTTTTAGTTCAGCCTGTGAGAGACAAAGGATACCATTCTTGTGGTAAGGAGGTAATAGAGTCAGAGGGACAGGAACAGCTGAAGCTGCAGGAGTAGAACAGGAGACACTGGTAAGAAGGGAAACAAACTGACAGCCTGATGTGGGGATGAAGGACTCTGGAGGAGAGGCCAGAAGCAGGTCCAGTGCAAGAGAGATGCTGCTCAGGGACTGGCAGCAGGACAGCCGCTCCTACAGCCACCTCACAGGGGCTCCAACAGCACCTCCATGAAGCACAGAACCCACTCTACCAGATCAGAGCTGACCCCTGCAGGACAGGATCTTTCTCCTGAAAGCACCAAGCACCAAGGCTTTCACAGACCTTACAAGAAACTCAGCTACATTCTGTAACAGCCCAGCCCAGCCCAGCCTGCATGGGCCATTTCTGTCCTGGCCAGATACGGCAACTTCCCCATTCCTGGCACTTGCCAACCTCCCTGCCAACCATTCCCTCAAACTGGGAGAGGCAGAAACCAGCACCACAGAGGTGGCAGGAACAAGCACGAGAAAAGGAAACAGAAGTACTGGAGTGGCTTATGAAACAGAAAGAAAAAGAATGAGAGGGCACCAAGATAACCTGGGTCTTTGCTTCCTAGAATCTCAGTTAACACCACCTGATGTGCATCCTCTGGATATGGACAATATGGTACAAAATCTGACAGAAATGGGAACAGACAGCAATACTAAATCTTCCCAAAACATGCTGAGTCAGCTGGTAGTTCTCATTCCCCTGCTGATTTAGAATACTCACTTTTACTGGTTCTACCTCTGCTACATAGCTCCTGGGTTTTGGAAATCACAATATTTTGAATCTCTTTCAAAGACCAAGCAAACGTTTCACTGCTAAATACCTAAAGTAATCTGACTTCGCACTCAACAATCTAGCACTACTTAGAGAGGCAATTTTAGGAATGTGTGAACTTTTGTCCAGAACACCAGCCAGAGTGTAGCAAACTCTAAACATGCTATAACACATAATATTTAAAAAACAACATGTAAACTTTTCTAATATTTGTTTTCCATATGAGCCCTTTAACCAACATTGTGTTGTCCTACAGACATAGCTCCTGGCAACCTCACCCTGAGGCTCTGACAAGTAACTAAAGCCTGGTGACTCAGTGTGCATACAGCCAGAACAAGGACAAACCCTGCTGGGCCACTCTCCATCAACAATACCAGGTATACAGATGGCTGAAATTACCATTCCACTTACATTTTGCTCCTCTGGTTCTAATTTTGGAATTTTGTGTGACTTGCGCTCTTCCGATCGGGAAGAGTCATGCTTGCTACTTTTTTTCCTTTTCTCTTTCCTCCCTTCATGTTTTGCCTTAGCATACTCCCTCGCTTGGACTTCATTCAACAGGTCCCCACACAGGGAGGACTCAAACAATTCCCTGCCGTTCTGGATAGTTTTGGTTATTTTGAGTTTGATCTCTGGTGAGCCAGTTTTCTTTGGAATCCCCACTTGTGGAGCTGAAGGTGGTGGTGGAGGTGGCAGCTGTGGAGGGGAAGGTTTTTCCAGAACTTCATGCGTCCTCACATTCGAGTTCTCCATTTGGTAATACTCCGGGGGACTGAAGGTCCTGACTGTCCCAAAGCCATTGGCCGAGCCGTTGGGATACTGAGTGTATGTCTGGTATTTGGCTTGGGGCTCGTACATGCTGATGGCCGGGGGGTAGCCGTTGGTGAGGGGGGGCAGCTCCTCGGCCGTGGGCGTGGGGTACTGGAAGCCTTGCTGCAGCGCGGCCTCGTACGGCGTCCGGCCCCCATCCTCAGCAATGCCACTGCTGCCATCAAAGGCCTCCTCTTGGCGGATGTTGGCGGAGTCAATGAGTTGAGGTGGTTGCTGAATTGTGTTTCCCATGATCCCTTGCATGAAAGAGAAAGAGAAATCCATTGTTCTGCTCCAGCATCCTTAGCTTTCCCTTTTTCTCATAGGGCCTAGAGGTAGGGGAAGGGAAATAAGAAGTCAGTGTAAATTAAAAAACAGTAATTAAGCAAATTAAACAGTTGAGGAAAAAAGGATCTCAAGAACAATTTTCCCCTCTGTATTCAGCAGCCACCCTCGCATAGATTTAGAGAGGACTGGTGTTACTAACCCTTTACAAAGGGCTACTGACATGTCTTTCATATGGTAAATTTCTTCTTTCCCAAGAGATCTAAAATATCAGAAGCCCTTACGAGTGCTTAAGAAATACAAGCCCAAGTATTACAAAGTCAGAATAACGGTGCCAAAATCCCCAGCAGTCTCTGCAGCCTTCCTGGTCACGCACTGGGAAGGGTTATTCCAACCTGAAGCAGCTGGACAGCATTTCACCCTGCAGCATACGAGAGATACCAAGCTCTCCTGCAGCAGCCTCACATGGGGCGCCCCAACCTCTTTCCTCCCCAGAAAAGCAAGGTGCAGTTTGTATGCACTGCCTCTCAGCAGCTGTGTGAGGAGGGTTACTCTCCTGCCTCTCACACCTTATTTTAATGTTAAGCACCGCATGGTTCTGAGCCTCAGCATCAACAGACCCCCAAACCCTGAGGTTACTCACTGAATGAGATTCCAGCTGAGCACTGGCATACAGACCTTCAACTTTCCAGTGCATATTAAAACACCAAAATCAGACTCAAGCAAAGTTAGACTTCCAAAATTCAGCTGCAGGCTCAGAGGAGGCTTTGGCATTCACATAAGCAGCTCAATGTTCAACAAGAAGCAACACACAGTGACCTGACCTGCAGGTAAGAAACGCCAGTTTGCTCCCCACAAGGTTAGTTCAGCCCATCCAAAGCAAACAAAGCCCCATGGTATTTGTTCTGCCTGTGTGGGCACACAGGAGGGTTACTGTGCCCTTTTGGTCTGGGTTAGAAATGACATTAATGCATCCCACAGACACTTCTTCTAATGGGAACCTCCATTAAACCCTGCCCACATGAAATTCTCACCCTCCCAAAGCATCTCAATACCTTAGATAAGAGCTTTTCTAACACTGAGAACTTCCCTCCTCCAAGACTACAAAAAGTAACTGAAGTTCCAGCAGGAACCAGAAGTTCATCAGATTTGTGCTTGGATGTTTTGGGGTGATGTTTTTTTGATGATCTTCACATTCAGATAAAAATGATGTTTGTCCTCATCTTCGCTGCCCTGTGAGATTGACTCCAGCACATTTGTCACCGTAATTAAGCAATTCAGGGCAGTAACAGCACAAGGCTCTGCTGCAGAATTTTCTCATTGCAGGAACTTCTAAACCTCGGGGCCATGAAAGCATCCCTTCCTCCACAGCTGTGCACATCAGCCAGCAAACCAACACAAGTGTCACTGTCAGGGAGTGCAGATCTGAGGAGCAGCACGTGGGATTGCACAGCAAGGTCAAAAACCCCAAACCAGCCCTGTTCTGGGAAGAGGAAGTGGGACTGTTTGTACTATTTACCACCAAATTGTTATTTTCCATCTGCCAAACTGAAGAGAAAACAGCAGATTCTCACACTAGGCTGGGTTTTATTTTTTACTAAAAAAAACCAGGTTCAACGTTTGTTTCTTCTGAATACTTACAAAAAACTCTTGGGAAGCTGTGGCAGCACTTCAGGAACATCCACAGCTGGAAGGGCACAGTCCCAGCTGCCAGTGCAGCTCCCACAGGCTCTGCAGAGGTGGCTGCCATCATGTTTTGTTACATGACAGAGGGGTGGATTAATGAACTTCAAAGCACTGCAATTACACTGAATTTAGGAGCTACCACCTAATGAACTGAGTTACGATTTCTTTCTTTCTAATCTGCTCTGGAGCTCACCTGTGTCACTCAGCCTGTGCTGCACAGCTGGGACATCCCATCCCAAATCGGTTCCTCGGTAATTCAGTGCAGGCTGAGAACCAGGGCCAGGGCTCCACAGAACTGCTCCCAGCAGCCCCAAAGCACCAAGGCTGTTCTATCCTCCCACAGCACTGACATCACTGCCAGCTCCTTCCTGCCCAGTCTCTCGCTGGCATCACTGTTAACACACCCAGACTTTGCCACCTTCCTTCTTGCCCAAAATTCTGCATCAGGGGAACAGTCCCCAGATGCTGCCCAGTGAAGGGGCATCTGGGCAGGATCACAGTGAGAGGACAGGCCCTGGAGTGACCCACAAAAACAGGACACAGTGAGGAATCCTGAGCACACGGGGATCTCAGCATCCAAAGCTAAGGAAGGATCATTTCGTGTGTGTCCCTCCTGAGCCCTAATGTGAAGGACACCTCACTGCCACCAACGACAGCCATCCCTGCGACACAGCAACACCACCCAAACCACAGGGCAACAGCATTTCTAGCTGATCTTGCAGAAAAGTATTCCAGAATAAATCCTTCTCAGTATGCCAGCGATTACTCTATTAACCCACCGTGTCAGTCTCCTGTAAGCTGTACAATTTGGCTTCCAAACATGACCCATAACAGATCCTGCACTGATACAACACTGGAGATCAACAGATAAAGAAACAATTTCATCATTTCAAGGTTTATAGGAAAGGGACATTTCAAAGTGGCTGCAAACAGCCTGAAATCAACAATGAAACTATTTGAAATCAACACTTTCAAAAGTGCAACTGAATTTCCTCTTCAAAGGTGAGAGTCCACCATTCTGTTCTAGTCCTTTCCCAAGGTAGACAGGGACACAGGGCCGTTTACAAACACTGAGACTCTACACACCTTCAGTAAATATTTTCCTGTTGTCCATGGGAGAGTCACAATTCAAAGTAACAGAGGAAAAAGTAAATGAAAAAATATAAGCAGTACAGAACAAGGCAGGTCAGCCTAGTAGATCTCTGTCTTAAGTGAACACTGTTTCAGTGCCCATCCCAAGCTTCTCAGCTCAACTGAGCATAGCTCAAAAAATCAGTTCCACTCCAAGAGTGAGTGCTCAGTGAGGGGAAGGTTTTGCGGAGATTATGGATCTTCCAAGTTCACCTTTTCACCAACAACTGCACTTATCTAAAGCCAGTTTCAGCATCAGTATTTTTCAACTTTGCTCTCAGAAAACAAGACTTGAAGTTCTCAAACCTTGCTTCCACGCTGCATTACACTAAATAACAACTGACCTCAGATTATCAAACAATTCCAACCCCATGAGACCACAGCTTTTCTTCTTCCCAACCAGGGAGTTCTACAGGTTTGGCTGAGGCTGGCTGTGGCCACAGCTGGGAGAGACACAGCAGCTACTGATTTAAGTCCAGCACACACATATTTAAAACAGGTTCCACAAAATCTTTTTTTTGTTGCCAATCCCCACAGAGGGTTAGCACAGTCAGAGGTAAGGTGTTTCATGGATAGAAAGTGTTTGCTACAAGGCAGGACCTGGCCTGCTGGCTCCCTCAGGGAGCTGGAAGCACTGCTGTGAGTCAGCCGTGTGTGCTCAGAGAGGTGTCACTGCCTCGTCACCCTGAGCTGGGCTTTCTATCAACAGCCTCAAAAGCAGAAGTTTCAGGACATCTTTGTATCCAAACACCAACCCAGTTCCTGTCCACACAGACCTAAATCAGAGAGATCCAATCCTCTGCTCACATCCTACCAATCTCTCCTTACCCCACAGAGGTTTACTGTTTCATTCCACAGTATCCAACCTGCACTGGTGCAGGTTCCCTCAAGCACCCAAACAATGCAGTGACTGCTCTCAGGAGCTGCTCACTGCTGCAGGTGTTTGACAGACACGCAGGCTGGGTGTTTTCAGTGATGCAATCACTCCTGACCTCTCAAAACCTTAAGCCTGCAGTTCACACACACCCCTGCACTTCACTCCTCCCCAGAGCTGAGCACACTCACTGCTTCTAGTCACGTTAGCCGTGACCCAAAGGGACACCTTTGTCACCTGGAACATCATCCTGGTGGGTCAGGACTGTATGAACTGCAGTTAGAAATAAAACAATTGCTCCTACTAATCCCTGCATTTAGTCTGTGCAATCTGCTTTGTCCCATTCTTCTCTGCATGTCCTTAACAAATCCCCCAGGCAAAGCTCTGTTTGCACACGTTAAGACAACACCAAATTTTCACCTGCACGTGAGTCTTTAACAGGAAACCTGCAGCCTGTGGATTTCTCCTGACTCCAGCTGGACTGAGCTGTTCTTCCTGGCAGACACCAGCGGTGAATCAGAGGCCTCTTGACAAACTTTAAAGCATGAGGTGAGGCTGCTTCCCTGTGCACCTTTGTAAAGGTGTTTTGTGTTTGGTTTCTGAATGCCAGAAAAAACAGTCACGACTGTAACTGGGCTTGATAAGGGCATTTGGAAGAAGTTTCCCATGGTGCCGAGGAAAGAAACAACTTGGACAGCAGAGAAAAGGGATTTGTTAGAAAAAGGAGCTCAGAGACTCATTTGGTTCGAGAGCCGTGGGATTCAAATGGGAAACATGAAGCAAAAACTTTGGATCTTCAGGAAAAGTCACGCGCTGATACTGACAAGAAGCTAGAAGTCAGATCTCTGGCAATACCAAACACTGGAATGCTGTGACAGGCAATCACAAATCACAATCAGGGCAAGAACCACTACGTGTCTCACACAAACCCCCTCAAACCCAGGCAAAGTCACAAAATCGAAAAATACAAAATATGTTCGTCTTAAAACAAAACATACAGTCTTTGACCACCATCCTCCACTCTTACCCTGTACCTTCATAAAGCACGTGCTCAGGTTTTGGAGCAAAATATTTTCAAGCAGTTCATAAAAACAATTAATTAAAAAAAATCTAATCACCAAAGCATTCACTGTGCATCTTTGCAAAAGGTCACTGAAAGACCTGAACAGTCATCAAAACACGCTACAATTTTTCCTTCAACTGTAACTATCGGCTACTTAATATTGTTCTTTGGGCAAGTTAACATCCGTAGAACCACGTTATCATCAAGACTTTTAACAACAAATTGCACTGAAACGACCGAGTGTATCTATAGCGAAATGAAAGCACAGCGAGACCACAACAAAGTGCAGCACAACGCAGCAGCACCGTAAAAAAAACAACAGAGCAACAACAAGCCCTTCCAGCGCTGATCCGCGGCTCTTCCCGCGCGCAATAAAACCCTTTTCCTCCAGCTGGGACGGGTGACACCGACGGCTCCGCTCGGGTGAAACCCCGAGCTCCTCGCCCGCAGCAGGTCGGGGCTCGGCCGCGCACAGAGCCGCGGGGCGGAGCGGGGAGCGCGGAGCCGGCCGGGGGAGCCGGCGCGGGGGTCCCGCGTCACGGCGCCGAGCCCGGCCGAGCCCGGGGCCTGCGCTGCGCGGGGTCTGCCCCGCGGGGTCCGCCCGGGGCCCGGCCCCGCCGCCCGGTGCCGCAGCAGCTCCCGCAGCAACATGGCGGCCGCGGCCCCTCCGCCCCGGGGCCGCCGCGGCCCCGCGCTCACCTTCAGTCAGTTCCATTCTCACGGCCCCGCCGCGTCCGCCCGGCCCCGCGCAGACAAAGGCGGCGGCGGGGGCGGCGCGGGGCCTCCGCCTCCTCCTCCCGCAGCACCAGCAAGGCCGCGACGGAGCCCCGGCCTCGATTTCCGCGCCCCCGCCGCTGGCGCCGGCTCCGCCCCGGGGAGGCCGCCCGCCCCCAGCGCCCGCCGCGGCCGAGGGAGGCGCTGGCGGGGCCCGGCGGGTCCGGCGGGTCGGGGCCGAGGGAGGCGCTGGCGGCGGCGGCGGCGCTGGAGCGGCTGTGCCGGTGCGGCCCCGCCGAGCGCCTCCGCCTCCGCCCGCCCCCCGCCGCCGCCGCACTGCGCAGCCGCGCGCGCACGCGCCACCGTCACCCATTGGCCGCTCGGGCGGCGCCCGCCGCGAGGCACCACGGGAGATGTAGTTCGGTCGGGGGTGGCGGTGGAGGGACCCCCGAGGGGACCCGGGGACCCCGAGGGGACCGTGCGGGATCTGTGTCCATCTCTGGGCTCCTCGGACAAGGCAGACAACGGGCTGGTCTGGGAACAGCTGTAAGAAAGGAAATTTAAAAAGTGATTCTGCTCCTCGCTTCAGGGACCTTTCTAAAGGCCCCTGCATCCCGCAGGAACATCCATAGACGAGTGTCCTCAGCAACAGGAGTGTCTCCCCTCATTCCCACAGGAAAAACTCTTTCGGACATAATCTAAATGTGTTTAAATCTCAGTTTTGTACTGGGAGCTCTATCCCCTTTTTCACCCATCTTACCCCATTTTATTTCCTGCTTTTTAAAATACTGTTCATCTGTTTGGGCATTCACTAGCCAAAAGGTTACAGACCCTTTTTTCACTGGGGCAATAAAATGTTTTTTCCCCTCTAGTCTCTTAGAACCCGGTAGTATTTAATGGAATCTCAGAACGGCTTGGGTTGGAAGGGACCTTAAAATTATTTCAAGGGATGAAGTCCACTGTCACATGCTGAGAACGTTTCTCCAGCTGTCAGTGTGTTCCTCCTGCTCCTCAGACACACTGTCTGGAGTGCGTTTGTCTCACACACGTCAGGGCTTGACCCTCCCCTCTGACACCGTGCCCGGAACGCGGGGGAGTCCCTGCTCTGCTGTGTGCTGCTCATGGGCACAGTGCGGAGAGAGGCGATGGACAAGGGCGTGCAGCGAGAGGACACAGGGAACGGCTTCCCCCTGCCACAGCGATATGGGGAAAGACCCTTCCCTACGAAGGCGGAGAGGCCCCGGCGCAGGCCGCTCAGGGAAGCCGTGGCTGTCCCCTCCTGGGGCGGGACAGCGGGAGGTGTCGCTGCCGCCGGCAGGGCTGGGGCTGCCTGCGCCTTCAGGCCCCGTCACGGGAGCGGCTCCAGCGCCCCCATCCACGTGACGTCATACGCAACACCCCCGCCTCGCGATGGCGTCACGTACCAGCCCGTGACGTCACCGCCCGCGCGCCGCCGCCGTTCTCGCACCCAATCAGCCGCTTCTTCCGGGGGCTCCTCGGGTCAGGCCCCGCCCCGCCCCGCTCCCATTGGGCGGGCCGCCAGCCAGGTCGGGATTCTGACGTCTGATTGGCTGACGTAGAGGAGGCGTGGCGCGACGCGATGGCGTCACGGCGCAGGTGCCACAGAGCGGGTACGGGTCAGAGCGGCGCGCGCGGGGCACGACGGGACGGGTGGGAGGGGAGGGAGGAGCGAGGCCGGCGGTGACCGGAACCGGAACCGGAACCGGAACCGGGATCGGGGGCTCGGCAGCACCGGGACGGACACGGGCACAGCGATCGGTGCGGGGCAGCGCAGCCCGGCCTGCTCAGCCGGCGACCCGTGGGAGCCCCCGGTGCGGCCCCGACGCGCCGGACAGCGGCTCGGGGATGGGTCCGGCCGGGCCCTGGCGGCCCCCGGCGCCCCCCGGAGCTGCCGCCGCCCCCCGCCGCTGCCGGGGGTGAGGTCGCTCCGGCCATGGCTGCGTGCGGTTGGAACGCGCTTCTGGCCGCGGCCAGGGCCAGGTAAGGCCCGCAGCCCCCGGGGCTGTTCCGCCTGCGGGGGATGAACCTTTGGCGGGTGGGTTTGGAACTGGCTCGTTTGTCCCAGTCCCTGGTAAAGGGGCTTCCGAGAGACGGCACGGGGGCTTGGGTGGTCCCCCCCTAAGAGATGACTTGCTAGCACAGGACGAGTTCTCAGTGTTTCACCCGTTGCTGAAGGATCCGGATCTCAGCCACAAAACCAATTTCGCGAGGTTGATTTGACGCTGAGAACGCCGGTTTGGGTGTGATGCCTCGGCCCTTTGGCCTCACTGCCCTATTCTTACTGAACAACTCTCCAGTTTCAGGGGCTCCCATCTCCTGGTGCACTCCAGCCCTCTGTGCTCTCCAGCCGTTGCTTTTGTCCAGCTGGTGGATTCCCAGCTCACCTGGACTTCCAGAGACTCCAAACCCCATCCCTGGCCATGCCGTGCCTGCCTGGGCGCTGCCCTGCCTCGCTCCCCTGCCCACACCTTGCACACCTCCAGCAGCCCACGGCAGCAGCTCCCAGGTGAATCCCTGCCCCACCAAAATCCTGGGAACCCGGGAGCTAAACCTGCTAAAACTCTGACACAACACATCGTAGAGGCTCCTGCAGGGAAAAAGTCCTTGCGACAAAAAGCTGTGGAGGAGCTGAAGCATTACTACCATGGATTCCACCTGCTCTGGATTGACACCAAGGTGGCTGCCAGGATGGTGTGGAGGCTGCTCCATGGGCAGGTGCTCACCAGGAGGGAGAGGCGAAGGGTAAGTGCCATAGTAAAGTGATGCAGTAAGAGGCTTAACCCCTTCTTTGGATGCATTTTGTGTGTCCAGCTGAGTGGTAATCTCTGGGTAATCTCTGCTGTGCTCTTCTCCATACAGCTGCTGAGAACTTGTGCAGATCTCTTCCGGCTGGTTCCCTTCCTGGTGTTCGTCATTGTCCCCTTCATGGAGTTTCTGTTGCCTGTGTTCCTGAAGCTCTTCCCTGAAATGCTGCCCTCGACATTTGAGACGGAGTCAAAAAAGGTTTGTGTCCTCTCTGAGGCTGTGGAGTGTGCACAGCTCCTCAGAACATCTGTGCAGGGCTGCTGTTCCCTGCCTGCTGCTGCAAATGGGGATCAGCCTCATTCCCAGCTTATTCCTGAGCTCAGGGAGAGAGTTGGAAGGCTGTAGACAGGGACCAGAAGGAATGTGCACAGCAATTCCATTTCCTATGTTACATTTTCTAATTTATAATTTTGTATTTCCTGAATGAAGGAAGAAAAGCAGAAGAAGAAGTTAAACGCAAAGCTGGAGTTGGCCAAGTTCCTGCGGGAGACTATTGCAGAGATGGCCAAAAGGAACAAAGCAGACACGGGACAAGGGAAACAATTCTCCTCTTACCTGCATGAGGTAGGATGGGCTGTGCTGGGGACGGCAGCCATGGCACCAACACACCTTTAGTGCTGCTGCTTTGGGCAGAGAACATGGGATTTGCAGCGGGATTGTGGAGATGTTTGACCGCCCAGAGCTGTCCTGACAGGTGCTATTCCCTGGGTGCCTCCCTGCTATCAGAGCTGTGCTCCTAGGAATTCCCATCCTGGAAGGGTGCAAGTTTCACCCTGTGAAACTTCCAGTGGCCATTCAGTAACAGTTTCACTTTGACTTTTAACTGTGTCATCCTGTCTCTATCAGAGACGGGAATTCCAGTGTGAGGAAGGGGAAGGGGGGAAGCGATCCCACTCGGGCTTGCGTTTGTCCCTTTGTTCAGATCCATCACAGCGGCCACCAGCCCAGCACGCAGCAGATCGTGCGCTTCTCCAAGCTCTTTGAGGACGAGCTGACCCTGGAGCACCTGGAGAGGCCACAGCTGGTGGCCCTGTGCAAGCTGCTGGAGCTGCAGCCCATCGGCACCAACAACCTGCTCCGCTTCCAGCTGCTGCTGCGGCTCCGCAACATCAAGGCCGACGATGAGGTGGGTCTGGAGCAGCACTCAGGAACTGCTTCATGCCTGCAGGCTCTGCATGAGCCTTGTGTCCCTGCCCACACACCCTCACAGGGGGGAGTTGAACACTGATGGCAGTCAGAGCTTCCATATGAGAGATTCCAGAAGAAAACAGGGTGAGAATTCATCGCCCTGCACCCTTGCAGTCTATGGGGATCTGTACTAAAGGTGGCACTGCAGTTATTGTTACTAGGACATTTCATTTTGGAGTCATGCTAACTTGTAAAAAAGGGACGTTTCAATGTGCAATGGGGTTATTTGGAAAATGGAACCAGACTTACACATGCAGAGTGGAAGGACAGCAACTAATGGCCATAAGTTGCAGCTAGGGGAATTTCAGCTTGGTAAGAAAAAAAAATAAAATCAATGAGTGGGTAAAGAATGGAACAGGTTGTCTGGAGGTTGTGAAATCCCCATCCCTAAAGAGGCTCAAAGCACAGATGGAAAATGCTCAGCAGTTTTGAACAGGAGATTGGACTGGGGACCTCCAGAAGTCCATGCAGGTGCAAGAGGGTCTTGGCTTACTCTGTGCCTGGATGGAAACGTTGCTGTTCATTCCAGATGATTGCCAAGGAAGGGGTCAGTGGCCTGAGCGTGTCGGAGCTGCAGAGCGCCTGCAGGGCCAGGGGGATGCGGTCACTGGGGGTCTCTGAGGAGCAGCTGAAGGAGCAGCTTGGGCAGGTGAGTGTGCTCTGGCCTGGGCTGGTGTGGCCAGGTTCCTCAGAGGACAGATTCCAGGCAGTAGTCAGGTACAGCAAGCACAGCTTCCTGAGAATTCATGCACGAGTTTCAAGCTGGATCCTCGCCTGCAGAGCTGAGCTCTAAGGCATGAAGGGTCCAGATTATGTCCTAGACTAAGGAGAAAACCAAATAGAATCAGAGCCAGCTAGAAGCAAGGTGAAGTGGGAAGCATTCTTAACTCTTCAGACTCATTTCTTCTCATTATGGTAACTGAAAACTGTATTATCCAAATTCAAGATTGCTTTAAGGACGAAGAGTGCTGTATTAATAAATACCCACATAGAGCCAATATGGAATAACTTCTCCTGTTTTCTTCCAACAGTGGCTGGATCTGCATTTAAAGGAGAACGTTCCTTCTTCTCTCCTCCTGCTTTCCCGTGCCTTGTACTTGATAGACATAAAGCCACAATCTGTTCCCATTCCACAGAACAAGGTGAGTTGCTTGAATGAGACTTCTAGGTTAATAGCTCAACCATTATACATTATAAAAAGGAATGACTGTGACACGAATCTTGATTTTTGATCCTACAAGTGGACTGAAGTTACAACTGTTCTTCTGCAGACAGGGGAAGCTGCTGGAGTGATGACATCTGTGCTTGAAGGTCAGGAGACCCTCCTGGATTCTGCCCCTGTTGTACAGGGAAAAAAGGTTAGAAATAGCAGGAAAACACATGCTGAAATCGTTTGGAATTGAGTGTGACCAAACCTTCCCAGAGCTGGACAAAACCAGTGTTTGACACCATGGCACAGAGCACGAGCTGTGTCTGTTCTTGAACTGTGTAGGTGTTTCCCCACAAGAGCCTCACAGCTGCATGTTCTGAGTTAAGAGGCAAGGGAAGGGAGCAGGGATCTGCTGTGGCACAACAGGTCCTGTTGCTGGGAACAGCTGGTTATTCAGTACCATGGTACTGGCTCCCAGCCAAGGAGGACTCAACCTGAATTGCTTCAGGCCTCAGCCCAGGTACATTTAGCTCAGAGAAGCCAGTTTAAGAGGACTTGATTTTAGCCCTCCTACTTAATTTGGGCTCAGTTGTCCAGGACAAAAAGAGCCAAAATAGCTAGAGTGAGAAAGCCAGAGCATATGGTTCTCAGCATCACACTGCAGTGAATTCGTTAGATTAGTCCCAGCTGATAAAAGCAGCAGCAGGAATCAAAGAATATTGTATCAACTGCCAGAAATATTTCCACATAGTTAAATTGTGCTGGGGAAACAATGGAAATGCCAGCACAGCATTCACAGAGTGAGCAGGGAACAGCCTTGCTAAGAAGGGAGAAGGGGTTGTGGGGTTTAGCCCTTTCTGAGAGGGTTCTGTGACTTACAGCTGCTTTTTCCTTAAAGAATGAAGAATTTGTGTCCCAGCCAGCAGAGAAATTACCATTCTCAGAAGCGTCAGTGAAGCCTCCCCCACGAGAGGTGAGCTTGTCAGAGTTCTTACACTTCCCAAAAGAGATTGTTCCTCGCAAAACTTGCAGCCAAATTGAGGAAGTTTGTAGTACAGGACGCTGTGAATGCTGAGTTCAAGGAGCAGCTGGAGAAACTGGATGAGAACTGCACTGGGGGCTGTTCCATACAAAAATACCACACATGACAGAGAGCAGTCAGACTGGGGGAGGGAGCAGAGTACTGGAGGAATTACTGGTATATCCTTGTACTATTCCTTAATTATCTGCCTTGGGCTACTAGGACAGACCAGCCGTCCCTTGGGTGTTGAGAGCCACTTTGTATCTGTAAAAATATTTCTGTAGTGATTGTCTTTCTTTTGCCCATTTTCTTTCTGTGAATATTTGATTTCAATTTAGGTGCTTATATGCACATCTGAGGTGCTGCCTAAGGCCAGTTTGGGAGTCCAGACAGACTCCTGTCCCCTTTGACCTGAAGAACTTTGCTCCTCATCAGCTCTTACTCTCCAGAGCAGCTTCCCATGATAAATGGGAAGACACCTTCAGAAAAGATTTTGAATTTCAAGAAACATTTGTACTGCCTAAAATCTGCCCTTTTCTCTTGCACCTAGACCAAAATGGAAGCGTCCCAGAGCAGCAAGGCCGGTGCCAACGGAGCCTAACCTGGAGCCTGCACTGGGGGGGAGCAGCTTCCATCTCCACACTTCTGCACAGGGAACAGGCACTTCCCAGGACGTTGCTCTACACAACAGGGCAGTAGCCCTCAGGGGCCTCTCTCTCTGTCCCAAGCTTGTTAGCAAATAGGCCACTGCTGTCTGGATAGCCCCAGCTCCTCTTTCATACTGGATCCTTACCCTACTACTTTTAACTTATGGTGTAAATATGTTAATAATGGTGCTGCTGTCTGTGCTGTTCCTGAGAAGGTGTTTGTGCTTAGCAAAGGCAGCTTTTCAAGTCAGAATGGCCTGTGCACAGAACAAGCTGGACTGGAGGTCCAGCAAAGCCTGTTCTGCGGTGTGAAATCCTCTGCAGGAACATCCCTACACACCCAGGGCCAGCAGCTTGTCCTGAGTGTCACAGCTCAGGCCCATGGTCCTGATTAGGGTGTTTTAACCAGTGACCAGCCCATAACAACCCACGTGGCCACAGTTTTACTGAGGAGGGAAACCACAGGGAAGGAGGGAGCAGCACTCAGTGCTGTGGTAGAAGTGATCAGAAGGACTTGAGACCTTGCTGGACAGGAGCAGAGCAGTGACAGGAACAGCCTCCACCTGGGAATGTTTGCTTCCCCAGTGAGAGCTGTGCAGGTCACCCACACTGTAACAGAATCAGACTTGCACTTGCTGGATCCCTCTGGGTCACATGAGGGACCTGCACACCTTTCCCAGGTATGGAGATCTAGTTAATCCTTACCAGGCTCAGAATACACACCAAGTGCTCTCCATACCTCACAAAGTGACTACTCACATGCTCCAGTGATGACTCAGTTTTTGCCAGACTCTCAGAGGATACTGAAAAGCTGTTTTTAGCATTTGTTAAATTTTTTACTCTGTCCTATGTAAATGCTGAGAAATTACTCACATTATGGATTTTAAATATGTATATTTATACTTACTGTAAAATTAGATTTGGTGCTAAGTAGGAATGAAACGTCTCTTTCAGAGGTCAGACAGCCTTTAGAACAACCCGACTGAAAGCCAGTTCTGCAAGGTCAGGTGTGAGCAGCACTTTAAACCTGAGGCCTCAGGCTCCTACAGCAATGCAGAGCCAGCTGTCAGGTGTTCTGTGTCCTCAGCTCTGTACCTGAGCCTCTCCTTGTTCATCCAGCCCGTCCGCAGTGCCGGATCTGTGTCTAATAAATGGGAGCAAATGTTATTTCAATAAAATAACACCCTTGCTGTGGAGTCACTGCTGCCTCTTAGCACGATACTGAGGGAAGGCGTCTCCTCCTGCCTGGTATTCCAGCCTGTGGCTGCTCCTACTCCCAAACCCGGGGAATTTCTCCTGGCAGCCTTTGGAACCCCGGGGAGGTTTGGGATGAAATGATCAGGTAACGGCTCCTTCATTTGCCAGCCGGGCTCCACCAGCCCGGAGAGCTTCCTGCTCCATCCGAGCACCGCCCTGCGCCGGCTCCCAGCACTGCCTCAGAGAGCGCCTGCCTGGCAGCTCCTGCTCCAGGCCGAGGGAGAGGAGGAGGCTGGCGGGTGTCGGTGGGATGAAGGCAGAGCCAGCCAGCGCTGGCTGTGCTCCTGCCGAGGGAGCAGCACATTCCTCTGCTGAGAGGTTTCACAGATGGAGAGTGAAGAGGGGCTGGCGGGGAGCCTGGACATCACCTGGGCACCGCCCTGCCGTGGGCGAGCTCTGGTGCCTCCCATGTCCCCGTCCTCCAGCCGTGCACCACCAGGACCACGTCACCCTGGTGCGTGTGCGAGGGCTCATGTGTCCATTTGCCTCCTGCGTTTTCAATTTAGAAAGATCTAGAAGCTGGGACTCGCTTTTCCTTGGATTTTCAGCGGTGACCACCAGCCCCACCCGTGTTCAGCCTGAAGTGAGCACGGGCTGTGGCAAAGCCTTCCTCCTCCCAGGGGAGCCGGGCCCTGGAGCAGGCAGAGGGAGATGAACCCGAGGTGATGCCGGGCCCCTTACACAGCTCTGAACAAACCCATTTTCAGATCGAAACTCCCCTCCTCTGCACAGGTCGCTGCTGCAGGGCTCTCTGGGGGGACGTGCCCAAGTCTCCCCTCTGCCTGACATGTCAGGATCCCAGGCACCTTCCCAGGACCCCTGTACACTGCAGGCTCACAGGGGGGAGAGGCAGCAATTCTGCTTCATGACCTTCCGAGCGAGGGGTGGAAACGACCCCCACGGAGCCCCATAAATCACGGGATTCTGTTCTGCAACATCGGGCAAATGAAACGCTGCAGAGGTCCAAGGCCGTGTGTGCTTTGGCGTGGGGAGAGCTTTTCCAGCCACGCTAGTGCCAAACACCTTCCAGTCTCCCCTCAGCCTGGAGAACCAGCTCCTTTGCTGTTTATCCTTCCCCCGGGCAGTCTCACACTATCGCTGCTCCAGCCTGGAGCCGGGTGTTGAGGCTCCGTGCCCGTCCCGCCCCGCCGGAGCGCGGCCGCGCCGGGGCCGGGGCAGCGCCTTGCCCGGAGCCGGGGATTTCTGCTGGATGCTGATCGGGACCGTCTCCTGTGCCAGCGCCAGCCCCGGGCCTTGCGTCAGCCTCTTCCCCAGAAAGCTGCTGGGGAAAGATGCCCCGGTCAGCACTTTTGGAGGAGATTAGTATTCCGAGGGAAAAGCAGTGATTTAGTGCGGCCCAAGCACAACAAAGGCTGGGATTTACAGCTCCCGGATCCCAGCGCCGCATTCCTGCAGCCCTTCTGCCTCTGCTCTAAACGCGTAACAAAGGAGACGGAGCTTTATCCCAGCCTAAAGTCATGTGGGGCAAGGCCTCCATTGTCAAACCTTGCCTGGACAGGGATGGGGTGCAGGTGGCAACGACCCCAAGGTGTCCCCAGGGACGGTCCCATCCCTGCCCATCCTGCTTCTCCTCATGGTGCCTGCATGGGGCAGGGCAGGGCCCAGGACAGCAAGGGTTTGGTGGAGCCTCTTGCCCCGGCCACAGCTGCACACACCTGGCTCTGGCTCTGCTCAGCTGTGGGTGGGCTGGAGCTGGACCCTGGGGTCCTGCTGACCCCACAGCTGGGTGGGACACAGGGGACAGAAGGTGGCTGAGGGGCCTAGGGGCAGTCATGGCCCCCAGACTGGGGGGGATTGCTCTCCACGCATCCACTGGGCCGTGCTCCAGGCTGTGGGACCCTGCGCCAAGGTGGAATGGCACGGGAGGGTCCTGCTGTGGCTGGCAGTGGGACAAAGCCCAGCTCAGTGCTGGCAGAGCAGCCACGGCCTGGGCTGGGGCCAAGAGATTGTCCCGGCCCTGCACAGTCTGAGGGCTTTAAAAGGAGAGAACGAGGAAGGCGAGGAGTGGAGAGGACAAAGGATGCTGTGAGAGCCAAACGTGGTGTAGGCCAAGCACTCAGCAGCCACCAATGCCCAACACGCCCCACCCACTCAGGGGGCTCCTGAGGGCAGCCCCTTTATTCTCCCTTGCTTTGGAGCCATTTCCCAAGGGACCCTGTCTCATCTCCCTCCTAAGCAGAGATCCTGGGCAATGCTGGAGGGGCTACAGGCTCCCCCTGGGCTGGGTCCCAGCTGGAGGGTGTTTTGGTCCTGCAGGTGCCCCACAGCCCTGGGTGGGGCCTGTGGGGTGTTGAGGTCAGTTTTGGGGTCTGCCCATCTCCCAGATTGCCCACATGGACAGGGTGGCTTACCGGGAAAAGCAGAGAGGAGCTGAATCTTCCTGCTGGGGTCCCACATTCCGGCAGCCCTGTCCCTTCAGCATCCATGGTTCCTGCTGGGTCCCAGCCAGGGCAGCACCCGGGGACCCTCCATGTCTGTGACCCCACGGAATGCAGCGGGCACGCAGCTGCACGTGCCCCTTCCCCAGCCCGGCACTGAGCACCAGCAGCGCTGCCGCAGCTGCTCTGCTTATTATCATATTTAATTGCCCTCCTGGTAACCCCAGGAAATGAGCAGGAGATGGTGAGAGCTGCAGTTTGTGATGATGCAAACACGAACTCCAGCTCTCCCTGCACCTCGCCAAGCTGGTCCCGGGGAGAGCAGTGATTTATGGAGTCCCCCAGCCCCGCTCCCCCCGCCTGGCCTGCAAGTTTAATCCAGGGCTGCAAATTCAACATAAATCACTTGATTAAAAGGTCTACTTAATTTAAAGGGGGTGGGGGGTGGGCAGAGTGCAGCTGATCGATTTAATTTACACCGGGAAATAGCAACAAGCAGATGGATTTAAAAAGGCCGGGGAGGCCAGTGATGCTGCAGCTGCTTCAGCTGCCTCAGCTTAACCATTTAAGGGCTCTGGAGGGAGCGGCAGCCCCTCTCACCCCCCGCCCCCATGCACGGTCAGCCACCTCCCACACCACTGCCCCGTGGGGTGCAGGGTGCTAAAACGTTTTTATGAGCAGTGCTGGAGCCGTGAAAACAGAATTCCCACAAAACCAGCTGCCATCCTGGCTGCTCCCTGAGCGCATCTGCCCAAAGTGCTGCTTGGATGAGTTTGAGCACCCAGAGCCCTGACAGCCCCTCCCCATCGCCCCCCAAGGGATGGGCCGTGGGTGGTGAAGTCGCGGTTAGTCTTTAATAATTACAAGAATTCCAGATTCATTACAGAAGAGTTTACAACAAATAATATTTCTCCATACAAAGGCAAAATAAACTTTTCAAGTAACAGCGGCCTGGCTCCAGCGTCTCGACACCGGCGGCAGGGAGGGAGGGAGGGAGGGGCTGCCCCGTCCGGCCCGGTACCAGCTCGGCGGAGCAGAACTCAGGCAGCGCGACGGACCGGGGAGCACGGACGGGTGGAGCTGGGATGAGGCTGCTCCCCCGGTAAGGCACTGTCAGCACTGCCCGGGGGCACAGCGGGCTGGCACCGAGCCGGGCCGGCACCGTCCCGGAGCCCGGCGGGACCCGCGTCCCCCTGCTGCTCCCCAAGGGCAGGTGGTGGCCGGGCAGGGCTCGCAGCCCCCTCCCCAGGGCACCGTCCCCATGCCGCAGCCGTGCCCCGTCCCCGCACACCGACGTGGTGCCACTGGCCGGCCCCAGCCCCGCCGAGCCTCGGCAGGGACGCGGGGCCAGGGCAAGGCCAGGCACGTAATGACAACGAATTCCCAAAAGGCATCGGCACATTATTATTATTGTTTAATACAACCCCATATAAAACTGAAGCAGCAGCAGCAATTCTTATTGAGGGACCTAAACTGAAATAGGTTTAGAACATAATTTAAAAAAATAAAAACAGCAAAAATAGCAAAATATATGAATTTTTTTTTTATAGCAACTGATATCTACCAGCCACTAGTACCTTCCTACCAAACTGGTATATCTCTGGTAACAACCCTTTTTAAAAAGACATGTAAATATATATTCATATTTATACATATTTTTTGTTATGTACACGGGACTCTGGGTTTAGCACAGGTGGGTTTGGTGGCTCTGAGCAGTGCTAAGCTCCTGCCCCCGAGGTGCTGGGTGTGGCTCAGCAAAGCTCACTGGCACTGGCCCCGCGGGGCTGCAGGACCAGCCCCGGGGCATCCTGGTCAGACCGGGAGCCCCACACCACGAGGCTCGTGGCACACTGAGGGTCCCAGCACGCCAAGGCTTCCAGCACACCAGTGAGGCTCCCAGCAAACCAGGGCTCCCAGCATGCCAAGGCTCCCCCCGTGTGCAGCCGCAGGAACCAACTGCTGCTCCCAGCTTATCGAGTTCTCCATGTCGCAGACCAGCCCTGGGCTCTCTGTGCCCTTCCAGGATGTGCCACCCTGGGATGCTTGGCTGGCTCTTTGGCCATGTACTGCCCATGGGAGAGGATTTCAGCTCAGCTAAGTGGGAATACTCAAGCACAGAATTCATGGGAAAGACATTTAAAAACGAAAGGAGGAAATGCCATAAAAACACCGGAGCCGAACCCCTGGGGCTGTGGAGAGCTGACATGAGGTGGCAGGAGAAGCTGGCAGGAGGTGGGTGGTTTTGGTTACGTGAGATGCTACGGGTGTCTCTGAACCCTTTCTGCAACAGCTCAGCACGACCAGGCTGTGCAGGCAGCGTCCATGGGCATGGCACAGTGTGGCACAGCACCCCTGGCAGTGCCACCCTCAGTGTCGCTTCAGTCCACCATTGCTGTGCTGAGGGGGGAACTTGGGAAGGCACGGCTCGTCCGGGAGTGGGTCGTGGGAAAAAACAGAGTCTTCTCCCGAGGAGCAGGTGGAGCTGCGCGTGTCCGGGAAGCCGGGGGAATACTGATCCAGCGGCATGGAGAGGTCCAGGTACTCCTGACAGAGACAAACCCCAAGGATGGGCTCAGAAGGGGACTGGGCAGCCCCCAGGGAGCACCCCACCCAAGTGCCACCAGTGCCACCTCTCCTACCTGGTTGGAGGTCATGGCCACGATCCTGTCCAGGTCTTCCACCAGCTGCTTGAAGGTGGGTCTCTGGGAAGGGACGGCGTGCCAGCAATCCCGCATCATCATGTACCTGCCAGGGCAGGGGAGGCAGGGGCTCAGCCTGGGGCAAGCGGCTGGGGATCCCCATCCACCGGAGCAGAGAAGCACCAGGAATGTGTCCCTGTGCCCAGGCTGGGACCCACAGGATTTAGGGTAATCCCCCATGTGGAAGGAAGGGAAACCATCCCGCCTGCCCTCATGACCAAGGGCTGTTTGGGGAGGAGGATGGACACATTCTGGGCTGGACCCTGTGCTGGGGTCACCCTGGGATTCCCTCCTGTCAAGGGATAACAGAGGGAGATGCTGATTATTGCAAATCTGATAGACTGACGGTTTTGCAGGGCTGGGAACTGCTGGGACTGTAACTCCAAACATCTGCCCATCACCCTCCGTGCTCCAGCCCGTGTTCTGGGCCAGGCAATGGCACTGAGAGACTTCAAACCCCTCTTCCCCGTCCCAGCACTGCACTCACAGCTCGTTGGTGCAGTTGCTGGGCTTGTCCATCCTATGACCTTCCTTCAGCAGCTTGAAGAGCTCCTCAACGGGCACACCGGGGTAGGGTGACCCACCCAGCGTGAAAATCTCCCACAGCAGCACTCCGAAGGACCACCTGGGAACACACGGCAGATGCTGGGGTGCCAGCTCCAGGGGGCTGACACCCCACTGGGCCCCAATGTGGTTTGCTGGGAGGAACAACCATCCACAGCTTTGATTCACTTTGCAGGATAAACGAGTTCCAGCACTGAATACAATTTGGATTCAAAATACTTGGTTGGCTGACACCAATTGTAATTTCATTAAATCACGGCCAATCCCATCCATGCACCTCCCCAGCAGGCCCTACTCACACGTCACTCTGGTGGGTGTAGATTCGGTCGAAGAGAGCCTCGGGGGCCATCCACTTCACTGGCAGGCGACCCTGAGACACAAAATCCCACACTGGCGCCACGGTTGTGAGGGACCCTGGGGTGGGGGTAAGCCCTGCACGCATGTGGCATTCCCAGCACAGACTGGAGCATCCTTGGCTATCCCACAAAACCCCTGGCACACCACTCACATTTGTCGTCTTCTTGTAGTAATCGATGTGGTGGATGTCGCGGGCCAGCCCGAAGTCAGCGATCTTCATCACGTTGTCCTCTGTGACCAGGACGTTCCTGGCTGCCAGGTCTCTGTGGATGCACTGCCCGAGCACGGGGCTGTCAGCCGATCCCCCAAGCCACCGGATGATTCCCCACAATGGGACAGGCAGGGACGGAAGGGTGCATCCCCAGGCCCAGCTGCTGGGCTCCCCATCCCACCACAGCCTCCTGGGAGCTCCTCACCTTCTTGGAGGCGAGGTACTCCATGCCCCGTGCCACCTGGTAGGCACAGGAGACCAGGTCCTTGAAGGAGAGCTGCTCCTCGGGGACGCGGGTGGGGTTGTAGCAGTACTCCATGCCCGGGGGCCGCCGTGCCTGCAGGTACTCCCGGAGGTTGCCCTTGCTGGCGTATTCCACGATCACGTAGAGGGGTCCTGAGGGGGTGGTGTGATGAGAGGCTAGAACATGGAGCCAGGCCAGCCCCTCCCAGTGGACAGCAGCTAGAGGGATGGCAGAGGGGACACCCCCTCCCCGCTCATGCACCCTCACCATCCTGTGTGCAGGCTCCCAAGAGGTTGATGATGTTCTTGTGCTTGCCAATCATCTTCATCATCTCCATCTCAGAGATGAGGTCAGACAGGTCCTTTTCCGTGGCGTCGGCTGAAGTGGAGAAGGCAGCGGTGAGAGCGTGCCAGACTGGGTTATGTACCCCAGACCCCAGCCAGGGCTGTGGCATCCTGCCAGGACCACCCTTTTTGCTGCCACTTACACTTGAGCATCTTCACCGCCACCTTGGTCACACGGTTGGGCTTGTCCTTGTCAAGGCCGATGGCTTCTGCCAGCACCACTTGCCCGAAGCACCCTTCTCCCAGAGGCTTGCCCAGGATCAGCCTGGTGGGAAAATACCCCGATGCAGGGGCAGCAGGTTGGTCCCAGCATCAGCACCACCATCCTCACCCAGCTCCCACCTGGGGCAGAGGCAGCAGCAGGGCTAGAGCTCACCTGTCCCGGGGCAGCTCCCAGCGTGGGTCCTCGGGGAGCTCGTACTCAGACACGCCAGCCAGCATGGGGGTGCCGCTGGAGGAGAGGCGCGAGGGCCGCACCAGCATCACACCCGAGTTCATGGAGGAGCTGGAGTCAGCTGACACCTGCAGTGGGACCGTGGGTTACCTTCACGCAGTGCCCAGGCCCGTGCCTGGCTGCCCCCCGTGGGGAGATGGTAATGGGAGCCTTTGCACCCGCCCCTGCCTGCAGCCCCCTGCCCACCCTGCCTGTGTGCCCGTCAGTGCTGCTCCCCTCCATGGCATTTTTAATTGGTCTCCATCATGCTGTAGCTCAAAATGCACAGCCTGGGAGCTCTCCCATCTCCTCAGTGTGTACCACGCTCTGCTCAAACCTTGAACTGTTGTAAATCCTCCTGGTTCTCCTCATGAGCCCCATCAAGGGGGGATGAGGGGAAGCTGTGCAGGCCCCTCGCCCTGCTCACTGTGTTGCCATCAGAGGCACAGCCTGGACAGTCCCCATCCCATGCCACCGGTGGGCAGAGGCTGGAGTGGGTGTCATGTGCAGCAGGCTGAGATGGTCCTGAGTCTTCCCATCCCTCCCCACCATCCCCAGGGAAAGGTTGGGCTCCAGGGCAGGCAGTAGGTGCAAACAAACCCCCTCTCTACTTTCTGTTACCTGTCTGCGCAGGGGGATGCTCTTGGCCAGCTTGTGCACGGCCAGCTGGCTGTTGAAATCTGTCTTCTTGGTGGTGCTCTTCAGCTTGTATATGATGATGGTCACCACCATGCAGGAGATGAGGAAGGCCCCGATGCAGTAGATGATGATCTCCAGGTAGAAGGGAGATGTCATCATGGCTGGGGTGTCTTCAATAGCTGGGTTGGCATGAACAGAATGTTTGTTAGCACCTGCCAGGCCCCAGGGAGTGGCACTGGGGGAGCCCCTGGCTCCTCCCCAAGCTCAGTGGGGACGTCAATGCAGCAGGGACTGGGGGCTGCCCACCCACCCTGGTAGGGAAGGTATGCAAGCAGCCCCCAGCTCATCATCCCCATGGCCAAGCAATGCCACTCCCACATCTGCAGGCGGCCCAGGGTGAGATGGAGCATGAAGTGGGGGGACACGACCTGAGTCACCCACAGGGATGTGGCACCACCGGCACCTCTGGGGACAGGTCTCTCTCCCAGCTGCTATGCTCTGCCCATGCCTGGGAGCTGCAGGTCCCTCAGGATCTGGGGTTACCCTGTGCACGGTGTGATGGAAGGGGGTGTCTGGCAGTGTCCAGGGCTGTGGGAGTCCAGGCCTTACTGGTAATGACTGGAGAGAGCCGGAACAGAGCAGCCAGTGGCACTGCAGTGGCAATGACCTGCTGTGGGAGTCTGGGATGGTGGGGAGGAGGGATCCACACACTGCTTTGGTGGCCGAGGTGGTGTTGGAGCCACGAACAGCTCAGAGCCTGCAGCCATGTGCCGCAGTCCGTGGTGAATCCAGCAGGATGGGGTTGCCACTGCACCTTCTGCACCCCCAGCCTGACACCCCCAAAGAGCAGAGCCTCAGAGAGAGGTGTAAGAGGGAGTTGAAGATTCCTGTCCCAACTCTGAGCACCCTCGGCTGACAAAGCAGTGGCTGATAACTGGGAAAGTTTTGGCTGGAAAGCAGTGACCACACAGCACCCCAAAGACTTTCCCAGAACTGTTACCAGGCTTTGGTCCATCATTGATACCGAGGAGCAGCATCAATGGGGACAGGACAGCCATTCCCACAGTGCAAGCACACACAGCTCCTGGACGGTCCTGCACTGCAGGGCAAGGCCAGGCCTGGCAGGCAGAAGGGCAGCTCTGCCAGCCCCCCCACACCTCCCTGGTGCCCCTCTGAGCAGGCAGCACTGGCCTGGCCCAGGGGTGCGGGACCGTCCTGCTCCGGTGGAGCAACCCCTGGTTAAGTTCCCCGGGTATGCATTGCCTGGGTCAGGGAGAGAGCAGGGGACAGACCCCAACTGGGGTGGAGGGGGGCACAGAGCTGGGGGGACACTGCCCCATCCTGCTCCAGCTGCAGAGCAGCCCTGCAGCACCCACACTGACCTGCTCTGAGGGGGAAGGGGCTGGGAAGTGCTCTCTCCCAGACCACAATGCATACATTGGAAAGGAGGGAGGAAAGGGAGAGGAAGAGGAGTATATACCTTCAAGAACTGTCAACCATGCAGAGTGATGGGAGATCCCAATAGAATTACCCGCCAAACATGTATACTCCCCAGCATCCTCAAATGAGACATTCCTTAAGTGAAGGACTTCCATTTCTTTGTCTGTCGTGTTAACGCCAGCCGTCTGGAAGGAAAAATGGAAGCAAAAAACGGAGAAGCAAACGACATGAGATCTTCTGGGAGGAGGCCAGAAAGGAGGGAGAGCCCAGTCTCATTTGTCAGACCCCCGGGGAGCAGACAGAGACCACTGCAGACCTGCTAGAGAGACCTTCGGGATGACCACTCATCCCGGCAGACCTACGGAGATGCTGGTTAAAACCCTTCACCAAACTGAGTGTCCTGCCCATCCGAACATGCTGGCGATGGGCTGCATGGAGAAATCAGCCCAGGCAGAGCTGGCCGGCTGCTCGCTGACAGGGGGAGGCACAAAGACAGGGATGGGAGGATGGAGATGAGAGAATGGGGATGGGAGGACAGAGACATGACAAAGAGAGGAGGATGGTGACAGGAGGACAGAGATGGGAGGATGGTGACAGGACGGAGACGGGAGGGCAGCATACACAGGGGATGCAGCATTGTGCCAGTCTGGGGTGCCTGGACTAGCCTGATGGCAGCATCCTCAGAGACCCAGGTTCACTGGTGCCAGACCCAGCAGGTACCTGGGTAGCTTTGGTGTCTGCATGATGGGGAGGGCAGCACACAGAGAGACAGCAGGACACAAGAATTAGCACACAGTAGAGACACGGGGACACACACACAGTGCACAGCACCCAGCCGGCCCCGCCGGGTATTTTTCCATGGTTATTGCACCAGAAACACAGCAGAAACAAGAGAGCCCAGAGTTTTGTTTTCCACCGCCAGGCATTCTTCCGATTACCTGTGGCCAGGGGCCTGGTGACAGTGAGCCACGCAGACTGGTTGGCCTCGCCAATATAATTGGAAACCTTACAAACATACTCCCCGCTCTCCGCCTCTGTCACATTATACAGGGTCAGCACCTCCGCATCAGAGCTATTAATCCCCGAGTGCTGGAACAGACCAACAACATGCAGTCACATGGATGTGCTCAGGAACACGCCCGGAGGGTTGGCAGCGGCTCTGCCAGTGCAGGGCTGCTCCCCCCACACCCACAGCTGGGTGGGAGGATGTGGCTGCACACCCGGGGGTTCACAGAATGAAGGAGCAGGCAGGAATGGGGGTGTAACCCTGCTCCCCCCTGCTTCCCAGAGGTCAGGAGCAGAGCTGGGGATGGCTGCATGGAATCACAAAACGGGTTGGAAGGGACCTTTAAAGGCCACCCAGTCTGACCCCCTGCCACAGCAGAGACACCAGCTGGACCAGCAGGGTGCAGAGGCAGCTGCTCTCACTGGGATGATCCAGGGCTCAGCCCCAGTGCTGTGCTCACTCCTCAAGACAGCCCACCAAGCTCCATGGTGTGTGCCCTTAGTGCTCCAAAGGGACCACAGGGTGTGTGCCCTTAGTGCCCCAAAGGGGATGCAGGGAGTGTGCCCTGAGTGCCCCAAAGGGACTGCAGGGAGTGTGCCCTGAGGGCCCCAAAGGGACTGCAGGGAGTGTGCCCTGAGGGCCCCAAAGGGACTGCAGGGAGTGTGCCCTGAGGGCCCCAAAGGGGATGCAGGGAGTGTGCCCTGAGTGCCCCAAAGGGACTGCAGAGCCAGCACACAGCCTGGCACACGATAGACCTCCTTGCCCCACAGGCTGGTGATGGCTCTGGGGCTCCAGCCGCCTTGAGGCCAGTGGTCCCCAGCCCCAGGTGACTCATCTGGCCCATCCCCATGGCTGCCACCGCGCTGCTCCTGCCCCAGGCACAGGGAAGCCGGGGCTGTGGCTGGGACCACTTGGCGTGTGGCTTTACCTTCAGGATCTGCACGTAGGGCAGGTTGTCTGGGCCGATCTTGCTGCCGTTCACCTCAATGTGCTTCAGCCACTGGATGTGGGGCTGAGGGTCGCTGTAGACCTTGCAGACGAACTCCACGTTGCTGCCCAGGGCCACTGTCTTGTTGGCAGGCAGCCCTGCCTGCAGGATGGGCCGGTGCGGGGACCGCTCTGCAGGACCAGGAGATGGGGCACCTTACAACAGGGTTTGGGGTGCCCAGCTGCCCATCCTCGGGTGTACCCTGCAGCCCCCCATGCCCAGGACCCCTGGCTGAGGTGGGCACTAATGCATCCAGTGCAGCATTGGTGTCCCCTTCCCCAGGAGCCAGCCTGCAATGGGGTGAGAGCATCCAGGATGGCAGACAGGTGAAACCCCAGTGGGGGGACAGGGACATCGGCACCTATTGGGCAGGGTCAGAGGTCAAACAAACCTATGGAGGGCCCTGGCCCTTAACAAAGTGGCTGCCACTGTGGTGAGTCAGCATTAACAAACCCCTTTGTTCACCTCGCTGACTGTTCCCTTCAGTTTGCTCAGTGTAATCAAATTAAATCACATTTTTAATGGTTCATTTACTGGCATTTAGAGCAGCTCCACATGTGGAACTGCT
Organism: Eopsaltria australis; assembly: GCA_034509425.1. Lineage (NCBI taxonomy): Eukaryota > Metazoa > Chordata > Aves > Passeriformes > Petroicidae > Eopsaltria > Eopsaltria australis. The sequence goes on along the minus strand of JAVTVJ010002265.1, from coordinate 508,785 downwards.
CAGACCAGCCTTCCCAGCTGGGAATTATGGCTAATAAGGCGATTAGAAAAAGTTTCTGTTTGGTCTATGAAATTATTTTCACCACAATTAAAAATCCCCAGAACGGGGTGGGGTGAACCTTCTGCCTGGCCGGCTCATTGCCCGCTGTGCTGCAGATGTGCACATTGGGGCAGGAGGCCACGGGGATGGGACGAGGCCACAGGGATGGTGGGCGAGCCCCTTCCCTGGGAGCACAACCCACCCATCTCTGGAGGGTGCAGCACCCATTCCTGCTCGGGAAAGTTGAGGGGGACGAGGATGTGGGGTCAGCCCCCAGCCCCATGCTTCTCACCCACGACATCCAGCTGGTAGGTGTGGTTGATGCTCCCGTACTTGTTCTCCACGATGCAGGTGTAGTTGCCCTTATCAGATGGCACCACCGAGTCCATGATGATGCTCCAGGTTGCCTGGCGGACCTGGGGGTACGGGGAGCACAGAGTCAGTTACGTGCAGCACACACGAGCCCCAGGTCCTGCTCGTGTCAGAGCTGGTTCAGCCCCCGGCACGGGGCAGGACATAAATCTCCCTTTGAGGTCACCTTTCTCCTTCCCTACAGAGGGGCTGTAATTGCTCCCAGCTGTCCCAGGACAGCCTCACCACGGAGCCAACTGTGCTGAGAAGCAGATGTTGTCAGTCGAGCACGATGGGCTCGCCTGGCGTGTGGGGACACCCTCTCTGGTGGCCCCCATGTGTGGAGGGAACAGACCAGCATTGTTCCTCTTGCAAGAGCTGCTCCCCTGGCTGGCCCTGGGGTTCAGATCCCCACTGTTCCCCACGACCAGTTGGCCCTGTGCTGGTCACTGGGCAGGTGGAGTCTGGGTGTTCAGCACCCAGGACACTCGGTGGGTGCTGCTGACCCAGTGCATCTCCTCTGGGAGAGCCTCAGTGGCTCTGCCAGGCAGAGCACTGCCCAGGTCCCTCTGGCCGTGGGGCACCCAGATGCTCTCCAAAAGCCAGTCTCCTGTCACTGCCAGCTCCAGCTGTGGCTCCTCATGACAAACCCCCCTCGAGCCCTGCTCATGATTGCATTCCTCCCTCCCAGCTGGAATCTGGTTATTTCTACAGTCCCGCATTTCAGCCCCACTGGCCATCCGGGGCACTGTGCTATCACCAGCCGGGAGCCACAGTGCTGTCAGCAGCCCCTCTCCTCCCCACCTGTGAGCCCATGTCCTGGGGTGAGCCTGTGTCCCTCCCCAGGACACACTGCACAGAGATGGAAGCTGTGATGTGGCCGCATTCCTGCTGCTGCTCCTCCTGGCAGGAGCCCTGGCATGCAGGGCCACAGCTGGAGCCGCTTGTGACATGTGGCATGTGACTTGGTGATGATGGTGGTCCCACAGCCCCCCAGCTGGGCTCGTTCAGGGGTCCCAGCCTGGGAGATACCGAGGGCTCTGAGCCCCAGGCAGGCTGCAGCCCTGCTCCTGAAAACTGAGAGATGGCAAAAGGGGACAGTGCTGGTAGCTGGAACTGCTGCCAGCAGGACAGTAACTCTGGTCATCCCCTCCCTTGGGGAGAAAAGGAACTCAGGGATGCTGATCTGGAGCTGTGAGAAGGGGAAAGCCAAGCTGCCATCCCACTCAGGTGGCATCTGCAGACTGGCTTTGCTGTGGGCACTGGGGAAGCAGCACTGAGCTCCTCCCCAGCTCAGGGAGCCAATGTGGCTCCCAAATGTGGGCTGGAGTACCCCAGGTGCTGGAGCAGTCCCCACCAACCACTGCTGGGCATGGAGGGGCTCCTCCAGCCCAGGGCCCCTGGGGATGCCCAGACCCCTCTCCTTGCCCTCCCTGTCCTCAGTGGGGGGATTAGGCGAAGGTGGCCGAGCCGGGCTGGCGTCCTCAGCACGAGCCCCCTCCCCCAGGCTGGTGCAAACATGACCCAGAAGCAGGTCACTGCCGTAGGGCCACTCCCGAACAGGAATGTCAGAGGGGGCCATCTGCCCCTGCTGGGGTGGCGTGGATGGGGGCTTGGTGCCTCTTAAGCCACAGAGCCCCTTCCCAGTCCTCCCCCTCCCCACAAGCCCCCAGCCCTGAAGGTGTGCACAGCCAGTGGCTGTTCCCCCACGGCCCCAGCCCCCCGTACCTTGTACCCCCCGATGCGGTGGTCAGGCTTGAACTCTTTGCCGTTCTTCAGCCAGCGCAGTGTGGGGTTGGGAGTCCCACTCGAGGGACACTTGAATTTCACTGTTTTGGCAGCAGGGACAGCATGGAGTTTCTTTTCCATCTTCTCAGGATAGGTCCAGTAGGGAGCAATGGCCTCTGGGGAGCAGAGGGAGGGCTCAGCATGGCCAGACCCAGCAGCCTCCTGCTCCTGGAGTAACCCCAAGGATGCCCAGGGCAGGGCTGAGAGAGGAATCGGGAGAGATGCCAGCAGCCAAGCCCAGCTAAAGCAGGGAGGGGAGCTCTGGGACACAGGGTATTATCCACGAGTCACAGCAGCCCTTTCCTTGCGGGGTGGATGCTCAGCTTACGTGGCTTCAGCAGCAGTGACCCCAGTGCAGCTGTGCTAGCACATCCCCTTGCTCTGACCCAGCTGCCTCCGTGGGTGCCCTGGGCTGCCTGCTCCATGCCTGGGCAATGCTCATGTGTGCCCAGCCTCCCCTGCCTCGCCACAGGGCAGCACCATGGGCAAACCCAGCTCGCACGTACGGTTTGGTTTGGTGTTATCCGTCTCCTTCTCCTCTGACGAGGAATCATCTTCATCATCATCATCCTCCGCAGAGGGGAGAGCATCTGCAAGAGAGATGATGGTCCTGCTGAGTATCTGTGTGTGAGTGGACCTTTGTGAGAGGGGCTGACAGGGCATGGAGCACCGTGGGAGGGTGGCAGGGGCTGTGCCCAGTGAGGGGGGAGGGCAGGGCGGTGCTGATGCTCGGCAGGGGCGAGGGGATCCCGGGGAAATACTCTGCACAATCCCCAGCACAGCCAGGGCCAGCAGAGCCCAGCATCCCTGTGCCTGTAGCCATGGACAGTGTGAAGAGATTTGCTGTCAGAAGTCACTGTGGAGCTCCTCACCCCATGTCCGGTGCCATCAACACCCCTGGGGTGGCAGCCAAGACCCCACGAGCACAGACATGTCCCCAAAGCGAGCATTCCTCCCTCTCCAGCCTCAGACTCCATCAACACCAGTGCAGACCACAGCTCCCAACCAGCATGTGCCCCTTCTGGGGTGGTCCTGCAGCCCCCCGCCCTCTCAGATAAACATGAGATGATTTCTGGCCGCTTCTCCCTGCACTGCAGCGGCCAGGAAGCCATGGCACCACACTGGAAACTCCTCCCGGTACCAACAAGTTGCAGGTCGGCCCTGAACTCACCGCACATGGCCAGTGTGTGCAGGGGTGTGCAGAGGTGTGCAGGGGTGTGCAGAGGCAGCCTGCTCCTTGCTTCACAGCCTGGCCCCACGGCTGCCCCCTCCCTGCACAGCTGGGGCTGCTACAAACCTGAGATGTTCACGGAGAAGTAGGTGGTCTCGCTCCCCGAGGGGCTGTTGGTCATGCAGGCATAGAGCCCCGAGTCCTCGGGCACCACGTCCCTGACCTCTACCTCCTCCCCGGTGATGCGCGTCCGGTTGTTCTCAGCCAGCTGGACACCATCACGCACCCAATTGATGCTCTGGACGTCATCCCGCAGCCGGCAGCGCAGCTGGAGGAGCTCACCAGGGTGGGCTGAGTAGGACTCCACTTCGATTTTTGCTTTGGGCAGAGCTGGAGGAGTTAGGGGAGAGAAGAGAAAAAAAAAGGAGAAAAGGAATAGAGACCAAAGAAAAACCATGCTGCTGCTGCTGCTGCTGCGGCCTGGTTAACGAGGCAACATGCGCTGCTGGGATGCTCCAACTGCTGGGATATTCCCACTGCTGGGATATTCCCACTGCTGGGATGCTCCCACTGCTGGGATATTCCCACTGCTGGGATGCTCCCACTGCTGGGATATTCCCACTGCTGGGATATTCCCACTTCTGGGATATTCCCACTGCTGGGGATGCTCCCACTGCTGGGATATTCCAGCTGTGGCACTGGGGACCCCAGCACCAAAGGGCACAGAGCCAGAGGCAGCAGCAGAGCAGAGGAGAGGAAGAGGCAGAGGCTGCAAGCACCCCAAGCAGCACCAAGTGCTTCCCTCCAGAGCAGGACCTGCTTGGTGCCTGGGTTCCAAACCCCCCACCTTTCTCAGCTCTTATGGAGCCTGACAGGGCAGGGGCTTCCAAATGGGGGAGAACCAGGCAACTTGTGACAACTCAGGCAGTGCTGCTGCATGGCAGGATCCAGCCTCTCCCAGAAGCATCCCAAATGCTTGCATGGCTCTGCCACCTCGCAGGGGGCTCAGGATCCCTACCACCTCAAGCAGGCAGCCAGCAAAGCAGGCCAGGGTCCCCATGCCACCAGGACCCAACCCTGGTTAGAGCATGGCATGGCAGGGATGAAAGGGCAGGGGCTGGGGGCTGTGGCAGGACAGCAGGCAGGGAGCAAGGGGGGACAGGTCAGCCCAGGGAGCTCTGGCCAGACAGGTGCCGGCCATGGCGTTCCCATCCGCAGCCTTCTCAGGCAGGGGAGCTGAGCTCCTTGAGGTGACACTCGTGTGAGCAGCACAAAGATCCTTTCTCTCCATCCCGCTGTGACATGATTTCATCTCTCCCAGCCCTGGAGTGTCCAGGGCTCTGTCCTCAAGTGCTGCCCTCCATGGTGGCAGGAGCAGCTCTCTTGGTCCCAGGCTTGGGGAAGTTGCTGGGTTTCAAATCTTCAAATTCCACAATCCAAGGAAGGGTCCAGGCTACTACAGCTCTGCTGAGGCTCCCTGTGATGATGTGGGTGGATGCAGTGTGATCATCATCCCAGACTGAGCTCCTCGGGTTGGTGGGCACAGCTCCAGAGCCCAACTCTTCAGGCACCCCTTGACCTCTGTCTCCTCCTTGACAATGTGTGTCCGGTTGTTCTTGGCCAGCTGGATGCCATCGGGATGCTGCGGGAGCAGCACCAAGGGGCACAGGGCACTGCTGCAGATGCTGCTCCCGGGGGGCAAGACACTGGGCTGGAAAATCCCAATGGATGCAGCAGAAACAGCCAGGAAACATTCACGCTTCAGCTGATCTGTAGCTCGAGGGCTGAGCCCCCCAGGATTTCTGGGTGCCCAATGAGCCAGACAAGAACAACCTCTGCTCCTGCCTCTGCACATGTGCCCTGAACAGCCACAGAGCAGCTCGCCCTGGGCCAGCAGCTGTAGAGTGGCACAGGGTCTCTACTGGCACGGAACACCCCAGAGAGGAGCAGAGAGGAGCTGAGAGGAGCCAGGGTGCACGGGCAGTGCAGGGTTAGGGCCGGCAGCAAGGCCTCGCTCCTCCCTGCTCCTCCCTGCACCCAACAGCCACTCTGTACAGCCAAAAATGAAACCTCTGCTCTCCAGAACTCTGATTCACCGCACTGTGACCTGCACTTCACTTTCTGGCCACTTCTCTTTGCCTTGGACTGATGAAGAGCTTCATGGGAAAAACATTCATGAGCAGCTCCACAGTTTCTCCTCTTTCTTTTGCTCAGCACTTGAAGGAAAACAGTGGGATGGAGAAGAATTCCCTTTCCTCAGTTGCTGTAATACCAATGCCAGGGCTCCAGTTCATCCGTGGGAGGTTACAAAACATTTTAATGTGGAAGGGGAAGAGCAATGGGAGCCCCTTTGGTGGTGGGAAGGGTCTTGCTTTGCAATCCTGTTTTCCCCTGATTTTCTCCCACAGGACGGGCACTTCTCACAGCTCTGATTTGTGTTTCAAGTGATTAGTCACAGGCATCTCTGAAGGCTCACAAAGCAGCAGTGACATCCCATCCTGTCCGTCTGAACACTCCGGGTCTGGGTAACACCACATCCTCCTGTCTGTCCTGACTCCCTCCTCACACAGAACAAGGCCAGTGGGCAACAAAGAGCCATGAAAACCCAAACCAGCATGAATCCAGTGCTGCAGCCATATCTGCTCTTATCTGGCTCCCCCAGGGCTTCCCCTTCCCACACATCACCAAACTTTCCTATGGAACAGAATAACCCTGCAGGGAAACCAGGGTGGTCGCTCCTCCCAGCCTTGAGCTCCACCAGCACCCTGCAGCTGCACCTGTGGAATGTGAACAGGTACTCTGGGGATGGAAAAGGTCTTTGGAGGAGGGAAAATTTCAAGGGACCCCAGCCTGATGGCAGGGCTTGAGGAAGTAGTGTTCCAGGTTCAGGAGGGTCCCTTCCCAAGGGCCACAGGTCCTTGGGTACCCTATGCAAGTGCCCCTGCTCCGGCTAGATCCCCTTTCAAAGCTTCTAGCCCTCTCCTCCAGCCCCACTGAGCCAGGGGCTGGTTTGCATCAACAGCATGACTGGGAGGCATGGAGGTGTCGAGGTGATGGACGGACAGGGGAGGCAGAGGCCACGGTGGGGCCCTGCCCTTCAGTCACCCACGGCACTTCTCTGGCACTCTCTGGACGAGGCGGAAAACGTGGCATGGTGGGAACGGCCTGAGAAGGAATTCACAGGCTAATGAGCATGTCCAGGTTTGCTCAGCCTCTCGGCGGGAGCGGCACTTGAACTGCACTGTGGCCCTGGCAGGCAGAGCACTGTGGCTGCCAGGATGGCACAGATGGCACCAGGGTGGCAATGGGGACACTTAGAGCAGCTGGTGTGAGCTGTGGCACTGGTGCAGCCTCCACTTTGGTTAATGATTGCTAGGCTCATTAGCCTGATACATCCCTGTCTCACATTCTGCCTTCCTGTACCTTAAACCACAGCACCGGGAGCAGCCCTGCAACACAGCCCCATGGCAGAGCTCCTGGCTGGCTGCTCCCCATGGGCCACCTCTCCAAAGGTTAATAAGCCAGACAAACACTTGAATCCCATCCCCGAGGCTCTGGGTGCTCCCAGCACTGCACAAAGGTCAGTTAGTGGGAGTCCTCAGCCCAGCTGAGAGCTGTGGGGCTGGTCACAGCCCCTTTGAGCAAACAGGGCGACAGTGAGGAGAGCACAGGAACATCCCAGGGGACAGGAGGGCTCAGGCCCATGGGGAGCCCCAATGTCCCCAGTGAGGTGAGGGGCAGCTCCAGCCGATGGTGGCTCCATGAGCACCCCCAGAAGCCACGTGCTGCCACGGCCAGGGCAGACATCGTGGGTTTATTAATTTATTCCAGCATTGAAATGGAACCAAGAGGAGAGCCGAGCCCAGAGAGCATCAGCCACATGGAGAGTGCCACCAAGTGCATGTAATTGTCACGGGCTCCCCTGGGGCTAGCCGCCGACAGGGACAGCAGGGACAGGCACATGGGGCAGTCCTGGGGACAGGAGCTGCACGTGTTCATTGTGTTCCCCACTTTCCCTGCTGGCCCTGCCCCCCAGGCTGGGTGCACACAGCGGGGAGCCCGGGGTGCACCCTCCACGCGGCGAAAGCCACAGCCTGTGCTGGCCACGGCGATGGTGACGATGGCAATAAAGGGGCCAACAAAGCGGCGCGGGGACAATGCGGGCGGGGGGTGCAGAGCCGCAGGCGCCGGTTGCCCTGGAGACCCCAGCGGGGCTTTCCGAAGGTATTTCCTGAAAAAAAAGCACACACATGCCCGGCAGCCCCACTAATCCCAACAGGAAGCGATCACCGGGACGTGGGGATTGGCTTCTTTTTGATTTAAAAAGCTCCTCACCCCGCCGAGTCCCTCCCAGCCCGGGCTGTGCCGGGGGCATGTCCTGAGGGGCAACATCCCGGCACCCCAGCTGCTCCCAGAGCCCTGCATATCCCTGGATACCCTGCTCCAGGGAAAGGCTGCAGCAAGGAGATGCCGCCAGATGAGCATCACGGGCTCGAGGCACACATGTCTCTTGGAGTGCTCGGGGCACCCCTAGCTCCTCCTGTCCGAGCCAGCCCGGGGAGCCGCGGGCTTCTCCACACCCTCCACTCCCCGGATGCTTCTCCGCAGGGAGAGGGGGATTTATGTCCCGCTCCAGCCCTCCCGCTCTCCCCGCCTGCACTGCAAATGAAGCAGCACTTAATTAACAGGCGTGTTGGGAGTTTGCAAAGCTGTCAGGATAAACCCCCCGGGGCTCCCCCGGCCATGCTCGGAGCTCCGCAGCAGCTCAGAGCCCTGGAGGCAGCGGCTTGGGGCACAGACACTGCTCCATCGGCTCCCATCAGGCATGGGACAGACGAGGGTCACAAGAGAACACCCCAATCCGCAGTTTTTGGCTGGCTTTGCCTGGCCCTGGCTCACGGCCGGAGCTGAGTGTCCGCTCCTCTGCTCACACCCCTCCTGCCCAGCCCCAGGCTGCTGCCCCCGGGGGCTCCACAGCCGGCAGCCCGCAAACACTCGGGGACCCTCCTGCTGCCCCCGGCGTGGCTCCGCTCACCCTGGGGCAGCTCCGCAGCCCAGGCTCTGGCAGAGCACGGCTGCTTTTCCCAAAGACTCGTATTTCTTTTTTTTCTCCTCAATTAAGGGCCAGAGTGACAGCATCCGAGTGGAAAGGCGGGAGGACGGAACAATGCCGGCCCGACGGGCTGGGAGGGGACGGCGGCGGCGCGATGCCCCGGAGGACACAGCCAAGTCTCGGGGAGTCGGGACTGGGCGGCTGCAGCAGTGGGTCTGGGGGTGCTGCTGGGCCCCCCGGGCTCCGGGAACAGTCCTGGGCTGCTGCCATCAACAGCAGAAGCGCAGGAGCCTGCAGGCTTGGCAGGGAATCCCTGGGCTGCTTGTGGGGCTCCAGCAAGGAGTCAGCTACCCCAAATGGGATCCCCTGGGGCTCCCCGAGGAACAGGGTGGGAGGCACCGAGAGCTGCAAGAACAAGGGGAGACTGGACAGCAGGGAAATGGGGAGGGGGACAGAACCGAGGGTCAGCAGTGCACTGGGGCAAGCCAAAGACCCTCGTGGTCCTGCCTGCGGGGATGCTGGGCTCCCCCAGGCTACCTGGGCTGAGCACATTGCATGCCCCGGACTCCTTTAGAGCAAGACCCCCTGGACGAGCTGGGGACAACAAAGTCCCGGGAACCAGGACCCCTGCTGGCCCCGCAGATGGCCGGGGGGTGGGGTGGGGTGGGGTTAAGCCTGTGGCCAGCTGGGCAGCCAGCAGCCCGGGGAAATGGGGCAGCCCTCGGCCCCTGCCCCCCGGGGAGGGGGCTGCAGCCAAACCCCCTGTGCTTCGCAGTGCAGATGCATCCCCTGGGGAAGTATCCACTGTACTGGGGCAGTTTGGGGCTCGGTGTGCCCCAAAACCAGCTGCCCAAGGCAGGACACCCCCACCCCAGGACACGGCTCCCCACGAAAATCTGCTCGGCCACTCGGCACCCCCTGCAGGGCCAGGGCAGCCCCCTGTGAGGAGATGCCTGAGCAGCGGCTGGGACAATGGCAGACAAGGAGAGAGAGAAAAAAACCTTGGCAATTTTCTGCAGGTTTCTATTTAACCTGGAGACAAAGAGCGGCTTTGTGTGAGGGAGGGACAGAGGCTGCGCATGGAAATTTCTTGGCTTTTCCCCTTAAACAGGGTTTTTTCACCACCTCCAAATTTAGGTAACTATAAAATGCAGTAAGTGCCCGTTAATATTTTATTTGCTCCAGATTTTTTGGTACCGGGAGGGAGCCCCTGACAAGCAGAGGCCCCAAACTCCCTCCCACACCACAAGGAGAGGGGGGCCAGAGCTGAACCCCCCTCCACACTGAGGCCAGGCCGCTGACCGGCCGCGGGGGATTACTCCTCCCTGAGAAGGGAGCTTAGCTGCCTCAGAACCGGGAGTAAACTGAAACCCCATAAACATCCAGAACAAAGTCCGGGAAAGCTGCTGCCTCCACCACGGACGGGACCGAGTGCGGCCGCTCCTGCCCCCAGGGTGATGGGGGGATGCTCCTGAGCCACGGTGCTGTGGGGGAAGGACAGACACCTTGGCCCCCAGGACATAATGGCCCTCAGCATGGGAGCTGAACCCCATCTACACTCCAAGGGACCCCAAAACCCCTGGCACTGGGTCGGAACCTGCCCCTGAGAGGTGCTGGTGGCTCAGGCCTGGCTGCAGATCCTGGCCCAGTACTGGCTCTTCCCATCCCACACGTCCTGCTGGGACCATTTTGTTCCCACCAGTCGGCTCCCGAGCCAAGGGACGGATTCTGCCCCAGCCAGGCTCCTGCTGTGGCACTAATTGGGCCGCCCTGGTGAGAACCGTGTCAGGAAACGTTTCCAGAGGTTATTGTTAGCCCTGGCATGAGGCTGGCGAGGAACCAGCTCCCTCCTCTCCAACCTCTCCTCCTCCACTGCCACTGCCACTGCCTGACGCTGCTCCTAAACCCTCCAGGGGCTGCAGGGCTCCTCACATACCCCAAAATTCACCTGTGCTCAATCAGCTCCTCTCAGCCTGAACACCCCAACACCTTTCCCAGTGCCACAGCCAGGGTTGAGGCTGCAGGTGCTGCTCTCCTGGCAGCACAGAGCCATCCTTACCCCAAACACTGCCAGGAAACCTCTTCCAGGAAGAGCAATCTCCGGAGAAAAACATGTTTACCACTGTCAACCGCATTGTTTACAGATGCGGGGAGCAGGCATGCCAGTGGAAAAATCTCAGCAATGGCCCCTGTGAGTGAAGCTCTGCCCGGGCTCCTCTCCAGAGCTGCAGCTCCCCAGGGACCATTCATGGCTCCGGCTGTCTCCTGGGGTGCCACCTCACAGGGTGTGACCTGTGACCAGGGTACCTGCTGCTCCAGTCACAGGTGCCAACCCTGGGAGCTGACGGCATCACCCAGTCATCTCCCACCGAGCTGGTGCAGCTGTAGCAGGGGTCACTTGCTGGTTGCCAGCTCCCACCCCGAGCCCTGAGGGGACCCCAGGGCACCACACAGCACCGTGCCCATGCCAGCCACACTAGCAATCTGCCTCTCAGGGCTCTGGTGGGAGGAAGGGGGAAGGGGGAGCGAGTCTTAAAAAGCAAAGCAGTGCCCACAGACCAGACATTCTTGGGTAATTAGAACCAAAAGGAGCGAGTCGAAGTCCCGCACGGTGCTGCCGGGTCTGGTTATTCTCTGCCTCGCCGAGGGCCAAGACTCTGACGTGCTGGAGCGGGGCTCTCTGCCAGGGCCAGCTCTGCCCGGGGCCAGGAGACCCACTTGGCCCATCCCTGAGCCTTGGGGTGCCCCCACACTGCAGAGCTGAGCCAGGCTGCGACAGGAGCGCCCAGGGCCACTGCCACCAGCCCTGCACTGCTCCTGGGGTCAGCAGCAATAACAAGGGAAGGGATGTCCTTGTCAGGGGCTGCGCTCCCCAGCCCCAGGGGAGCACAGATTTGGACTGAACAAATCACCTGAGCCAGCCCCAGTTTTGAGATCCTGCCTTGGACATTCCCAGCTGGGAGCAACACTGGAGCATCCTGAGGGCTTCTGCATTCATCCCTAGGACTGACAGCTGGCAAAAGCTGAACCAGTACCCTGCACCCAAACCTTCATCCCCACCAGCTGAGCCCAGGATCACTCCAGTGAGGCCAAGCAGGGTGAGAGCAGCCCCACACACATCCCAGGTTACAGACTGTCACAGGGCTGCAAGTACCGTGACATAGAGTGACCCCAGTGGGGGACACAGCCCCCGGTGCTCTGTACTCTCCTCCAAACCAACAGGTCAGGGTTTGCCACAATTTTTCTCCGGGTTTAAAATGTCCCCAGGCACTGCTGGAGCCACACACTCACTTTTGTGCCCACACAAACCACTCTGGGGACATGTGCCATGTCTCCGAGGCACCAGCTCTCAGGCAGCTAGGTGACACCACGGGTGGCACTGGGGACATGCTGGTGGCCCCACAGCTGGAGCACATGCCAGCCTCTGCCTCTGCTGCAGGGAAGAGCAGCTCATGTTGCCCAAGAGGAACGCAAAGGATGAGGGAGCGGGGGCTGTGCCTCTTACCTTGGTCGGGCAGGGTGGGGGCCGGCCGGGCAGCGGAGAGCGCGGCTGCGACCAGCACAGCCCAAAGGATGAGGCACCGCCAGGTAAACATCCCACTGCTGCAGCTACTGCTTGGCGACTGGGCTCCACAACTCCCACTCCATGGGGGCCCCGGGCTGGCCCCGGGCGGGCGCAGGGGGGTCTCCGCAGGGCTGGCAGCCCCTACGAGCTGTGAAGGAGGAAAGCAGAGTCAGGGCCAGCTCCCCCACATCCCACCATCCAGCACGGCTGCGTGGTGCATGCCCTTGCCATCAGTTCCTCCCGCATCCAGCCCAGACAGCAGGATGTCCCTGGACCATGGGATGTCCCCAGACTGCGGTGGCAGGTCTCCACAGACCCCTCAGCAGCCTGACACGACCTGGCACTGACTGGCAGGGTTATGTTTCCCTGTGTAAAAGCGCTGATGTGTCAAGAGTGAAACCGCTGGTGAAGCAGAACCAAATGCAGCAGAACTTCCCAGAATGGTGAGAGAAACATTAACGCCGGTTAAAGAAAGGGAGATTCCTGCTCTCCTCTTCCTGCACTTTGTCAGGTGCTGCTGAACCATGGCTTCACTGAGTGAAATCCCTTATCCAGAGCAAAATCTGATGTTGTCTGTGCCACCATCCACCCCCAGCAAAGCAGATCTCACTGCAAACTCCAGCTCCCTCCATTCCCTACAGGATCTATAGGGCACATAGCAGCCATCCCCATGGAGGCCTTCCCGCAGCCACAGGGTCAGCCAGCTGCGGCCGATCTCTTTCCACCAACAGCTGTTTTTGAAGTGGCTGTTTGGGGAGAAATACCCCGGCTTCCACGGCCAATTCTGCAACTCAGTCTCATCCCTGCCAGCTCTCTCACTGGGCTCTCCAGCCCAACCATCCCCTCAGGTCCCCAATCCCTTTCCAGGGGACTGCTCCATGCAGGGCAGCTTTGGAGCTGGGTTCTGGCACAGGGAGGCCCAGCAGAGCCTGATCCTGTCTCAGGGTGCTGTGGGGGCATGCCCTCCCTGGCCCTCATTCCTCCTTCCCTCTGACCATCCCTCCTTCTCACCATGCCAGGAGCATGAAGCTCTTCCAGGACATGCTCCAGGGGGACGCTGGAGCCCGAACCCAGCTGTCCCTGGCCAACTGCTCCGAGCCGTGTGGATGGGAACAAGCCCCTGTGCTCCACCCCCGCGCCACATCTGCACCTCAGCAGCAGCCTGGGATGAGGTCCCGACACTGGCCATGGCTAATGGCCCCGCCAGGCCCTGCTGAGCACTCGCCCATGTGATCCTGCCCAGCCATTGCACAACCCGCACAGCCCCGGCCAGGGCGCTGCTGGCAGCGGTGCTCTGGGACAATCACAAGGACCAGGATGTGGACAGGACACCACCATCCCACAAACCCTTCCCCGAGGCACCTCCCGGGATACAGCCGTGCCCCACAGCCCCTGCCGAGCATCCCAAGCTCACCCGGTTCCTCTCCCCGCTGCCGTGTGCTGTGCTATTCCCAACCTGCCGCGGGAACAGGCGCTTCCCTTCGCCGAAAGGCGTCAGGCTGAAGTACACACTGTTAAAAACAGTGAGTAATGATCATAGTGAGTAATAAACCGCTACTCATCCTCCCCACGCACTCGGTCCGTGGAGCTCTGGCCTCTGCCTCTCCCACTCCAGTGTGAGTGTGAGACCCTGCGCTCCCCGTGCCCGGAGTGTTGGCTTTTCCCCAGGGATGGGCTGAGCAGCTGCAAGCCCCAAAGGGCTCAGATCCTCCAAAAGGATCCTCTGCACCAAAAGGAAGCCCAGCTGAGGTGTAGTTGCAGGGACTTCGGCTGCCTCCTTCCTGCCCAACTGCTCTGGTTCTGGCTCTGGCTGGCACAGGAATATTTGAGACCCAAACTTCTGACACAAGGACTCAGGCAGGGAAAAGGGCGCCCAGCAAACACTGGTGTTATCTCCAACACCAGCGCTCCCAGGCACTGGGTAGTGCTTGGAAATAGTTATTGAATGTTCAGGATTTATCAGGGTTTGGAAGGGGGAGGTGGAATTCTTTGAGGGGGGAAAAAAAGTCTTTGGTATTTCTGGAAATTATTTTCTGTCTCTCAGTGGCTTTGTTTATCGACAGCACATGCTCCCCGGAACATGCCCTAATGCGGAGCGTCTGCGTGGGCCTCCCGAGCCGGCCCCGCGCCGAGGGGAGGGATGGAGGGATGGAGGGGAGCCCAGTGCCTCCAGTTCCTGAAAAATGAGTCAGTGCTGGCTCGTGCACAGCAGAGCCCTTCTCCAGATACACCTCGGAGCGGGTGCCTTCCAGCTGATTCAGGGGCTTGACAGCAGGATATTTCCATGGCGTAGGGATCGCTCAGCAGCACAGAGCTGTCCCGTGGCTGAGACGGTCTCTGGGAGGGAGGGAGGAACAGAGGGAAGTGTGCCAGGACCCAGCAGGAGCACACAGAGATGGTCAGCTTCCCAGGGCAGTGAGGGAGGGCGCAGCAGCCATGGCTTTGCTGGAAGGCAGCAGGACTGGGACGCATCCTGCCTGCTCCTCCCGGACAGGTTCAGCAGCAACCAAGGGAATCTCAGTGCTCAGAGATGCTGAAGAGGTAGAGCACAGGCCTTTTCCTCCTCCCCAAGGGAAAAGGGGAGACTGGGGAACCCCAAGACACCTGCCCTCATGACTCCTTGGTATCCATACGGGAAAGAGGCAAAGAAGTGGGGAGAGTGCTCCTATCTGTGCAAACAACAGCACGGCTCTTCGCCGTGTTCATAGAGCTTTTATATAAATCCCAACAGGAAATTATTTGCTTGGGTGGATGGTAGCTCAGGCAGGGTGAGTCTCCAGCTCCTGCCGGGCACTGGGCACCATCCCCACTCCCCGTGGCCCCAGCACACTGCAATTTACTGCTCTGGGGTGGATTCAAACAACTAAAAATGGAAGCAGTTAGAGAGGAGCCAGGGCTAAGTGCCCCTCAGAGACCTGCCTCCAAAACTGCAATTACCACCAGCCATTACACCCACGGAGCTATTTTCGAGTGGTGATGGACAACCCTGTGCCCTTCTGTGCACCCTCAGGGGGCACACGCTCCCTGTGTACCAGGAAAGATGTTCTCACACTGCCTTTGCATGCCAGTGTGTCCATGAGGAGTCTTGTGCAACCTGTCCCCCCACTGTCCTCAGGGACTCTGAGGGCTGCACTTTCACTCCTCACATCTCCCACCTCCCTGAGTCACAGGGCTGAGCTGTCCCAGAGATGTGGCACAGACAGGACCTTCCCACTTGGACAGCAGATGCACCCCACAGTTCTGAGCTGAGTGGTTCTGAGTGGGGAAGCCCCTTCCTGTCCAGTGGCTCATCTCTGGAATGCATGTGAGGTGCCAAACACAGGAGCTGGTGCTGGAGCAGGGTGTCCAGCCAGGGTCAGAGCCCTGCAATGCTGTGACACCTGCAGGGGAGCCCCGATCTGATCCCTGCGTGCCCAGGCTGCCGGATGTGATGGGGGGTGGCTGCTGCCACGGGCTTGGGGGGCTGGGGGGCTCTGGCTCCTTGGCCTCTGCCTCCCTGTCAGGGCAGAGACAGCCTCTGGCATTCACCACGTCAGAGCGCCCAGGTGCCTTGGCACCAGCAGCGAGCGGGTAACGCAGCAGGCAGGAGAAGAAGAGAACAGGCCAAATCCAACAGGGAGAAGAGTCTGAGCTCAACTCCAGGGTCTGCACAGCATCAGGAGCCTGAGGTGGGGGACTGTGCCCAACCAAGCACAGTCTCTGTCCCTCAGGAGGGAAGGTGGTGACTGCCAGCAGACCACCCTGCCTGGCACAGATGCCCCCCAGCTCCAAAACACATGAAAAGAGACTCCTTTTCCTCTGAGGCACAACAAAAGCAGCACTCCAGCTGCCCTTGGGGGAGAAGGACACACCAAAGGCACAATCCATGGGCAGCAGGAGTGAAGCCTTTCCCTTGCCCAGTGCTCTGTGCCCCAACCTGTGGCTCAGGTCAAGAACCAAGTATTTGCTGAAATAAAAAGCAAACACAACTCCAAATGGAACTGTAGGGAAAAACTATAATGCTTAAAGCAGACACATGCTTGGAAAAATAAATATCCAACTATGCAGCATACAGAGCATGTTAACCCTTCCCAGCTGGCTGCCAGGACTTTGGGCTACCAGGGGCATCTCCAGCACCAAGCTGCAGGCAGGTATCCAGTGGTGGGAGAGCCTGGGACATGGGGCAGGAAGGACAGGGAAAGGCCCAGCCTTACCCACAGATCTCCATAAAACCATCTCAGTTCCAGAAGCATCCTCAGACTCAGGGATCCCTCCCTACCTGAAGATTTGATTTTCAGATCTACAGAACAACTATTGGTACCCGAAAATCTATACTGGGCTGGTCCCCCTGACTGCTTTGGGATGAGACTGGTCATGGATAGGGACACTGGGACACGATCACAGCCTGCCATCCCCTGGAAGGGGCAGAGACCCATTACCCAACCTGGGAGGGAGCTGGATGGGGTTTTCACTACATTCCACTTCTCCGTGGAAAGCCTTCGGGAGGGGAAGGACACACATTTGCCACCATACCCCAAAAGGGGCAGGAAGTTGGATTGTCAGGGTGGGATGAACATCTGCGAGTGGCCCCATCCAGCAGCAAGGACTTGAAGGGCTCCACCTGGGGCTGGAGACAATACGGCTCTGGGCTCAGGTTATGTTTTTAGGTGGGTAAATAAAGAGGGAGCTCCAGTTCACACCTGGAAGTGACCCTTCCCACACAGCCAGGGCAGGCACCTCGTGTGCGGAACAGCCCAGACGATGCTCCCGCCGGCTGCCTTCACCCCGGCACCACTCGTGCCTGCGCCCTGCCGGGGCAGGGGCGATTTATTTTAATCCTCTCGGAGCAACACAAGGAAAAGGCAGCAGTGCATGCCAGCCAGCACAGGGATTAAGGGAGGAAGTGCTCCTGAGTGGGGAAGATGGCTGCTAGCCAGGGCAGGGGGCTGCAGGGCCCACGCTCCTGCGGCGTCCCCGGGCTGCGCGGGGGGGCTGTCCCTGCGCCCCGCTCCTCTGTGCTGGCATCCAGCTCGTCGGCACCCGGAGAGCTCCAGCCGGAGCAAACCATCACCTCCGCCCGTGCACAGCCCCACTCTCCCTCTGGCCGGGACCTGGCAGCCTCCGAGCCCGACCGTTTATCCCCGTGAGCCGCTGGGTTCACTGAACTGTTTGGGTTTAAACATTGCCGGGGAGGGAGCTTCCCCCGCCAGCTGTGATCCAGGACACGGGGCAGTAACTCAGCAATCCGGGCAGAGAAGGAACGGCGTCACCTGAACACGGACAGGCTCTGCTCCGTCCTCACACGAGGCCAGCGGCCACCTCCAAATCTCCCGGCCCCAGAACCCACAAAAACCACAACCAAACCGCTCTGCAATCAAACCCTGCCGGTGCCGAGGGCCACCGCAACCGGCCCGGCGGTCACGCGCCATCGCAAGTGTCGCCGCCGCCTCACCGCACTCCCGGCACCTTCGCCGCCGGCCGACGAGCGGTTCCCAGAGCCCGGCACAGCGCTGGGATGCGGCGGCTCCGGCAGCCCCACCAGCGTGGACACACAAAGGGAAACACCAGCCCTGGGACGGCGTTATTCCAGCGCCTCCATTCCCGCTGACCGCCCCGGGATCCCAAAACTGAAACACAACCAAATCCAGCTCCTTCTCCATTTTTTCTGGAAGCCGCAAGGCTCCCGCTCAGGTACTTTTCGAGAATAAGGGGCCAGGCAGCGACTCGGAAAACGGCCCCCGATTCCCGCCAGGCTCTCCCGAGGCCGGGAGGGGTTTCGGGGTCGGGACAGTGGGAGGGGTCCCGTCTTGGTTCGGCCGATGGACGGGGTCGGACCCGCCGCCTTCCGAAACTGCTGCCCGCCGAGCGGCTCCGGCCGCCGAGCGGCTGCACCCCGGGAGCGGCCCCGGGGCCCCCGACCCCCACACACCGAACCGCCCCGCTGTCCGCAAACCCCCGAGTCACACAAAACGGAGCCCCCCCCGCGCCGGTGCCGCCGTCGAGCATCCCCGCCAGGGCAACGAGGCGCACCTGGGGGGGTTCGGCCGCGACGGAGCCCCGTCCCCCGACCGAGTCCCCGTGCCAGCCCCGCGGAGCACAAAGCGACGCCCCGCGGTCCCGGTGCCGTCCCCACCGCGAAGAGCGGAGGCCGTTACTCACCGGAGCCCTGCGGGCGGCGGCGGCGGCGCGGTGCCGCCGCTCCCGGGAACAATGGAGGGGAGCCCCGGCCGGGGCGAGAGGCGCAGCCCCGCCGCCGCCGAGCTCACAGCGACCGCCCCATGGCAGCCCCTGTCCGGCCCGGCCGGCGGAGGCGGCGGGAGGCGCTCCCGGAGCCGCTGCCGGACGCGCTCCCGAAGGCGCGGCCGCCCCGACGCTGCCGCTGCCCGCCCGCCGCGTCCCGCCGAGCGCCCGCCGCCGCCGAACTAAGCCGCTCCCGCACCGCCCCGCCGACAGCCGCGACTCCTCCTCCGCCTTCCTCCGCCCTCCTCCTCCTCCTCCTCCTCAGCGGCCTGATGGGGCTTGTAGTCACAGCCGGACCGCCCCTCCACCCTGGAGACCCTGGTGGCCTCCCGGCAGTGGGATTCGACACGTTCCCCCGGGGTTTTGCGGGTGGTGGTCGCTCCCAAGGCAGCGCAGGCTGCTCTCGAGGCAGCGCAGGGACGGTGGCCGTGATGTTCCCCTTGCCGCTGCACTCTTGCCCTGTTGCTCTTGGTGACACCAGGGAAGCCTCAGGCCCCATGGGTACAGGCTGGGACGAGGGGACCACTTGCGCCCCCTGTTACCCCCATGCAGCACCCAGGCTGGAGGCAGTGGGATGCAGGCAGCAGAGTGGGCAGAGCTTTGGGCGGTTTGCAGCCCCCAGCCAGCCCCTCTGCAGAGCAAGGCCCAGGGCAGATGTTTAAAGGGGCCCAAGTCATCAGCCCCAAGTCCTTCCCAGGAGCCACCACTGCTGCAGTCCCTGCCCTTCCCCACTGTTCTCACTGAGGTTTGGAGCAGGAACATGGCCGCTGTAACACAGAGCTCCTGAAAACTCTTGACATGCACGTTTGGCTTAGTCTCAGCTGGGACCACACTCAATCCCCAAGCCATAGGGCAAAGTGGGATATTGTCACACCAGTGAGCCCAGCCTGACTTCTGTACTCCCCAGTATGGAAGCCCAGCTCACAGAGCCCCGGTTTGAGCACTCAGGTGAGCCCCCCCAAAGCTGGACTGGCTCAGGGTAACACAAGTGGTGCAGGGCATTCAGCCTCCATGCAGGAAGCACTATGGGAGTAGTCATGAGCCCAAGTCAGGGCATCCCAGGATGAAGACATCTCCAGTCAGCAGGGAAAGACCTGCCGAGGCAATGTGTAAGTGATTAAGTTATAAGAGGGAAGAGGACAGGCTGAATTAGCCCTGTCAGTCACCAGCATTAGATTTGAACCAAATGCTGGGCATCCATCCGCAGGAACAGCCTCCTCCTGCTTCAGGCAACCATTCAGCTCCCCATGCCAAGACTTGTGGAATGTTTCCTTTTCAGATTTGACAGGTTTGTGGACAGGGAGAAGGGGGGAAGGCAACACACCTGCTGGGATGTTCTCCCAACAAGCTGAAGATGGGGAGTGTTTCAATGATGGCAGAGCCAACCCCAGCCCTACACAAGCACAACTCACCCAATATACATTTAGGGTGCAGTCACCCATCCCCAGCCCTGCCTTCCTCATTGTCCAACAGCCAGGAGCTTTGGGCTGAAGGTTCAAAGGCTGCTGGGGAACCCACACCTGCTGGACCCTGCTATCCATGACTCCCATTGCGCTTCTGTCCCAGACTTTTCTATGCTGGCTCCAAAACAGACCTTACGAGGCTACACCATGAGCCCTCACGATGGACAGGCAGCACCTCTGTGGCTGCTGGTCCTTCAGCACAGTTTTCTGCATGATTGCATCAACAGGGCACAAGTTCTTGGACCTTTATCAATAAAGGTGCTTGGAAATGGCAGGAAATGGGGAAAACCATCCTCTGCTCCCAGGAGGCTCAAGGACCTGGCTTCATCCTTGGCCTCAGCATCATGTTGGGGCTCAGCGCAGAAGTGACCATGAGCTGTCACCATCTGGTGGCATAAGTTGTGCACGAGCAAGTCCTTCAGGATGGGCAGGGAGAGGAATGACTTCCTGGAGCAGGTGGGGGGTGTGCAAGGGGCATGGCTGTTACTGAGGAGCAGCAGAGACCTCAGAGCAAGCCGGGCCTCACTGCTGACACTTTCGGGGATGTGCATGGGCTGGGGCAGTTCCTTGGCACCAGCAGCCCACACGGGGCCCCTGCCCTTCTCCTGGACCAGGGCACGAGGCGTGTGATTTGCAGGGCACTTCCACAAACATATTTGCATTGGTGGTGCAATTTTGACGCTTGCAAGGCCGGAGCTTGGAGAGTTTTGTCTTGGCTGAGGAGGAACAAAGGCATTTAGGGGGCAGCTTCCCTGGGCCATGGCTCCCAGAGCCCACAGCTTGCACAGCGTCCTGCAAGCTCCCCTACCTTCTGCAGCACAGGACTGAGCACAGAAAGGGCTGTACCTGTCAGCATGCACCCACCTCTGCCCTCCCACAGGGACGTGCACGTTCCAG
Source organism: Eopsaltria australis (assembly GCA_034509425.1). Lineage (NCBI taxonomy): Eukaryota > Metazoa > Chordata > Aves > Passeriformes > Petroicidae > Eopsaltria > Eopsaltria australis. Next base: position 488,239 of record JAVTVJ010002265.1, on the reverse strand, counting down.
CCACATCCCTACATGGAGTCACACATGTAGCCCCCCTAGCTCCACACACAGACACACACACACAGACACAGACACACACACACACACACAGACACAGACACACACACACACATGTGTGCACACATGTAGCCCCCCCCCAGCTCCACGTGAGCCCATCTGCACACTCAGCACTGTCAGACTGCCCGCCTCCACTTGCCAGCCCAAGGCCATGGGGTGGCCTTCATCCTCCTCCTCCTCATCTGCTGCCTCCACATGTCGGCTCCCAGCTGCGGCATCGGAAGCAGCAAAATGCACCATAGGCAAAGCTGCCCCATCCCCGCAGCTGGGAGAGCAGCCCGTCCTACCAGGCTGGTTTCCCCACGTCCCAGAGTGGTTCCAGTGGGAACCGGACTGTGAAGAGGGGGCACAGAAAGGGCTGAGCCGGCAGAGGAGAGGCCCTGCACAATAGAGCGGCTCCCCCCTGACCTTGCCTTCCCCGTGAAAGATCTGCAGCTCTCCCCTCCTCCCCACTACAAAGGGGCTCCTTTCAGTCCCTAATTCTGCATTTAGAAAACAAAAGCAGATGCATCTAGTTTAGGTTTGGAGAGGGGGAGGCAAGAGCAAATGCTGAAGAACAAAGAGCTTTCCCTGACAGATCTGACTGACAAAGACTTTGTCAGCTCCATCTCTCCCTGAAAAGGCTGGAGCACATCAGGGTGCGGGGCTCCTGGCAGGCAGCTGCCGGGCTGGCGGCTCCCAGCCTGGCCAGGCAGAGCTCACGCGTGTGGGACGTGCCCCAGCCCCGCGGGGCAAAGCCGAGTGTGCACACGTGTGCACTCCTGTCCACAGGGACACAGCCTGCTCCTGGGGCTCAGGCAGGACACGCTTGTTTGTCCCCAGACAGGATCCAGCACCAAGGGCAGGCTGTGCCCATGTCACCCTCTGTCCTGATCCCCAGCACATGACTGTTGTCTTTTCCCACTCTTCTCTCACAGCCAGGCTGCAGGGTTCGCTCTGCACCCTGCAGGGATTCCAGGTGTGCTGCCCAGCCTTGGCAAACCACTTTCCATCATCTGGAACGTGCTGCCCCGAGGCCAGCAGCCCGGCAGTGGCATGTAGGGATGGGGTTTGCTGATGTCACTGTGGAGGGAACTCCAGCCCCTCTCATGGGCCAGTGTCCAGCCAAGAGTTACTGACCCAAACTGGCTTTTTCTTTCCTTGGTTTCATCTCAACGCTATAACCTCCCCCATCTGCCACTACTTGGCTGCTCCTCTGGGAAACACATTTTTTAGGAGCCCCTGCCTGGCAAACTGCCCAAACATCTTCTTCCTGGAGGCGAGGACCTGCTCTGGGACCAGAATTGCTTGGGGCACCCACAGCTGCAGTTTAGGAGACCTGGCAGGAGCTGATCAATCAAGCTCAGCCAGGGAGAGCAGAACACCAATGCCACCTAACCTTGCCTTCAAAGCACCCAGCCCAGCTGTTTTTGCCATTTCTTTGTCATTAGTGTGGTATCTCATTTTAAATCACGGCTGATAAAAGCTCTCTGCCCCTGCCCATCACAGGGCTGAGAGTCCTGGCAGCTTCTGCTTGGGACAGCTCCTGCTGTCCTCACGCTGGGAACCCAGTTGGGACCAACCCCTCCGGCCAGGCAGGAGCTCCGCTCCCCTGCAATTGTCACATGCCGAGGGGCTCATTAAGACATCACATGATATTTTATTGTCTTCAGACAGCAGTCAAGGCAAGCAATTCCACAGCGGTGCTTGCAGCCAGGCCAGCACTGCAGTGTGTCCCCAGACTGGTGTCTGTCCAGAACAGGCACCCACCTCCTTCCTAGGCAGAGGGAGAGGGGAGATGGGGGTGAAGGGTGCTCAGGGCTCTGCATCCCCACAGGCACTCCCAGCACAAAGATAAAGCCTTCCCCACACTGCCAGAGCCCCCGGGTTAAGGGCTGAGCCATCCATTCCAGAAAACTGCTGCCCAAGGGTCCTGCCAGCCCCAGCTCACTGCCCTGGGCAGTGCAGGCAGGCAGTAACTCACTGGTGATCCATAGAGATCGTGCCCAAGGGGAGGCTCTGATTTGCTGGGAGGTGAGCAAGTGGCCTTGGAAGTGCAGCGGGGATCATCCTCATTGTTGAGGATTATTATCTACTGCAGTGTATCTCCAGTACTAGGAGAGCTTGACTTCTGCCCCGATTGATTTGCAGAGGGAAATTAATTATGTTTGTTTGACATTGCCCCTCTGACACTGAGGCTGAGCTGCTATATGAATGTCATTCTGTTCCAGCCCGGCTCGCTTGCGGGGCTGGGATGTTTAATAAGCTGTCCCACAGGACCTCCATCTCTTCCCATCAGTTGCCCTGATGCTCAATGCATGCCGAGGCTTCTCAGGCTCCATGGAAGTGCCCACACACCCAGACAGATTCAGAGACCTGGGGATGGGGCAGTGCATCCCTGGGCTTGCTGCCTGTGGGTTGGAGAAAGGACGGGCTCTCTGGCGGCCAGATGCTGCTCAGCTGCCCTGGTGACATCAGGACACCCCGATGGCTGCCCAGGACAGCAGCTGTCTCTAGAGCCAGGGGAGGGCCAGGACACTGCCCATCCTGTCCCCTTGGCTCTCCACCGTGAGAGATCCTCCTGTTATCTTTGGATTGGCCCCAAAAGATCTCCAGGGGCAGATAAAGGTGCTGAAGTCCATCAGAGCAACAACAGCCACCTCCTCAGGATGTTATCTCATCTTCACAGGGGGAAGGACACTCCAGATAAGAATTGTCAGTAATTTACAACATTTGTAGTGATACAGGCACAAGGCAAATCACTTGGGGTTTCCCCTCAGATGAGGACTCTGTCCCCTTATCACACCCCTCCAGCAGAACCCACAGCACCCATACACGGTCCCTCTCCCTGCTGGGAACTGGGGATGTGGGGACTAGTCCCTGGACCTGGTGGGATCCCTGTGTCCAGGGTAAGAACAGCCTGGGCTGATGCAGAGATCTGTGTGGACATGGGATTTGTCTCTCCCATTCCTGTGGGAAGAATGGTGCTGGCAGCTCTTCCTCCCAAGGCCAGATGCATTTCACCTTCTTGTTGCTGCAGAGATTCTTCACTTGGATAATCTGCTAATGGCATTTTCTGCACGCTGTCATTTGGAAGCCAAACAGCAGCTCCTTCCAGTGGGAGAAGAGTTGTCATTATGTGTCATTACCCACGGGCTATGATTCCTCCCCCACTAACTGGAGCTGTTTGTTTCTTTCAAGTACTACTTGGATATTTACAGGGGAAAAAAGCCGCAGCTGCGGACAAAAGAACCAGGATGAGGACTTTCCCTGCAAGAGTATAAAGTGAAAGCAATGCAAAACAAACTCAAACAGGTTTAGCACCTGGGAGGAAGGACACAAACAGTTGGGTCCTTGTGGATCCAGTGGATCCCAGCTCTAGAGCTGCTCTGCAGTGCTCGGCATAAGGATGGGAAGCAGAGAGGCTGTGAGATAGGGAGGCCAGAGCAGGATAGAGGGGTGGGTGTGGCTGCATGGCTTAACTATGCCACCTCCCCATCTTCCTCCACCTCACCCAGAGCCTTGGATGCCCTGGATTTGGAAGCAAGTAGCCAGTTTTCCCTGGGCTCCCAGCACAGTCCTGGTCCCCTTTAACTCAAGGAGTTTTCTCCCAGTTCTCGGGCTGTTTCCTGTCTAGACAGCCCTAGAGAAGCCACTGTATTTATAGACCAGGGCAGAGAGCTGTGCCCGCTTGCTCTGCCAAACCCACATGAGCCTGATGCTGCTGGCGAGGCCGGATGAAGATACCTCCCACACGCTGGAAACAGGAGGAGGAGGAAGGCAAAGGAAACCACAGACAGACCCTAAACTCTCTCACCCCTCCAGATTGTAAATGGCTCCTCTCACCATCCGGGATTGCTGGAATCCTCTTGTCCTTTCCCTTACTCTCAAACAGCCAATTTTCTCCTGCATCCCCCAGGTCCCTGCAGCATCCCCAGGTGGGCAGGGGGTGGGACTCAGTGCCAGGAAAAGAATGACTGCAGGGCACTTCCAGGTAAAGGTGACTCAGTCACCAGCTCTCCCCAGGGTCCTATCCTGACCAGCAGTTCTGGAGCAGGTGATTGGTGTATATATAGAGCAAGAGCGGCACGAGTGCATAAAAGCTTTTAAAATTTGACTCATTGATTAATTCTATGGGCTTAATTTGCCGGGGAGGAGCATCCTCTGGTACTTCCACCTGCCAACGTTTGACTTTATTCACCCTTCTCTTGGCTCCTGAGCTGTGGTTGCCAAGGAGCCATTAAAACCTGTTTTAGCTGATGCTAGAGGACACCAAGCACAACCTGGCTCAGAGGATGGCCCTGGAGAGATTTCTGGCTCACAGGGAGCTGTTGCAGGGGGGTTTGGTGCCCAAAGGGTGGGAGCTCCCATTCCTGCTCTGAGTGCTGAGAGGTGACTCTGCAGGACTCAGAGGTGGGACATGCAAAGCCCCTTCAGCATTCCCAGCCTTTCCCAGCTTCTGCCCTGAAGCCCTAGGGGCTCTGAGCATGGGGAATGAGAGGAACAGAAGCCAAACTGGGTTTCCAGGAAGCTTCCCCGTGATGGATTTATAGACACGGTGCCCTTTTTACAGGAGTTCATGCTGAAAACAAGCTGCAGATGCTCTCCTTGGAGTCTCCATCAACGAGTCCAGATTTACTGCTGCCTTCTCACAGCTGTGCTCTGGGCCGGGGGTCAGCGGCTGTGCCCACCCCTCCTAGTGCTGCAGCTACTGGAGACCGCGTCACGGAGCTGAGCCCCAGCTGATTGCACTGCCTGGGGCCGCTGCCGTGTCCGTCACCCTCCCGGCAGCCGTGCACCCGTGCCGGGAATGTGGCCAGCTGCCACCAAGCCTGGGCACTGTCGTGGAGCAAAGCCCCATGGCCAGCCGGGGGCAGAGGTTTTCCTTGTTGTTCCTGAGAGACCCCAAGGTGTCTCCTGCAGGGAGAGTGTGCTGGCAGCTTCAGGGTCGGGTTTGGCACGGGACGGGGGGTGATGGCTCAGCAGTGTGGAGTTAGCAGTTGGACTTGATGGTCCTAAGGGTAATTTTCCAATGTAAATGATTCCTTGACTCTATGAATTCCCCAGGGAGCTCAGTGGCTAGGCCTGGGTAGCCGAGGGAGAGGCAGGTGATGCTGCAGCCTCTCGGAATGCAAAGTGCCCTGTCACTCAGGCTGCAGGGTGACCCTGCTGCCCTGCTGGGGGTGTCAGCGCGGCCGCTGAGCCCCTGCAGCCCCGTCCGGCAGCGCCGCGCGCTTCAGACACGGTGAGCCCTGGCGCAGTACCCAAGGCAAATTCATGCAAACCTCTCACCCAGGAGCCCGAGGGTGGTGCCCGCCCGAGGGGTTCGCTCTGGCTGACAGGGTCGCTGGACAAAACACTCCCTACCCTCCAGTTGGGCAATTCCCAGCCTGAAGATGCAGCAGGCAGCATTGCCTGCTCTGTGGCCCTCTCTGCCCAGTTCCATCCCTCCTTGGCCCTGGGGCTCACCCTGTACCCAGACAGAGAATTTTGGGTGGTCTCAGGGACTGGGAGCTCCCACAGGTGTTCCATGTGTGGACTCCAGTGCTTGGAAGGTCTTCCCTGAAGTATCTGGGGACAAGTTTCATCCCAACCTGGCATTTTCCATGCTGCTGCCATGCAGCGAGCAGCTGCAGCCTCAGGAAATGCTGAGCCACTGGCAACTCCCAGAAATTCCCCAGAACTGCTGTTTTGTCCTGTGGTGTCCAGAGAAGCCACAGAAAGGGTCTCTGGAGCATGCCAAGTGCTGGGGCAGGGCTTGCAGAGTCTCCTGCTTGCCCTGTCAGATCTCCAGCACCACCATCACGTCCAGCACGCCTCGAGGCTGGATAAGGTAAGGAAAATTTCGAGGCTGGGGCCAGGAGCATCCTGCCTGCCTTGCCTGTGTGTGGAGCTGTCAGTGCAGTGGGCAAACTAAAGAGATTAGCTCTGCGATCGGAGCCGGTGTGAAAAGTGACTCCCATTTTGAATGGATAAAGCTGCTTTTCTCTCCTATGCTCCAGGACTGTAGAAGCAGAATTCAAGGTTTAATCCCTTCCGCCTGATCCTGCTCGTTAGACATAATGTAATTAACAGGCGAGGAGCTGCAAAGCTGTTTGTGCTCCAGGGTCACATCGGAGAACAACAGGGCACCAACTGCCGCCAGCGCAGGGCGGGCAGCGCAGGAATTCGGGGGCTCGGTGCTTGTGGAGGGCTCCGTGCAGGGGGCACGCGGCACGGGGGGCACATGGCATGAGGGGAGGGACCCTGGTGCTGACAAATGGGAGAAAGAACCACCTGCAAGCCCACAGGAGTCGTCCCCTGTGCCCTGTCCTGCTGCTGCCTCTGGGCATTCGGCCCCTAGGCTGGACCACCAAACCCTCCCGGGGCTGGGCTGAGGGTCCCAGCACCAGGACCCCCTCGGGGGGATGCAGTGACTGCTCCCCCCAACAAAACAAGGGGGAAAGGTCTGGACTGGGCAGGGAGCCCCTGGCTGCCCCCATCGCACCGGCCCCTCCCCACCTGTCACAGTAAGGCTCTGCGGCCCTGCTGGAATAAAAGGTCCCATTTATTTGAGTTGTGCTAAATAAGTCGGCACAGCCTCACTGGCTTGGCTGAAGACACCCCTGGCTGTCCTCGGGAATGTCCCGGAGTGCCAGCTCCAAAGGCAGCTGTGGTGGGCCTTAGATCTTTATGGCCAGTAAAGGGGTCCGTGGCTAATTTATGCCCCTCCTATAATTTACAGCCTCTTTACAGCTGCTGTAAAATGACCTATAAATCACAAGGCAACATCATAGTGCAGGGACAAAGCCCCGGCATCGTCACCTGCCAGTTGGCCGAGCAGGCGGTGGGTGGAGCCCACGGCAGGTACATCCCCGCTGCAGCCGGGCTCTGGGAGCGCTGGGCAGGGCTGGTCAGCTGCTGCCCACTTGGGACCCTGGCTATGGCACTCAGCACTGCCACTCCATGTCCTCGACTCTCGGCTGCCTGGGGACAGGGGGTCCCCATCGCTGCCTCCACGAGCGGGGGGACCCCCCTCGATCCCTGGCACAGGGACGGCTGATGCAGTGCCGAGGGTCACTTGGGCCATCGCGGGGTCGGGCGGGGCTGAAGGGAAGCGCGGTGGCTTCGCACAGAGGGGCTGGCAGAGGCTGCTGCTCGCGGTGCCCTCAGGAAGGGCTGACTCAATCCCTTGTGGGGAGGAAGCACAAACCCCCGGAGCCGCGGCATCCGCGCTGGCAGGAGGTGGTTTGTGCTGGGGCTGGAGCGGAGCCCCTGGACTCACTCTGCCGCTTCCCACACGGCACGGCCGGGGCTTCTCTTGCGCAAATTCCCGGGGCGGATGAGGAGGGAGCTCAGCTGGCGGGGAGGGGGGTCTGGCACAGTCTTGTCTTTGTGCCTAGGTGTGAGAGCAGAGCAGGAGCCGCTGTGGCACCCCCATCCTGGCACCCAGCACTTACTAACACTGAACAGTCCTGGGTTCAGTGCTGTGGGGTGCTGCTGTGCTCCTCAGGCGAATCTCATAGGATGTGGAGGGGCAGGGGTTTATTCCACAGCTCCACAGAGCCAGACTTGGTCACTCCACCCCACTGCCAGAGGTTATTTAAACAGGCCCAAGCCCCATATACACTGCAGGATGATGGTCCATGGCACTGGCATGCAGCCAACAGCCTGGGGCCATGTCCTCAGCTTGCACCTGTGTCCCATTCCTAAAAGCCAGGCTTGGCTCTGGTCCTTCTCCTCGCCCAGGCTTTAAATAGTGACCTGCTCACTGTGTTTCTGTATATTTATACATTTATGTGCACCAATTACAAACTAAAGCAGTGTGCAGGAAAACACAGTGGGTGTTTTAGGTGACAAACGTTCTAGAGGGACAATGGCCCAAGTTTACATCTGGTGTGACAACTTGGAGGCACCTGGTGCTGCCTGGTGATGTTCGACCCCAGTTTGAATAAAGATGCAGAGGATGGGGGTTCCTTCCAGGCCTGGGAAGAGCAGGGATCTGCAGTGTTGGTGACCGGAGGGACAATGGGAGTGCCCAGCATGGGACAGGCAGAGGAACCAGGAAGGACTGGGGAGATGGAAGTGCTCTGCAGGCAATGGAGCAGCTCAGGCTCTGCAGGGATGTCCTGCCTGGCACAGACATCCGGCTGCTGGGAGCCCTGTGCTGAATCTGGTGGGGCTCTGGCAACAGTGCCAAAACCAGAGGCAGTGGGAAGAGGGGAGCGGTTTGCTCTCAATTGCCAGACCACAAAAATATTAGGTGGGCAGGAGGGGACTGCCCAGGGACGTGTCCAGTACTCTCCAGCCACAGTAGGCTGCGGTTGCATCCGGCATGGTGGGACACAGTGGGGAGGAGTGGGCTGGGGCCAGGGCTGCTGGACTGAGGATGCTGGGAGGCATCTGGTGTTGGGCCACGGAGCACATTTCTGAAATGCTTTTGGTTATTCTGGTTAAAAAACAACAAACCAGAAAGTGGCATTTTATCTGTGAGAGAGAATGTGAAGTTTCAGTGAAAAATCTGCAGATGTCCTGTCCGGGTTTGTTTTGACCCAAAGGCCAGATTGGTGTGGGAGCACCCCAGTGCCTTCCCACTGCTCCTGCTGCTGTGCCTCCTCCTGCTGTGATGGGAACCACTGGTGCAGGAGCAGCCGGCCACCCCTCTCCCATTCCCACTCAGCTCAGGCCCAGGTAGCAGCTCCTGGCCTCTTCCAGGTTGTTTTTTTTTTTAATCTGGGTTCTTTGCTTTTTCCTTTCTTAGGACAAAGGCTCCAGTGGTGCCAAGCTATCCCTGCAGATGCTGCAGCTGCCTGGGCACCTGGGAAGCTGCCACTTGGCTCCAGACTCTGGCAGCTCCAGGAGAGGGAAGCAGCCAAACCCATTCCTGGCACAGCTGCTCAGGCAGCGGTGCTGGCGCAGGGATTGGTTGTGCTGTGCAGCTACCAGTGGTCACCAGTGGTGACCCAGCCCTGCCACCCTCCCCGTGGCACACAGTAGTGCCTCTGATGGGAGTCCTGGCATAGCCTGACCCATTGTGAGAAGCTGAGGGCTTGAGACTGGGGCTTGTGATAAAACCCAGTTTGGCCACTCCTGTGTCCCAGTCTTGCAGAGCTGGCACTGGGGGCTGCACTGGGCTGAAACCTGGCATGAGGTGCAGGGCAGCATCACATGGTGCCACCTTCCCTCCCACCAGTGCCTGCAGCTGGACCCATCAGGATTTCCATAGGCAGGATGGGGCCCCTCTGCCTTGATTTGCCCCCGGGAGGAGGAAGCATGTGCAGGGCGTTCCTGCAGGGATGTGCTTCCAGAGCAAAGCTCCTAATTACAAGGGCTGTCCTGCACTGTAATTTAAAATGATCTCAACAGACATGTCTAATTTGTGGCTGGGAACAGATTTAACCTGCAGGATGGGCACCAGGAACCTGCCAGCCTGGCCTCACGGCGAGTTGTGGGCGCGGTGTCACTTGGCTGTGGATTGGAGGCACAGCCTGGGCTCGTGGTGCTGGCTTTGGCAGCAGGGGTCCACACCCACAGTCCCGGGGTGCAGCCTCTGCTCAGGGCTCCCAAAAACACTGAGCGAGGCAAGGGATGCCCCACAGCAGCCCCAGGGCTGTGGGCAAGGCTGGCTCAGCCTCCCCTGGGATTCTCCAGGGTTTTGGGGAGGCACGGAGCCTGTCAGCTGTGCTGGAGGAGGTCCTGCCTCTCTCCTCCCTACCCTGCTCTGAAATAGAAAAGGGAAAGAGGGATATAAAGGGAAAATGATGTCACAAAAGTTGCAGGAGGGACAGAGGGAAAATCAACAGGCGAAGCCACCCAAAGTTTTCCAGGCAGCTCTTGCCAGCGGTGCTTGCCGCGGAGCGGGGACCACGCTGCAGCCCGGCACTGCAGAGGCTGCTCACATATTCCCACCACTGGGCTGCTCCCAGCACTTGCCTCTGCTTGGCCTTTTCCGATGAATTATTGAACAGTGATGAGTCGCTGTGTCACCCCAGTACCTGCCGTGTCTCTGGCAGCTGGGAGCTGATGAGCTGCCACGTCCTGATCCCTGGACCAGAAGGTCGTGGGTTCCAACAGCAGAACCTGTTTTCCCTTCTCTGTTTTGTCTCACCAGCAGACAGCTGAAAACACTCTTTTCCCTGGAGCATGACCCACACTTCTGGAAACTTGTCCATCTCGCAGGTGAAGCTCTCTGTGTTTTGCAAAGCACTGGCAGAACTGCTCAGAGCATGGCAGAGCAGGGATGTGCGGATCCATCCCAGGAAAGGGCTGGCATGAACCAACAGGCTCCTTGGTGCAGGGCTGCCTGCACTGCTCCAGGAGAGCTTTCATCCCCTGGGAGGAGGCAGGGGGTGCCATGGGATCCTGCAGCTCTGCAGTACTGGCTGACAGCCCCGGACAGGATGGGATGTATCCAGCCAGGCTCACTAGACTGCTCCTAATGGGATCATCTCTGGCTAATGCACAGGGCACTCTGAGACAGGCATCATCCCTGAGCTTACCAACTCATTAAATAGGAAAAGGGGAATTAAGAATGAAGAGCAGAGTTTGTGGGGAGGAAGGAGCCCGGGGGGGGAGGGGGAATGCTGTGCTCTGTCTGCAGGAGCTGCCACAGCAGTAACACAAACTTGGGCTGTTTTCACTCCTGTAAGTGCAAACTAATGCATTATTTACAGGACATGAGTAAAGCATCCAGGGAAGCACTGCAGAGCACCTCTCTCCTTAAATACAGGAAATTCTTTGAAAACACTTGAAGTCCGTGGGTTCACAGATTTGAAGACCAGAAACACCATGAGGTCAATGTGCCTCAGCCTGGCTGATGGGTCTTCTGCAGCCCCTACAACATCCAGAGGTGGAATTACTGCTCCCTCTCCCTCCTCCACCCATCATCCTCTCTCTCACAAGCATGCGCTGGTCCCCAAGCAACCCCCGAGTGCTCCTGGCTGCTGGCCCTGGCTGTGCCATCTATTTTGTGGTATGATTGAAGAGCTCTCCAGTGCTCGGCATTTGCTGCCCACAGAGGTACTTACTCACTGCAATCAGGGAGGTACTTCAGCTCCTTTTGATTAGCTGAGCAGAGCACGGCTGTGGAATGGGGCCCTGCCTGGGCTCATCAGGCTGCAGGCAGCCCCCCGTGAAGATGCAGCATCATGTGAAGATGCAGCATCCTGTGGAGATGCAGCATCCCGGGAGATGCAGCATCCCGTGGAGATTCTTCCCAATATTCCGTGGAGATGCTCCTCAGCACCCCAGGGAGGTGCTCTGGATCCAGTGATGCTGATCCCACTCCCACTGCCCAGCAAGGGGATGTTGTTGGCTGCTGGAGGGGCCCTTGCCTGTGCTGCAGCTCCCTGGCACAGGCAGGGAGGGATTTCTCAGCTCCCTGGCTTGGCTGGGATGCAGCTCTGAGACCCCTCAGCCCTGGGACACTGCAGAGCAGCCAGACTTGCTTCTATGAGCCAAACCTTGGAGATAACAGATCAGTTGCTGGGCAGAGAACAGGTTCAAGGGTGCAATTACAGCTCAGATATTGCACCTTCAAGCTTCCATGGTGCTGGAGATAGCCCTGACTCCCAAAATTTGTGTGCTCATAGAACCCCCTCCCCAGGAGCTGGCAGATGTCTGCCTCCCCAGCCCCCAGCAATCTGCTCCAGCAGACTTTGTGAGGGCAGTGTAAGACTGCGGGCAGCCACAGGTTTCTCCAAACCAAAAGTACTAAAAAGCAGGAAGGGTTTAAACTCTCCCCTCGGAACAAGCACAGGCCTCCAGGTGCCGCCAAGATGTGTTACCTATAAATCAGGGTGATTAGTGGGTTTATAAAGCTGGGGAGCATCGATCCAGGCAGGAGCACTCAGCCAGCACTCCAGACAGCCGACCCACGGAGCAGGCTAATGGACACGGATGTATTTGCAGGAACATCCGATGAGGTTGTTGCTGTGGGGTTTTTGCTTTTCCAGGATTGTGAAATCAATTGCCCTGACCTGTTGGCCGCATCCCAGGGTCCTGCACTGCCTGCTCTGGACCTACAGAGCTCTGCCCCACCAGTGCTGTGGAAGATGATTTTGGGAATATGATGCAGAAAAGGCTGCTTCACACCAAGAAATGGAAAATTTTTATAAATCTCCTCCTGCCTTTTCTGCCCATGTGGTGAGAGTCTTTCCCCCATTCCCACTGAAAACATCAGTGGGCCTATTGCAGGGGGGACGGCCCTCCTCCCTCCTCAGCACCATCTTGGGAACTGCAGCTGAATCCTGCCAAAGCTGGTATTGATGCTAGGACCCTTTGGTGAGCACAGAGCACATTATCTCCTTTTCTGAGGCCTAACTAGGGTCTGGAATCAAAAGCATATTTCCTCTCACTCAGTGGAGCCATGAGAAGTCAGGAGATTTTTGGTTACAGTGCCCAGATGAGGAATGAGCACAGCCCTGAGCTGGGGTGGCAGAGCCTGCAGAGCCTTGGTCCTGGAGTTTTTAAAAAAGGTTTTCATCCCAACTGTGTTCAGGCATCTAAATAAGATGCAGGATTCCCAACAGGATCCGGACTGCTGCTGTTTGGAGTTGGAAGGGAACAGGGAAATTCTCTGGAGCTCTGGATGGGAACGGCTGTGTGCTAATGGTGCACTGGAAACCTGAGCCCACCCGACCAGGAATTTGCTGGCAATAGCATAAAACAAAGGCTCTGTCCTGGGAAGTCAAAATGCCGGCAGAATTATGGAGATGCATACTTCAGCTTGTCTTCAAGAGAGACACTTCACAGCGACCGGCCCAGTGGTTTATGCAAAGGCAATGCAAATGAGGCTGATAAATATGTAGTAGGATGGAAAGGCGACAAAAGGTGGCTGTGCGAGGCTGCGAGTGTCTCCGGCACATGACCCGGGGAGGCTCATCCGGAGGCACTCTGACGCGCACCTCGGCTCTGCAGGAACCTCTCCGCTCCTCAGGGCGTCTCTCGGGGGTGCTGGAGGGGACGAGAGCACCCGCAGCGCCGGTTTGTGCTCGGGGTTCCCTTCTCCCAGCACCCCTGCCCCGCAGACGCCGCTGCTGGAGCTTCTCGGGTTTTGCTGCAGGTGCCCAGAACCCCCTCCCGAGCTCCGCCTGCACAGCAAAATGTCTGTGAAACCCAGCGGGGGCGGAGGAAAAAATCCCAAACAACTGGATGCTGCCAGAGGATGCAGCAGCCGGCTCAGAACAGAAATGCTTCCGAGGCCAAACTGCTGCCACCAGCCAGGGACTTCTTGGCTGCACAGGTCCGCGGGGAGCGATCGTTCGGCAGCGACGGAGCCGTCAGGAGGAAACGCTCTGCCAGCTGAGCCCAGCACTGCCCGGCTGCCCTCTTTATGCTTTCCAGTCATCTGTTAAAATAACTGGAATAAATCAATAACTACATGCTTGATCTCCCCCTCCTGCCAAGGAGCCCTTTGGAAGGGTTGTGGAGAGGAAGGGCGGTTGGGGAAGGGCTGGAGGGGTGAGGGAGCTCCTGGCAGGGCGCTGCTGGGCGCCCCTGCTCCTGGCAAGCCCCATCGCCCGGAGGGTTTGTGCGCTTCCCGCAGCCTGTGCAACGCTGCCTTGTCTTCCTGCTCTCACCCGAGTTAGGAAGGGGCTTTTGTTCCATTTGCCCGGCCTCATTTCACCGGCTTTGTTTTTCTTGCAAAGCCAGAGTTCGTGATTTCTGCTGAATTGAGCTGCCGGGTAACAGCGTGTGTTTGCATAAGTTATCGCCGCCCAGCCTCACACCCGGAGGGCTCAGGAAGACTTCAGCTCAAAGCAGCCCCTGCTCCTACAGATGCCAGAGAAAACACGGCTCTCTCGTCGGAGAGTGATGGTGTTAGCAGGTTTTGCTGCTCATAAATCAGAATTTCCCTAGAAATCACCCATCTGGTGTGTGGCCTCTATTCCCACGGGCCAGCAGTGGGGTGGAAAGGTCCCGAGCCCCCCGAATGCAGGGAGTGTTGGGGCAGGGGTGGCACCACGGCCCCATCCCAGCGCGGGGCTTCAAGGCTCTCTGGTGATGCCGTAGCTTCCCACCCTGTGAATCCTGCAGACGAGGATTTGCTCATGATCCAGGGGACGAGGCTCCAGTAGCAACCTGCGTCCTGCTCGCACCCCAGATTTTCTCCTCGCTCTCCACTCGTCCTCCTCTCGCTCAGACATTTGTTTAAAAGCGCGTGGCCCGGGAGCAGCCCTCAGGCAGCTCCTCTCCCTCCCGCACCGGTGTCATTTTCCCCTCGACGCTTCTTCCCCATAATTCACGGCTGGATCCCGGGTTTTGACACTCCGATCACTCCAGATAGGAATTCGCCAGCATTATTATGCAGATGAGCTTATGAAAGCCTCGGAGTGCTTCTTGTCTGTGCAGCGAGGGGGGTTAAAACAAAGCGGTGTTTATTCCTCGGGTGTGGGAGGAATGCCAAGTGGCATCGCTGGGCTGAGCATCGTCTGCCCAGGACCAGAGATGGGGCTGCCGCCACCCCCAGACTGCTGAAAGGGGGAAACCGCCTTTTTCCTGCTCTTTTGCCTTGGAAAAGGACATTTCAGCATGCCCTCTGAGTTTGGTTATTCTTATGTGAGTTTGAGGCAGTAGGGAGGAGTTTGAGTTCCAGTACAGCTGGCCCTGGTCCCCCACCCCAGGTGCCTGCGGGCAGGGAGAGGGGGGAAATGTGGATTTAGTCTGGAGGGGTCTGGGGGAGATGGAAGGGGATGGAAGTGAACATGCCTGTTTTCTCCTCAGCGCTGTCCCTGACTGCATTTCCATGGAACACCTCGAGCGCTGATAAATAAAGGAGATCTCTGCTTCCTGCGGGCGTGGGGGCTGCGGCAGCTCCGCGCTGCCGCCAGCGCGACCCGAGCGGGAGCGGCGCTGACAGATCCCGCCCGAAGATGGATAGGACGGCTGGGCACTTCATTCAGGAAAGATGGAAGAAGTGAAAGATGTGTTAAATGGCAATAACGCCCCGATGAAGTATTTCTACGCATCAGGCACCAGTAAATGATGGCGGTTGCACCCAGCCTTGATTGTTTCACGTCTGCTTGCAGCCTCCATTAGAAATCATCCGTGCTCTCTAATCTTGCTCCCCTGCCCGTATATCACCTGTGGGATCGATGTTCTACACAAATGCCTTATAATGAAATTATAAGCAGAAGAAAATCACATTTTAATAGAAATCCTATTGGGGAGCATGCCCTGCTAGAATCACATTACAAGGCAGGTTTGGGGGGAGGGGGAGACTCTTTTCTCATATTGGGTTGGAAAAAACAAAGAGATGATTGAGGGGATCTGCATTTCCTCGAGTCCACAGCAACATGCTTGGAGCAGTAATGGAAGCTACTCCAGCTTTTGGGGGCACAGCATTCCTGTCGAGACAATCCCACCAGTGGAGCATCCTGCCAGGATGGTCTGACTGGTGGCACAGGATGGTTCTGGGCTGGGCCAGTGAAATTCCACTTTCGAGGGTTTTTGCTCTGTGCAGACTCCAGACCATTTTCATGGAAAGTTTTTCTGTGACACCATGTTCTCCTAGAGCCAACCTGGATCTATTTTCCAATTTTCCATCAAAAAATTGGGATGTTTTTCAAGTAGAACAAGGCCCATTTCCAAGGAATATGGGCTAGGCTTTGGCCTGTTTTCCAAGAAAAAGGGGATCTTTGCTTTAAAAACATGCCAAAAGATTGTTTTCTCAAGGCTTTTTCTTCTGCATAAAAGTTGTAGTTTCATTGAAATTGGAGGGAGAAGGGAATGAAAATCCCTATCCAAAGCTCTTTGAAAGAGGAGCTGCAGCATGGGGGTTCATCCTCCCACAGCCACAGCCGCCCTCTGCGCTGGCTCCCAGGAGCAGGGCCATGGGGTGTCTTTGCTGGACCATGGAACATGGGAACAGACAAGGAGCAGCCCGGACCCTGAGACTCCGAATTTTTCTCAGCTCTGCCCTTGACCTTGTGCTCAGAGAGGACACGGCTGAGCACATCCTGCCCAACCATCACCTCGAGCCCGCACCACCGTCAGCGTCAATAATTAGATCCATTTCTCCAACAGGAACTTTCTCAGCCCATGTAATCGAATCACCCTCGAGGTGCAGGAGACGTCATGGTCGTTGCCATGGTCCTGGGCAGGGATGGAGGCTGGGAGAGAAGCAGAGGGGCAGGAGGGAACAGTGAGCATGGGCAGGGAGCTGTGTCCCAGCAGAGCCAGCAATGGAGCATTACCTGCAGTGGAACTGTAGCGATCGGATGGGAATGTGTGGTGCAGAGCAGGAGGGGAAGAGGGAGAGCAGGGGGTTCACTGTATTTGCACAAAAAGCTTGTATTTTATAGGAGTTTTTAATGATTTTTACACAGCACTATCAGAGATAAAGCCAGTGTTCTCCATCCAATGGCATGGACCACAGCACCTCCTTCTCTCAGGGCACTCTAGGCTGCACTTGAGGCCAGTCCCCATCACCACCCCATCCTTCCCTGCCCGGTGTCCCCTTCCTGAGAGGACTCTCAAGCGGTTGTCAAAGGAATTGTGGAAAAATAACTAGGGAGGAGCATCCTGCTGCACAGTGGGCACCAGCTTCTGGATGAATTTTTATGGCAGATTTTTGGCAGTTCCAAGATCGCTTGCCTTCTCTCCCAGGGTCTGGCCAGGCCAGAGTGAGGTATGCTCTTGGTGAGTCTTGGATTGTTCCTTGCAGCCATTCCAACAGGGTGGGAATGGGAACAGAAATCCCACTGGCAGCTGCCCCAGTGGGTCCCCCACACGCCAGTGGCTCAGCCCTGAGAGCAGTGGCCCTGTACGGGAGATACCCAAAGCTTTGCCAGGCTGGGAGGCTCAGCTGAAGCAGAAGGACTCCTCTGGGAGCTGAGGCAGAGCTCAGCTGTGCCCAGAGTGCCATTAAGAACAGGCTGCAGCAGAAAGCACTTGGCACAGGGCAGCTGCTCTGGATTACCGTGAAAACTGCTGATAGTAACAACCACCTTCCCCTTCACCACTGATCCCCCAGGCAGGCAAAGGCACTCCTTGACCTGCCCTCCCCAGCCCATCCATTGCAGCAATATTGGGTCAGTGGGACAAGGAAAACTGTCCCAGTATGGTCCTGATGCCCTCCCAGCAGCCCGTGTGTCCTTATCAATTTAAGAAGAAAGATGTTTCTTCATTTGCTTCAATTCCTCCGAGAAGCCCCAAAAAAAGCTGGAGCAGCTCCCTTGGAGCCCAGAGCACCCCTAGAATGCAGCAGCTGAAAGGGATTGAGGCCAAGGCCAAGGGTAGTGGCTCCGTTTTCCTAGTGAGGCATTTGAAGTGGGAAGGGCTTGGGGCAGGGCAAGGGGCTCCCACACTAATGGGAACCATCATCTGAAACCATCATCTGAGCTCCCTCCCCATCACATCGACCCTGCAAACAACTTACATCAGAAGTTAAATTACTGGCTTGCATCTGCTAGACCTTGTGTTTAGTGGAATAACTGTTTTCAGGCAGTTTGGGAAGTCTGGCAAACATGCCCCTTGCTGTGGTTCCAGTGTGACCTGCTCCACGCCCTGAGCCCGTCGGCAGCGCAGGTAACGCGACATTGTTCTGTTCACGGATATTTGAGGGTGATGCCTGAACCCCTAGGGTTCTTTGCAAACTGGAAAAGCAGTGGCAAAGAGGTGCAAGGGCGTTCAGCAGAGAGGAGCTCCCTGCTAAACAGAGGGAATCAGCCCCATGGGGCAGGCAAAGACAGGGATGGGGGCAGCACTGACCCCAGAGCCTCTCAGCAGTGGGAACCAGCCACTGTGGGGGGCACGTGCATGGGCAGGAATGTTCCCCAGCACTGCTGCCCCTGCACGAGGGATGTGGGGAGCGAGAGGCCAAGGCGAGAGAGCTGAGAGTCCCCGGGTAGGGGAGCCCTGCCCCAGTGCCGCCTGTGTGTGGCCTTTACGGCCCGTGACCAATGGCCCCGCTCAGCCCGTGCCGGCACCGGCAGCCGGGGGCTTTCATCCCAGGCAGGAATGCCAATTAAACTTTGACTTTCTCGGTGTCGCTTACCCAAGAGCTCAACTCTAACCCTTTGCCTTTCATATCGAAAATCAAGCTGTGCCACGCCTGTTAACATCTGCACAGATGTTTGGGGAGGGAGAGGAGGGATCCAGCCCTGAAGCGACCTTGCCAGTTCCACTCCTCTCCTCGCAGCCCCTCCAGTGTTTGCCGAATGAGTGGCTGAGCACCAAGATGCAGGCGGGAGCTGCAGCAGCCGACACTGGGTGTCACACGCCCTCCCATCAGTTTTGGGTTGAACAGCTCTGCCCAGCACTTGCATTACCTTTATGTGACCTTGATCAGGGGTGGGAGAAGAGCCCCCCTCAGCAGCGCTGCAGGCTCTGCTGAGTGTGGTGATGGTTATCAGGGTGCATTGCTGGGTTTCCATAGGGGAGGAGGAATTTCTAGGGATGTCTATGGCCCTGTGGAGTTCTGGCCTTGCCTTGTGCGTCCCTTGGCTGAAGAGTGGCAGTTAAAAGAAGAGCTGCCATGGGGACTCTCATGGAATTCCTACATCCTCACACCTCTCATGCCTTTATCTCTTGAATTCTAACAGAGCAGATGTTGTGTGCATGACCGTAGGCAGGAATTCTCTGGCTGGATTTGCAGCCTCAGCTCAATTAACCACCTGAGCCCCATCCTCTCTGTTGGCAGCATCCTCTCACTTTAATTAATCATCTCCCTGTATCTGCAGGGAGAACATGCTGGCTGCTCTGCCTGCCTGCAGCACGAGCCCTGCCTGTTTTCGTGGCCAGTGCAAGCACAGGGCACGCGCTGCTCCCCACCCTGTCCAGGCACTGGGGAGCAAAGGGAACGGGGTGGGAAGGGCCTGTGCTGAGGGGACCCTGCTGGCCCCGGGCCTGACCCCAGCACCACATCTGCTGGCTGTGGAACTTTCCATGACAAAGAATGTTTTCAGGAGAAAAGTGAGGAGGAGGAGATGTGAGAGGAAGGCTGGGTGCTGCGTGGGCAAGGGACTGACCATGCCTGTGCTACTGACTCCAGTTTCCCTCTCAGAAGGGAGGGAATGAAAGAGCAGCAAGCGCTGTCCAGCCCTGGGATCTGCAGACCCCAGCCACAGCCTCACCTGCTGCCCTGCTAAAGAGTCCTTGGCATGCCAGTGGCAATTATTTCAGCCCTAAAATCTGAATTCAGTTCCTTTATTGACCTGGCCTGTAACTGGATCCAGTGTGCAAACAGTACAGAGCCTGTTTCCACAGACCTCATTTTCCTTGAGCCTTTCCAAGCTACCCTTGCTCTTCCTGGGAGTCCCTTGGGCTCTTGCAGTCAGGAGCTCCCCTGGGGGCTGCCTGGGGCAGGGGCAGCTCTGAACGGCGCTTCCCAGCCCATCCAAGTGCTTTGCCTGCAGCAGGACAGGGATGTCTCAGCCTTCAGAGCAGAGCTCCAGGTCTAAGCACAGGCAAGTGGTGCTGGCCAGGTTTGCAGGTGACTTTTTGGGTCAGATCTTGTGCAAGGCCTTCCAAAAATAGATCCTCTATTTTAATCCATTCGTTATTTCTTCATGGCTTTCACAAAGCACTTGTTGTTCCTATGTGCCATGTCTATTTATCTTCTCCTCCCAAACCCTCCTGCTCCAGACCAGCAACCCCAGCAGCTGGATGGTCCATCCCTGCTGCACACAGTGCTGGGGGCTCTCGGGAACTGGGCTGGGACATCGTGCTGGACTCTCACTGGTCCAGAGCCTGCCAGGGTAGCCCACTGAATGCTATTTAGATGCTTCTGTGCCCCAGTTGGGCATTTTTAGGGGGCTCCTGCCTCTTTTCCTTCTCCTACAGCTGCAGGATGGTACCCAGAGATGCTTTGGGAGATGGATAAGGTGAGAGTGGGATGAGGAGCTCACTGCTGCCAGGAGTGTGGCCTGGGATGGTTAACCCCTTCTGCAGAGGGAAACACAGTTGCTGCTGCCTGCATGGGGAGGAGGCAGGAGCAGAGGTGGCCTCGAGTAATCTCCCTTCCTCCCCCAGCAGCTGCCAGCACGGACTTACAGCTCTCCTCAAGGTTTTATTAGTGCCTGGTACAGACCCAGGCCTCCTGCCTCTGCCGAATCGTCAGGTTGCTCATAAACCAGAACGATTTTGGAATAACTAATGCTGAAACTATTCCATATCATAAAGAACAAGGGCTCCTTCCCTGCCAGAAACATGCTGCAGTGATGGTTCTCCCGAGCTCTGGTGGGCTACAGAAAACACGGGGCACTTAATTAAAGGGAAAAGCACCCCCTTCCTGGGCACCAGGGGGAAACCAGCTTGGGGCAGGGTTTCCTGGCATGGCAGGGTGTTTACAAACCTGTGCACAGCTGTGCCAGCCTCATGGAGATGCCTGGCTCAGTGGAGAGATCGTAGAATCCTGAAGTGGTTTGGGATGGACTTTAATGCCCATCCAGTGGCCCCCCTGCCATGGGCAGGGACACCTCCCACTATCCCAGGTTGTTCCAAGCCCTGTCCAGCCTGGCCTTGAGCACTTCCAGAGATGGGGCAGCCACAGCTGCTCTGGACATCTGTGGTACTGAAATGGGCTCTGAGATCTCCCTACAACCTTCTCTTCTCCAGGCTGAAAAACCTCTTAGCCCGTCTCCAAAATAGAGAGCCAAGTCTCTCCGGAGCTTGCCCACCCAGCACCCCTCCTGCTTGGGCACAGAGCTGGGGGTGTCTCCAGTCTGGGCTTGTCGCTCACCACAGGGCTCAGCCCCATCCCTCTTCCCAATGACATGCTGGTGCTGGGTGTTGCTCTTCCTGGGAGGGGCTCAGGACCAGGCAGGACGCAGGTCCTGGCAGGATGCTGGTTCTCTGCTCATCTGCTGGGCCGAGGGCGGGAGGAGGCTGCTGGGGCGAGGGATCGGGTTCTCCTCTCTGTGGTGCAGTATCTCCTTGAAGCGTGACAGCCACGATTGCTTCCAGATGTTCGCCTCCTCGCCTCCAGTCGGCTGGGGGGATGTGGTAAACTCCACGATGGAAACCAAAACCCGGAGCAGATGTACCGTGTCAGCCTCGGCAAGGCGCGCATCTGGCCGCAGTGCGCGGGCATCGCTGCTCCTCCGGCGCAGCTGAGCGGGCTCGCGGCGCTTCCCGCAGGATCCTCCGTGCTGGAGGTACCAGCGGGAGCGTGGCTTGTGGGGACAGCCAGGAAGCGTTTTGGGAGGCTGTGCAGCAGCTGCCCCAGGTCTGCCAGCCCCTCCTTAGTGCCATGAAGATGGGACCTTGAGATGCGTTGTGGGGCAGGGTATGGCTGGTGCCGTGTGTCCACCCCTGCCCTGCCCTGCTGCCACGCCAGGGATGTGGGGAAGGACTTACGATGTTACTGGTGATGTCAGGATGGACTGGGATTGGTGACATCATAGGATAAATTGGGATGGAGGAGGGAGCTCCTGCCTGTGGAGGCTCTTGGCAGACAGCAGTGGTCAGGGAAGAGCAGTGGGGAGCCTGAGGACATGCTCAGCTCTCACCCAAGGGAAGATGTTCGAAGGTTGGAGATGCCAGGACCTCGGGTCCCAGCTCTGAAGTGGCACCACACTGCCCACCTGGGCTTTGCCTTCCTCCGAGGAGCTGCAGGAATATCCAAGATGGAGCCCAGCTGCAGTCCTGGGGGCCTCCCCTGCAGCTTGCACAGCCCATCCTCTCCAGCCAGTGCTGTGACACCTTGGAACTCCTCTTTTACCTTGGACCTCACTTCCCCCCTCACACCCAGCACTCATAACAACTATCCCCACGTTCCTCCTTCACAGAGGACTCGAGAGAAGCAATTAATCTCAGTAACAGGCTTTGAAGAGCAGAAGTGCTGCCTAAGCACTGTGCTGTCTCCTTTTGATGGGGTTAGTCGTGCTGCAATATGAGCGAAGACATTTGGAGTAAATTAATAAAGAGTTTAATGACATCCAAAAGTTAGGGGGATGGAGCATTTGAAAGGGGTTTATGGCTTTCTGGGCAATGGAGAGCAATGCTAAGGGCATGTTTTCTACATCAAGTCTGTTCTTTGGGCTCCCTGAACATGATGAAGCCTTCGTGTTTTTTACCAGGGCGCATCTGTCACCCTGGTCAGGCCACACTCCCACATCCCAATGCCTGATGCTCCCCTGGCAGTGCTGCTGGTCCAGCAGGGCTGCCAGTCACCACACAGAGCGTGGGCATCCTCTGATCCTCCACAATGGCAGGATTTGTGTGAGTGCACTGGCTGGCACTGCTGCTCCTCATGCTGCCAATGCCGCCATGGCTGATGCTGACTTTGCCAGAGCTGTGGTGGGAAGGTCAGGGCACTGCAGGACAGTTATTTAAATCTCAGTTTCCCTACAGGTGATGACGAAGAATCATTAAAATGCAGCAGGTGCCATGGCCTGTTTTGCTCTCAGATCTCCCTGCTCCAAGAGCACTGCAGAGATAATGTGTTTTCCTGGTGGTGTATTTATGAGAGTCGAGATATGAACACTTGGCCAAGCTCCCGGAGCGAGCGTCTGATGCCGTACACCCCGTAGATGGTGTTTTTCATGTTGTTTTTATATTTTTAGCCTGATTAATACCCTTGTGGTGGCTGGAGCATGGAGACTGCTTTATGTTTTGCCAGCAGGTTCTGAAGCCAATGTGATTTACACAGCAGCTGGTGGAGCGGGAGACACTGATGCAGCAAAGTGTTCTTCACCCACTTCCTCAGCACCTTCCTGATGGGTTGTCCGTGCCTGTCAGCCGAGATCAGCTGGCCAGGGCATCTCCTGGGACATGATGCTTTCCCTACACCAAATTTCATGGCACAGCCTTTCCAAAAAATGCCTTTTGCTGATAATCCCCAAGGGTCCCAAAGCAGGGCCTGGGGCTGTGTGGGGAGATGGTTCTTCCCTGCAGATCTGCTTGGGAAAGCAAAGGAGGGGGCATCCAGGGTGCCTTCCTTCTGCTCAATGCCTACAACTCTGCATGAGTACCTGGGAGAGTCTAACACCCAGGCTGGGGGCAGGGGGAGAAAAGCCCCCAGGGTGCACTTCAGCTCTGGGGCTGCTCCAGAGGGGCTCCAGTTGACATTAATTAGCTGGTTAATTAGCAATCAGGTCTATCCAGGCTATAAAAGCTCTTAGTGACTGTAACAGCCCAGCTCAAGGCTCTGAGAGCTGGACTGGAGCTTTGGGCTGAGCCCTGCCCAGAGCCCAGTGACACCCCTGCTTGGAGCTTCTGGCACCATGCTCTGTGGAGCTGCTAGGGGGACACAGGTGGGGTTGAGGCCACTTCCAGGGACCGATGCACCTTGCAGGTGTCAGATAAAGCACGTGGCTGCAGCAAAAACATGTTAGATCCTTAAAGCCAGGCTGGAATACAGAAAAGGTGTTTGTTCATCTATATAAACACACAGATAGGTGCTTGCACATGAATACAGACATCTCTCAGAGAGTCCTGTCCTCGTTTTCCCAACAAACACATCTGTCTTTGCTTGGGCTGGATTGCTACCATGTTCCACGTTACTGCTGCCCTGGTTTTGGCAGCGCATCCTTCCCACCTCCCAGCCTGGCCCTGGCTCTTGCACTGCTCTGAGAGGCTTCCTTGGGCTCTGGGACCCTGCGCTGTCACTGTGGTGCCTCTTCCTGGTCTGACGGGTTTTGCTGGTTTAATCCAAAGGGAGATCTGTGATGGGATACATGCAGGGCTAGGGCAGACCCCATTGGAACCTTCTCGCAGGCTTCAACACATGTAGGGCAGTGGTTGGAGGGACTGAACTGTGCAGCCAGAACACACCATCCTGCCCTTTCCATGGGGCTGCTGCACTGCCCTACAGATCTGCAGTTATTCCTTAATTCCAAGCTGTAACTACACAATCAAGCTCTCCAGTGCAATAATTCCAGACTCTTTCTTGATTCCTGTATTAAATGAAGTACATTTACAGAGTATATGAATTCCAGATTCAGCCCAGGACTCCAGGGATGCATATTCCTCTCCTGGAACTTGCATATCCGGCCTGAGGATGAAAACCCCCCGAAGCCCTGAGCATAACAAGCATTTCTTGTAGTTCTTCTGTCTCCGTCACATCGGGCATGTAGCAAATGCTCAGGCTGATAAACAGCATCTGGTTGGAGTCAGGTAAGGACCTCTCTGGGGATTTGCTTCATGGTCAACTGCCAACCTTTCTCTCCCTCCTAATGTGCTTTTGCAGATGGATGAGAACTGCAGCCAGTCAAGGCTGTGGTTTCAGATAACACGGGGAAGGGAAGGGGGAAGAAGGTCGGGCTCAGGCTCAGTTCTGTCCTGCTGCCAGGGCTCTTGCTTAATACACGGCACATGCACTATGGAGCCCCCTCCCCTCCTTGCAGGGGGCTATCAGGGACCTCCACTGGATGAGTTGAGCACGTGGAAAGATCCCAAGCCCATCTCCCCTCCTGTGGCTCATGGTCCAGGAGGACAGTGGAGGTGCCTCTGCGTGCTTGCCTTGCTGGCGCTTTCAAGGAAAAGAGGAGTGATGGTCCACTTGGTTTTTGTTGGAAACCTGGAAGTCCTGCAGGCACCTCCTGGGATGCCTCGGAGCCTCTGTCAGGTTCTGCAGAACTGTCTGAATCCGTGTTTCTTACACAACTTTTTTTCTGCAGGAGGTGGAGGAAATTCTTGTACAAAAATGGAAACGCACCCTTTCTGCCAAGCTATTAATTCTGCTTCCTATGGAAACCGAGGGGTCCCTGCCTTTGTACTGTGATTCTGCACTCAACTTCCAAGTTTATTTTTATGCCCAGATTTGGCAAAACACTGAAGGCTGAGCGTAGTGCTGTGTGTGAGCTGAGGTCTCTCCCTGTTTGAGGGTGTATCTGAAACACCTAACAGCACCCACAGGCACGTGCTCCGGCAAACGCCCCCGCACGGGGTTTGTTCCTTACTATGAGACTTTCTTTTTTTGTCCTTGCCAAGTTATCGTCTGCTTTAATTAATTTTGCACAGTGAGCCTGGGAGCTGCTGGTGGTTTTGAGCCTCTGGAATAGTCAGGGAAGCAATTTAATCAGCATAAGTGAGCCAAAGTTACTTAAGCGATTTGTAATAAGTTCCAGGCTCTTCCACACCAAAGGGGTTTCAGCCGAGGACAGAAACTTCCTGAGCCTGTTCTGCAGGACGGGCTCTTCATCTGCATCTGACCGACACTTGTGTGGGGATGTGGAGCAGCCCTGAATTCATAGAATCACAGGGTGTTTGGGGCTGGAAATGACCTTTAAAGTTCATTCAGTCCAACCCCCTGCCATGGGCAGGGAAATCTTCAATGCCAGCAGGGTGCTCAGAGCCCTGTATATGCACAAAAGGCCACAGCACTGTCAAAAAGTTATGCGTGGAATTTCACCTCCAACCACAAATATAAAATATTGGTGAGCCTTAGTCTGAATTTGTCAGCCACACACTGACCAAGCCAATGGTCGTTCTGTTTTTTCAGAAAACATAAAATCCAAGAAATTCCCCAGTGACTAAGCAGGCACTGTAAATCGGTTGCTATTGTAAAGCCGTGGATAACATTTCCTCAGCCTTGAGCAGATCAAATATACAAGAGGAGAGTGGAAAAAAAGACAACTGGTGAGGAATGAACACAAAAGGCTGTACCTTTAATTAATGCTACTGTTTTCTTCACCATTTCCAAGGAAACTCACTCCCGATATTGAAACTAGATTTAATATTGTGATTTGTATAACAAGATGGTGGATTTTGAGGTGTCTGAATTTTTAGCATCCACTTAGGATAAGAGAAAGAAAGGGTTCAGCAGGTGTTGCTGTGGGTTTTGCATCCCCAGTGATGGGGCTGGGTTTGGGTGCAGGGGGTGCTGCTTCCCCTCTGCAGCCCACGAGTGCAGAGCAAACACAGCAGGTTCTCATTTGGGCTTGGCTTGGCTTTCCTCTCCTCTGCCATCTGCCCTGCAGCGAGGGAGGGCCAGGAGGTTGCATGGCAGTGAGGGAACCCCTCGTGTCCTCCCACAGCCGCGCAGGGCCGTCCCCCGAGCTGCAGCAGCTTTTGGCTTCACCTATTTATGTACTTGAAATCTGTGATGAAAACACGGTTTCCCCCTTTCTCTGCTTGCTTGCTGGGAATTTCACGTGGCTATGTATTTATCTGTGTGCTGCTCGCTTTTGCAGCCTGGCAGTGCGGTGCCCTGGCTCTGCTGGTGTCGGGCTGAGGATGCTCCCGTGCCCCGATGCCCCCCCCGCCTCGGAGGCAGGAGCTGCTGCGTTGCATCCGCGGCCGCTCCCGGGAGCCCTGGTGCCCCACCAGCCCAGCAAGCTCCTCCGAGGATGTGCCAGGTGGGCTGAGCGCGTCCCACATGTGCTGCACTGCGATGTGGCTGCGACATCCGGCAGCGGCAAAACCACGGCGGGACCAGATGCTGTTCCTGCGGCTCTGCTTCATCTCCCTGCCCTGCTCCTGGGGAAGCTACTCCTCATGTGGGGCTGAAGGAATGAGATCCAGCTCATCCCCGGGGCTCTCTGCTGGAGCTCCAAGGCTTTGAATGCCTTTGTCCAGGAAAGCATTCGGCCCGGTGCAGGGAAGAGCCGGGACGCGTTTCCCCAGCCCTGTTGGCTGGGCTGAGGCTGCAGGGCAGTGCCAAAGGCAGCGGCACGGAGCAGGTGCCCGGGGGCCGGGAGACCTCAGAGAAGTGGTGGGGAGAGCTCCCGTCCGTGGGATTGGCATACTGGCATGTAGAGGATCCCAACTGCTCGTTCTGGGCCCTCAGCTCCTCACTTATTGATGCCCTGACAAGCACCTGGTGCTGGTGCCCAGCGGGGCTGATGTTCCCTGCCCACCCACTGCCACATTCCCGCTTTGCAGGGGAGGCTGGAAGGGAGTGTAAATTAAACCCACACAAAAATCAACTTAATTACTGGGGAATAAAGATCCCATTATTCTCTCTGCCCTGAAGCAAGAAAAAGAAATTTCCCTCATTTCCTTCCTAAATTCAAATGAGAGTTTATGGGGAAGGTGCGCCTGGCACGGGAGCAAGAGCAACAGGAGCTGGTGGTGCGTGGTCCCGGTGTCTTGGCGGCTGGAGGCACAGACCCCGGCTCCAGAGCCCTGGCTCCACAACCTGACTTGCCTGCACACCTCGGGAGAAGGAGGAGGAGGGTCCTCCCAGGACAAAGCTCCTTTGGCTCCCGGGGGTTCCGTGATGATCCTCTCCTCGAGGATCTCATTGTGCTGGCGCCTGTCTGATGATCCACATCAGGTGTGCACCAGCCTGGAGCCTGGGCAGGGAGAGGTCCTACTCCAGTTCCCAAAAAGGCAGCCTTGTTCAATGGGAATAGATTTGTCCCCACCAGCCAGGCAGCTCTGGAGCTCCCTGTGACCTGACTTTGTGGTGATGCTGGGAACTAAGTGCTGTTTTTTCCATGGAAGTGGAAGGTCCCAGTCTAAGCCAGTCCAGCCTGCACCCCTCGATCACCAAGCCCCAGAACAGGCACACACCTGGGTTGACAATAACCATCAAATGGGCAAAACTGGTGCTTTTGGGAGGAAAACAGCTGAAAATGCATTTTTCTGGCAGCTTGACAGTTGCGTCTTAAACAAGACATTTTAAACTTTCACTGCGAGCCAAAAAAAGTTGTAATTTGAATATACAGCATGGCACATTCCTCCAAAATTGATCATAAAGTTCTGCTAAAACACAGGCATGGCCTGAGTAAAATAAATATTTTTGCTTCCAGAGAAGTGAAAGGTCTGGCCAGCAACTCAATTTATAATATTTTTAGCAGGTGATTCATCGAAGAGGGAAAAAAATACCCAGGGCAGCTGAATTCAGCAATGGCTCTTTGTCTCAGCAGGGCCAACGAGTGCAGGCACGTCAGTAGCTGCTGCGGTGAAGCTCCTTGGCCGGGGCCCCACAGACACAGGCTCTTTTTCTGGGGTCTCTTTGAGCCCCCAGGACCTGCTGCCTTCAGCAAAGCTGGAGGATCTGTGGCTGCAGCTCCTCCAGGTGCTCCTGGCTGCTTTGGGGATGGGGCTGTCCCTGCAGTGGGTGCTGGGGCTGTGCATCAGTCCTGCTGTGGCACAGCTGAGGGTCCCCAGTCCTGCAACCCTGGCAGGGTCACTTCTCCCTTCTGAAGCAGGAATGGGACGGGCAAGGACAGAGGGCCCTTTGAGGTGTTGTTTGCCCAGAGCAGCTCCATGAGCTGTGGCTTTGGATGGGGTTTCTTGACTGAGCTTCACTTGCGGCGTTGCTGAGGTCTGAGGATGAAAAACAAACTCTTTGGCCTTTCCTATCTTCAGCTCTAACGGTAGATTTTTTTCTTTTCCTCCCCACGGGTACTGGCTCTTCCCAAAGCTCTCAGTCTCTGGACGTGTGGGCACGTCCTTGTTTGAGCGGTGAAGGTGAACACAGGTACAGGAATTGAGGGAAAATACCAGTAAAAAGGAATTTCTCCATGTCCCCAAGGGCATGTTCTTCCTTTTATGTACACGTGGGTCAGTCCATGAAGCCCTGGGGGGCTGCACAAGCCCAGGACTGGTCACTGGGGCTCTGCAGCCCAGGAGTGAGGTGCAGGCATGGCTCTGGTCCTGTGACCCTGGCCAGGGGTGCCAACAGGCACCTGGAGCCCTCCCAGCTCTCATGGGTGAGACTGGGGTGATGCAGCAGGACCATGGCCCAACAGGGCATTTCTTGAGCTGGAGGACACCGAGTGGTGGCCGATGCCTTCAGACCCCCAAGTGCCTGTGGCCAAATAAAAAGAGTGGTCTTTAAAAGAGCTGCTTGCAATGCACAAGACACCTGCTCCCAGCTATAAAAATGGATTAGTTGCATTGCATCTGGAGCCCATCCAGGCAGCAGCGCCTTCCCCAGCATCCCATTTGGCACACAGAGCCCAGTGCCTGAAAGCGCAGTAAAGGGGAGTGAGGGGGCAAGCTGCAGAGTTAAAAGGAGGGTCTGGAAGCTGTGATCCTCTCTTGGTGGAGAATCAGAGAGCTGGGAGCAGCCCCAGATGCAGCACTATCACCAAGGCTGGATCTTGTCCCCAGAGCTCCTTGCTGAGCCTTCCCATTGTTCTTTGTACTGGAGCCTGGTCCCAGCGTGCTCCCAGCTGGCCGGGCTCTGGGATGCAAACTCCAGAGCAGCAGATACTAACTCATTGTATTCTAAGTGCTGGAAGGAACACAAATTGAGTGGTGAGATATTCAGTCGGAGGAAACCCTCCTCTTTAATCGAGCATCCCAGGCGTGCAGCGTCGGAGGTGCTGCCCTAGCCCTGCCCTGGGAACCTGCACTCAAGCCCAGAAAATTCCACTGGGGCCTGCAGGGACATCTGCTGGGACCCTGCTGTCCCCCAGGGCCCGGTGGGCTGAGGAGGGTCCCGCCGGCTGTGTGCCAGAGCAGCAGCTGGGCACAGCCTTGGTGGCAGTGCTCTCCTGCTCTCATGTGACAGAGGAGCAATGAGCAGCCACTGCTCCTCAGCAACGCTCAGGAATATCCAAAACAATGGTTTTATGTATTTCCTTCGTTCACCTGGAAAATCTCTTCCCCTGCTAGACATCTGCCATAATGCGGTCCTGCCTGGATTGTCAACCACACGTGGAGTTTTATGATGCTCTGAATACCAATTATTTCAGGTTGTCCTGCAGCAATCTCTGCCCCAAAGGATGCAATAAGGGAATTGGAGCTTAGCTGAGACCACGTTTGGGTGATTGCTACGGGTCTGGCTTTATCATAAGCTTTTTGGTCAGTGTGCCACTTGGTCCTCCCTGCTGTGGTTTGGGCTGATACTCTGCAATCCCCTCACGCAAAGCCAGATGCCTGGGACCAGCTCTTGGAAAACAATTGTCAAGGTCAGGGCTGCAACCAGGTTTCCGACTGATTTACAGTGCCTGGGGAAGCACCCAGAGCTGCAGCATGGTCCTGCCACACACCTTATCAAAGGTGGGATGGTGGGATGGGTAGGCTTTGGAGCAACCTGTGGACCAGCTGCGGAAGGCTGAGGATGAGGGAGGAAAAGAGGATGGAGAGCTACAGGAAGCCAGATTTCTTTGTGTGGGGACCCAGGAGGGACTCCCACAGCTCTTTGGGCAGCCTGGGCCACCACTGCTCCTCTATGACCCTCACCTGGAGCCAAACACCAGCAGCAGCCCTGGAAAGGGCAGGAAAACAAAGAGGGGACGGGAAATGAATGTGGCCCAAGGCTGAGCTCGCTGACCGAGCTGTGGCCAAGGTGATGCAACCAGGGTCAATTAAGCTGCTACCACACAGCCTCACAGGGCACATTAAGTGCCAATTTTCTGCACTGCTGAAGAGGTAAAGAATGAAGATGAGAGCCAACAGGAAGTTTCAGCTGAAAAGAAAGAGCCACTTGGGAGATGGGAGCTGGAGGCTAGACTCAGGCCAGCGATGAGATGGGCAGGCGAGTGCCACTGCCCCCTGCTAAAGCGACCTCCGAGACTCCAGAGGCTGGGAATGCTCTTCTGCCCCAAACCCTGGGCAGAACATGGGTTCTGGGGCTTTGGCACGGGCTTTGTGTGGGGCTGGCAGCACGCAGAGCTGAGCCTGGCCGAGTGTGGGTGCTGGTACAGGTGGAGCACGACGGTCACCCCAGCAAGGTGGATCCTCCATCCCCGCTCGAGGCATCGGCCCTCTGCCCTTCTGGAGAGAGAAGGCGATGGGTGGGTGGGAAGGATGAGCAGACAGCACCCCAGATAAGGCAGAAGTAATGGGGGCTCCTGGGCTGTCACTCCCCACCCTGCTTGTCCATGGAAGGTGCAGCAGTGTCCTTTCCATCACTGCCCTCCTGCTTTTTGCGGGAGGTGGGAATGAAGAGAACTGGTTTATTCGCCCTGCACGGATGCTGCGGATCCTGGGTGTTTGGGAAGGTAACTCCGTGCAGGGCACAGGGCAGGGACCAGGGTCTGGCCGGGGGCTGCGGGAACAGAGGGTGCATTTTGATCGCGAGGGGAAGTTCCCGTCTAAGCGGAGTTTTCTCTTCTCTTTGGAAAGCAACACCCCTGCTGACGCTTCCCGAGGACGAAATGGCTGCGCGGAGCCCGTCGCTCATTCCCGCTCCTTGCGCTCCCTCTGCAGGAACGGGCGAGGGCCGGGGGGCCCGGGGCCGCTGCCAGCCCACGCTCGCAGCCCGCACCAGGATGGCAATTCTGCCTCGAACCCTTCGGAGTGAGACCGGGGGAATTTATCTGAACGGCTTGAGCCGATTTCCGTGCGCGTATCGTGAGCTGATCCCTGCCCGGAGGGACGTTCGGCTGAAGTTTGGGCTTAGGCAAACTGGGGGATGATGGCCCCAGGGCTGCGGGGAAAGGGGGCTGTGGGGGGGACATGTCCCAAGGGGGAGCGGGAGCTGAGTGAAGACGAGGAGCTGCGGCATGCGGAGATGCTCACCAGAGCAACACCTCAGTGCCCGGCTGCGAGAGCCCCTCGCTGGGATGGAGCCCAGAACAAAAACGTCGGACCTTTATAGCTCCTCTGCTCCAAAATGTGTCCCCAGCTGAAGCTCCTGCTGTCCCCACTGCTCCAGGGCTGGTACCCTGTGCCCAGCTGCTCTGGGGAGCTCCGTGGCTCTGTCTGTCCCTGTGGTGTCTCGTACGAGGCAGCCGGGGCAAAGCGGCATCCCTGGGCATCAATCCACGGGCACATCCACTGCTCCCAGACCTTCTTCCCCAGCCTTACATCAGCCAGGAACAGCTCCCCATCACCTCTCCCTGCCGCCCCAGGGCCGCAGCTCCCACTCCCTCTGTAAGCGGAGAGGTTCCCTCCCCGTCAGGGGCTAGGCTGCCAAATTCCAGTCGAGAGCACATTTTTATGGCATGACACCAGTGGGGCCCCAGCAGGAGCCAGCATGAGATCCAGGCGTTCACCCGAGAGGCGCCGGTACCGGCGCAGCAGCGGCGTGTGGACGAGTCACCCAGCGCCGTGCGCCCGCTGCTTTCGTCTCTCTGCCCGTGGAAGCGCTCGCCAAATATTACAAAACATCCTCCTTCCTTACCCCCCCCCGGCTACAGGGTGCAGAGACACCCGCCGCCGCCTGGCCCTCCCCACCCCGTCCATCCCCTTCCTTCCTCCCTGCTCCTTTCCAGGCAGCTGCTTACGCAAGTGGCTTTCGAAGGAGCCCCGGGACAGGTAGCAGAGAGTGACAGAGCTTGGGACAAGTCTGCGGCTGCAAAGGTAGGAAGGAGAAGGGAGCTGAGGGCTGGGACACTCGCCCAGCACTTGCCTACATCAGGCTGGAGGGAGGAGGAGAGCAGGGACCGAGGGATCCTGGGCTGCCCAAGGTGCAGAGCAGTCCCCAGCTCCACCAGCCTCCTGCGATGGCAGATCTTGGAAGACACCTTTGAACAGCACAACCTCCTGCCGCTTTGCCCTGCCAGGCAGCTCGATCTCATGGTGTTTCCCAGGCAGAGCAGGGCTCCGGTCCCTGCCGGGCGGGCAGCCGGGCCGTGCGGTCACTCCGGGCTCGGGCCCCGAGCCCTCGAGCTGGCCGGGACGCGATCTGCCGCCAGGCTCCTGTTATGGCTCTGTTTGGGTTGCTAAGGAGGAGCTGCCAGAGCCAGACGGGATGATGTGTGCTGGCACGCTGTCCCACGCCGCCTGCCCTCCCTCGGGACCCTCGGGAAGGGGAGATGCCACCAGGGCTCTGAGCAAGCGCAGGTGGAGAAGGGCCCAGGCGCAGCGCTCTCCCTCCGAGGCGCTGTGCTGCTGCTCTGCCAGCGCCACTGGGCAGACCTGAGATGTTCCAGGTACACCTTGCAGCCTGGTGGTGCCGGCTCCGGGCAGGTTTGGAGCTGGTAGCATTTAGATGGGAGGCTCCAAGGAGGCATTTAAACGCCATCCATGTGACAGACCGGGCTCTTAGTCACAGTCCCTGGAAACAACAGCAAACCTCTGCCCCGGGCAGGAGAAGGGCTTGGCTGCCTCTTTCCCAGGCACATGGAAATTTCCATGGAATTAGCACAAGGATAATTATTACCATCTTCCCCCTTGCAGACCACAGTCGTCCCCCCGGCCAGCTCCAGTGCTCCTCGGGGTGCTGGACGAGCCGGGGGTGCAGGAGCCCCACCTGAGCTGAGTTGTGCCGGCACAGCTGGGACACATCTGGCTGCTCTGGAGCTTGGCTGCTGTGTGGTTGGCACCCAGCCCTGTGGGCACCGCCAGCCCTGCCTGAGCGGGCAAGGTCCTGTGGCACTGGCTGCATGTGACACAGCCGGAAAACAAAGCCTCTCATGCAGCTCTGCTCACCTCCAGACCCCGAAGTGGGACTGCGGGCTGCTCTGGGACTCCTGGGGGTCTGAACAGGACCTGCCATTGCTGTAAGACTGAGGCTATGGCTCACAGATGGTGACACTGACACTCCCTGTTGTCCTGAGGGTCTGGGAAAAGCTTAATCAGGTTTTTTTTTGCCAGTCTGTCAGGTTGAGGGAGCTCTGGGAATTGTGGTGAAGGGCATCACCATGTGCCCTCCAGGTTCTTGGATCTGGAAACTGGTTTTCTCTCCTGGTGTGCTACATAATTGTCATTTCATTTTGGTGCCTTCCCCCTCCTGACTTTCCCTCCAGTGTCTGGCCGGAAAGCCAGCAGTTTCCCAGCAATCTGTGTGTGTTTACTCCTCAGAGGGTGGGACCCTGCCAAGGAGGGTGGGGGCGGTGGCCAAAACCGCCGAGCATG
Source organism: Eopsaltria australis (assembly GCA_034509425.1). Lineage (NCBI taxonomy): Eukaryota > Metazoa > Chordata > Aves > Passeriformes > Petroicidae > Eopsaltria > Eopsaltria australis. Next base: position 454,636 of record JAVTVJ010002265.1, on the reverse strand, counting down.
GAGCCACATGCTAGCACATCACCCACTGCCTGCCCCCGGCTTGCTCGGCGTCTGACACCGCATCCATGGGCCCTGCCCAGAATTTTTAATGCTGGTTTCTAATGTGTGTGTGCTGGAGCCTTGCCTCCTGGTCAGATTTACCCCTCCAGTTTAGATCCCTGCTCCGACAGGATGGACTCTGTAGGAAATGCTGAATTCCTGCTGCTTGGTAGCGGTCCTCAGAGCCTCCTGGAAGTGGATTCCTGGGATAAGCTGCTGAAGCCTGGATGCAGCATCCCAGCCTCGAGTGCAGGCAGGTCCTGGCAGCTCCTGTCCATATGGAAACGTGTGTATCCCAGCTTTGCCCAGCTGGGCAGGGCAGCATTTCCAAATGCACCACTCAGAAATGGCTGGAGGAAATTCCTTTGAAACCAGGAATGAAAGGGCCAAGCCCTGGGAATTTTGCCCATGCCAGAACCTGGCCCCTGGGCCCGCTGCCTCCACAGAAGGATGCCATGCAGGGACAGGGACTGCACAGCCATTCCCAGAGCTCACTCCTGCCCCATTCCATAAGCAGGGATGTGCAGAGGCAGTGCTTGTCCTCAGCTGCAAGGTGGAGGACACAGACAGTGACACATGGCATGGCACAATATGCAGTGTTTGGCCTTTGTAACACCTGCAGGAAGTCAGAGCAGTCCAAAACCAACTCCAAGCTCTGCATCTTGGGCCTGGGAATCCAGAAGTCATCTCCTCACCTTCTTCACTTGCTGCCACAATCCATCAAGGCCTGGGGCTTCTGGCTCCAGCCCGAGATCCCCCAGAACTCCCTCCAGCACAGCCAGGTTCCCCAGCAGGGCTCAGCAGGGGAAAGCAGAGGGGCCAGAGCAGGACCCAGCGGGAGCTGCCAGGCTGGGGCATGGATTTGGAGCAGACCTCTCCCTGGGTCATGCTCAGAGCCATTTTCTGATGGGTTTTCCTTCACCCATGTGGCTGTGGTGCAGTGCCAGAAGACTGCAGCATCCCAGGACAGGTGCCACCGGTGGTGCAGGCAGTGCCAACACCTCCTGAGGGTCCAGCAGTGCCCGGGCTGCACAGTGGGGTGCAGGCTGCTGCCAGCCCCTGCCTGCATTGCTGCCAGGGATTATCTGGCCTCATGCAGCAGGCAGGGCCCCACGCCATGTCCCACAGTCGCTGTCACCTGACTCAGCCCTGGTGACCGACTACGGTGACCGACCGCAGCCTCCAACTTCTCCCCTGGCACGCTGGCAGCAGAGGTAACATTCCCTCCTACCAGGGGCATTCCAGGGCTCTGGGGTGGTTGGGGCCTTTGTGGGAGCCCCTGTGCATGTGGAGGGTCCCCATGGGTGTGCACGGCTGAGGGCACACTGGGCACGCTCATAGGCAGGAGAGCAGTTAAGCCTGGCAGGACATTTTTTCATCCAAGGAAAGTTGGGTTGGCTTTTGTGTGTGTGTGTGTGTTTTTTTTTTTTTAGGAAGGTGAGAGTTTTCAAGGGCATTGACACTTTTCTTGCCAAAAAATACTGCAACCCCAGCCAGAACACCCTGACTGACAGAAAAAAAAAGAGATCAATATTCCAGTTTTCAGTTTCTCAGAAGTAAAAAGCCCCAAATGTTGTCAGAAATGGATCCATTCTCAGGCACTTTAATTAAAAGCATTCCAACCAGGACGTTTCCTTAGCAGGGTCACCTCTGAGCTTTTAAAGTGCGACCTTAAATCCTCCTCCCGTGAAAGGGTCTGGCTGCTGCCTGACATCGGGGCTGGCTCTTTGGCTTCCCCTGCAAGGAATACTTTGGGAAGAGGCTGTTCTCAGGGAAGAAATTACACCAGCCCTTTATTAGGGCTTCTTGACAGAGATCAGGTGCCCTAGAAGCTCAGACCCCAGTTTCTTGTTGAATGGGTGGCATGAGAGGCTGTGCTGGTGGCTGGTGAGACCTGGTAGATGAGCAGGTTTAGCTTGGGAAAATTTCTTCAGGGAAAGAGTTGTCCAGCCCTGGCACAGGCTGCCCGGAGCAGTGGTGAAGTCACCATTTCCGGGGGGATTTAGCGGACGTGTAGATGTGGCACCTGGGGACAAGGTCAGTGGCAGCCTCGGCCGTTGTGGGTTAGTGTTGGACCCGATGGTTTCAGAGAGCTTTTACAACCTAAGCGATTCCGTGGATCTCTTATTGCCATTGTCACCAGAGCAGCCGCCTGCCCCATGCCAGCCCCCGCCCAAGCCCTGCACCTGTCTGGGTTCTGCCTGGAGCCGCGATTCTGCCCCGCCGAGAGGGGCCCGGGGGCTCCCTGGGCGGTGCGAGCGGCGCACCGGGCACCCAACGCCCCCCCGAGCCCGGCCGAGCCCCCGCCCTCCCTCCCGCCCGCGGAGGAGGGACGCGCCGGGACCGGCGGAGCGGCGGCAGCGAGCCCGGCCATGGGGGCGGCCCAGAGCCGGGAGCCGCGGGACCCCCGGGACCGCCGGGAGCCCCGGGCCCCGCCGCGCCGGTGAGTGCAGAGGCGGGGCGGGTCACGGGTCGCGGTCCGGGGTGGGTCCGGTTCCCCCCGCAGCCCCCGCGCCGGCAGCTTCCCACGCGTGGGACTGGTCCGGGCGGTGAAGGGGGCAAACCAGAGAGTGAAATTTAATTTGCGGGGAGAAAGTTCCTTTCCCCTTTCCCCTTTCCCCTTTCCCCTTTCCCCTCCTCCCCCAGCCACACTTCTCTGCCCACCCATGGGTGCCGGAACAGCCCATCCCTGGTCTCACCAGAACTTCCAGCTGCGGATCAGTCCAGGAGGGAAGCTGGGATGTCTCAGTCTTGGGGTGGGGGCCAGCGCTGCAGTTCCTGGGCTGGGCTGAGGTGGGAGCTGGTGGGGGTCTGGAGGCTGGGGAGAGCAGGGGCCGGGCTGCGGGAGCTGCTCCCCATCAGCTGCTCGGGCGCTGGGAACTGAAGGGGAGACTCTTGCTGGGATCAAAAGGAAAAGTGGAAACATCTTATCTGTAAATCAAGCAAAACATTGTTGAGAACAGACACATTTTGTAGGGACCCTGTAAGGCTGTTTGCAGACAGTGGGCTCAGACAAGGAAAACAAGTGCGTTCTGCCCTTGTAACTGCTCCATCCTGCCTTTATTTCCCTGCAGTTGCATCCTACATAGACATTTAGAGGTGTTCTCAGGTGGAAAACCCATCCTAGTGTTCCCTGTGTGGCTGGAGCTGCTTCTTTCTGCCCTGTTGGACTCAGCTGTTTTTCCTTCCCACCTGTTTGCTCCACCTTGAGCAAACTTTGTTTTCTTCCTCCCTCCCTTTATCATCTTCCTGGTCCCCGTCCCTGTCCTGGCTGTTGTTCTCACTCTTTGCTGTCCCCATTCCTGCTGGCCCCCCAGGTTATGAGTTAAGGTGCTGTCTGCATTTCCCAAAATGACTGAGTCTGGAGTAAACTCAGGGATCTAAGGCCTGACAAACACCTGATAAAAGCATTCCTGCCACATAGCACAGATATTTTTAGCGAATAGAGCAAAGGAATTGAAGGGGGAGTCAATAAGCTGCATGATGAAGGCAGCTGCTTGTGTTCATCCAGCATCAATGTGGAAATGGGGCTGGAGCCTATTCCTATTGAAATGAGCTCGCACCCACACGACGGCATCAGCGAGATTAAGCTGTGGTTGGCATTTTTAAAATGCAGGAATAGCAGAGCATTCATTATCCCATCGGTCCTTTTCAGAGCAACTACAAATGCCTGTATTTATCCATTTGCTGGCAGTCTGGTGGGGAAAGGCAGCTGGAGCCCGGGGCTGGCTGCTGGTGTCCAAGCTCATGTGTGACAGTTGTGTCCTTTATTTCTATTTCTGTAGCACTGTTTTGATGGAATGTGTAGTGATGGGAACTGTCACATCCCAGGCCGTGAAGGGTCCCGGGGGAGCTGAGCCGCTCGGCAGCGCTGTCCCACGCTGGGCATTGCTCTGGAACTCCGGAGCGCTGCTGCAGCTGGTGACACCCTGGGTCCTGCTATGCCCTGGCGAGCATATGGCAGAGCCCGAGGTGGGAGGAGGTTGGTTTTGTCTGCCTTGAATTCCAGGGCATTCAGTGTCGTTCTGCCCGGTTCAGGCTGTGTGCAGAGGTGTCCAGGCTGAGGTTCTGCCAAAGTCAGGAGGAGCAAAGGGAGCCCTGCGCTCCAGGGCGCTGCCAGCCCGCGGGCACCCGCGGAGCCCCATCCCTGCGCTCCCGGGTCCGGAGCTCGGCAGCCCTCGGAAACCCATCCTGGGGAGCCCTCTAGCGAGAGCAGCATCCGCCCGAGCCCGCCGGGCTCCCGGGGATGCTGCTGCGCCTAGGAGATGCTCCGCGGGGCTGTCACACCTAGGGGATACTCGGGGATGCTCTAGGATTCTCCCGCACCTGGGGAACGCCCGGGATCTCCAGATGCTGCCGCACACAGGGGATGCTGATCCCTGATCAATACAATAGGTTGAAATAAAGCGCAGCAACAGAAAAATGCTCCTGAAACACCTTGGACCTCCTTTCCTGGAGGAGATAAATGCTATGTGGCTAAAGTGCTTATTACAAGCTGTGGGGGAGATTTACACAGCAGTGAAATACGGACTCATGTTTTATCCGTGTGCTGATCTCTGGGCTGTCCTCACCATCCCCTGCTCTCCTTGTGCCCCATCCCGGGGTTGCCTGCAGGGAGCTGGAGCCTGGCCCTGGCAGGGGAGCAAAAGGCAGAGAGCAGAGAGGCAGGAGTGGGGAAGAGAAATGAAACCCCACAAAAGATCTGTGTCTGAGCTAGAAATGTCAATGCTGGCTGCTCTGCCATGCCCAGAAAAGCTTCGAAGCCAGAAATAGATGCTCTCCTGCCTGATGAAAGGGCTGAGAAGGGGAATTCCAGGTGCATGCCTTCCTCTGGCCTGGGGCGCCGCAGCTCCAAACACCACAGGTGTGGCTGTGTGATACCTGTTCCACAGCGTTACTCCCTGCACTCTTCCTGAGGACCAAGGTGTGGTGACACCGAGAAGAATCAGGCATGCTGTGTTTTTGGGGCCAGGCAGAGGCACTGGTGCCAGATGGCTGGAAGGAAGTTCATCCCCAGTGTGAAGGGAAGGTCCATCTGGATGAGAGCTGTTATCCCCGGATGCAGCTGGCTTCCTGCAAGGATAAACATGAAAAGCTAAGCAAGGTTTTGCCTCTTTTTGCAGCTTCTGTGATGCCAGGGTTCTTCTAGCTCCAAAATATTTAGGGCTTCACCTGTCCTCTGTACAGCAGGGGCTGCTGCTCTCCCCCTCCTGGAAAGGCCAGGCAGTGTGTGAACCGTGGGTGGTTTCCAGGCAGTTCAGCACTGCCAGAGACATCCATGGGCTGTACATCCCCTGAGCTGCTGTGTGTGTGCAGGGCTTGGCACAGTGAGTCCTGTGACAGCAGTGAGGGAGGTGACAGCGGTGCCAAGGACAGCCCGTCCAGCTGCTGCCTGTGTGGGCTGCATCTCACTCTGTGGATGGAAACTGCTGGCAGGTGTTTTTAAACAGGTCAGCATCCTCCCTGCTCTGCAGAGATGTGTTTGCTGACTGTGCCAAGCAGCGTTTGGCAGGCAGAGCCTCCAGTGTGACTGACAAAGTCAGGTTATCTCCTCGGAGGTGATTTGCAGCCAGTGGTGCTGCCAGTTTGGGTCAGGTGCCAAGCTGGAAAATGCCACTCGAGGCATTTTCTTAATTGCTCATCGGGAACAGCAAGTGGAAGCAGGCTTTGCCCCTGCACTTCTCTGGTATCTTCCTGCCCCAGGGCCCTGCAAGTCAGAAGCTCTGCAGCCAGCATGGTCCAGTCCTGCTGATCCTGTTCCTGCTGGCTCCTTCCCCGGGTGGGGGGTGGGAGTGGGGGCGTCCTAGCTGAGTGCACTGTGTGTGTGCAGCCTGCACAAGGACAGATCCTGCTGATTTCCTGCACTCTTGTGCCCCAGTTCCCCCATCCAACAAGTGGGGGGCTGCAGAAGTCAGCCTGACACACAGCTCCTTCCCCTCTGCAGCAGGGGTGGCTCGTTCCTGCTGCTGTGCCAGTGCCGCTGCTGCTCCTGCTGTGCTCAGGTTTCTCTTTTCCCGTGAGGTCCCTGGCAGAGCTTCTCAGCTGTTCTCAACACAGTGACGCCGTCACTCCTGCTGGTGCCTGGCTTCAGTGGGAGGTGGGAAGGGGAAGCAGGAGCAGGAGGAGGATGAGGTCAGGCTGCAGCACGTTGCTGCAGCGTGGCTCATGCTGAAGATCTTATGTAAAATTCATCTGCAGAAATCAGCTCTGCCGCTTTGGAGCAGGGAAGTGGGCTGTGCTCTGCTCACAGCAGCCATGGGAAACAGGATGTTGAGCTTCTGCTTTTGCTTCAGACTCATGGTTCTTGGTTAAGCTTCATCAAGAGTAACATGGCCTCTTCATGGCAGCAGGGGATTGTGCAGGGCCCCTTGTCCCCCAGGCCCTGAGAATGTGGGGGGCAACAGTGGCCAACGTGTTCCTGGCAGCACCTCAGCTTTAGTTCACCCAGAGAAATCTTTGGGGAAGTTTAGAAGTATTGTGGAAGGGGGCAGGAGATTTTATTTTCAAGAGAATGGGCAGTAAAAGCATGCAGGAATGACACGTATATCTAATAAGGATACCAAGAGAGGGAAGCTTGGGAGAAAGGATCCCTGTAGGGAGTTTATTTGAGATGCTCAAGGTGAGGAATGAGCCCTTTGAAGCATCTGACAGAGACTGGTGTCAGAGGCAGCCAGACCAGATGGACGGGTCTGCTCTGCCCCAGGGGCCTCTCTGTCCGTTGCAGAGGCATTCCCAACTCCCAGAGCTGGCTGATGATTCACAGGGAAGCACTGGCCATGGGCTCAGCCTGCCATAGGAACTCTTGGTGTGGTCAGGGAGGGCCAGCAGCTCTTCTCTGCAATGGGCCGGGCTTGTTTCACAGTGGGACAGTTGTCTGCCATTTCCGAGGTCAACCCCCGGACCCGTTGCTGGGACCAGGATAAACCAGTCAGGGTTCCAGGGAGCTGCCAACTGTCCAGAGCCAGCAATGCCACTGCCCATGACAGATCTGCTGCCAGAGCCTGGACATTCCTCACAGTGCTGCGGCCGCTGCACGGTGTCAGTAATGTTATCCTCCTCTCTCTAGCAAGTGTGTGGGAGGTGATGAATTTGGGAGTGGGAGCCCTCATTAGGGGGGAAAGTTCCTGATGGAAAGTTCCCGAGGGAGGCCAGCAAGGTTGATTTCTGTGGGAACTGCTGGCTGTTATTTTTAAACAACAATAGTTTAATAAATAAATAAACTTGCTGCCATGGAAGGATATAGCATCAGCCAGGGCTGTTGAGGCCGGTATTTCCTTGGAAAATGGAAAGGACAGGTGTTTCCCTCCCCTCTGCCCCTGTCCCCCTGTGTTTGGCTCCTCAGCTCTGGAAAATCCACTTCCTTGCGTCAGGCTTCCCAGAGGCGTGAGCCTTCTCGGTGGGACCGAGTCTTCCTGGGTGAAGTGAGGATTCCTGGGAGCTGCTTGCCCCCCAGGGCACTTCCCCGCCAGCGTGGGGTCTTCTCTGGCACGTCCTGAGTGGAAAGAATCTGTGTGCTGCAGGCTCTGAGACAGCACAGGTGCAACCAAATAAATGTGGGATAAACTGGCGGGGGTCTGGTTTCACAGTCCCCTGCCCTCTCACGTGGGGGCTTCCTGTGGCGGCGGGGGGGAAGGCATGGCATCGCGGGGGCTGACAGCGATGTGCCCCGGCCCCGCTTTTGGGCAAAAATTGGCGAATTTGGGAGTTCGCGTAGGAAAGAAGAGCGGCGGCTGACACCTCAGGCCGGGAGCGGCGGGGAGCCGGGGACGCTGCCCCGCATCTCCCCGCGTCCATCCCCGCGGGCGGGGGGTCCGGGGAGGCAGCGGGGGGGCCGGGCCGGCCCCTCCCGGCGGGCGGTGCCGGGGGCGGGCGCTCCCCGCCGCCAGTGGCGCGGTGCGGGGGCGGGCGGCCCGAGCGGAGCGGAGCGGAGCGGGGCGCGATGGGGGAGGTGGCACGGCCGCAGTGAGCCCGGCGGGGAGCGGAGCGGAGCGGAGCGGAGCGGAGCGGGGCCGATGGCGTTCAGCGCCTGGCAGATCCTCTCGCCGGTGCAGTGGGCCCGCTGGACCTGGTTGGCCGTGCGGGGCGGGGGCAGCCCCGAGGAGGGGGACGGCGGGGCCGGTGCTGCCGAGGAGGATGATGATGAGGAGGACCAGGACCCGCCGGCGAGGGGCTCGGCCCTCGGCTTCAGGCAAGTCACCGGCGCTCCCTTCCCCTGCCTGCCCTCCCACGGCCCCCGCACCCACGCGGGACGCCCAGGCGAGGCATGCGGGGCTGCGGGCGCGTCCTCCCCGGCCCTCTCCCCATCCGCCCCTCGTTCCCCGCTCGCTGCCTGGCTGCCGGGGATCCCGCACCGCATCGCGCCGCGCCGGGGGCCTGGGGGGCCGGGACCGGAGCCAGGTGCTGCTTCCTGGAGGATGCTGGGGGGCACAGGGCCGAAGTAGCCGAGCTCGCTTCCCGCGGCAGCCGCCGGAGCGGCGTGGGAGATGCGGCGGGGCTGCATGTCCTTGGAGGCCCGTGCTGTGTGCTCAGCTCGGGAATGACCTGGCAGAAGCCCTCCCGCAGGGCTGGGGATGCGCAGTGGGCTGCTCACGATGATGTTTCACCTGCTCTCCCTTTTCCGTTTGCTAGCACGTCCCGCTGGACAAGAGCGAGTGGCCGCCCTGGATGCCCATGGCCAGCCTCTGGCCTGGCTGGACGTGTAGGCATTGTGGAGGATTTCAGAGGTAGCCTTGAAAGCAGTAATTCCTCACTCTTTTCCCCCCTTCGGCAGCTCGGATTCCACTGATAATTTTGAGACCCCTGAAGCAGAAACACCAACCTGCTCGCCACTCAAGGAGTTCTGCGAGCCACCAGGATCACCAGAGTCTGAGGCCGGGACCCAAGGTAAAGAGCCAGCTCTTGGTGCTCTGCTCCGTTGGCAGAAAGGCAGGGTGGGGTCAAGGAGTGAAATTCTCTGACTTTGAGTAATGCCTGGCACACTTTTGGTGGTTAATGGCCTGGACAGTTCAAATGCCAGAGCTGGGCTGGGTACTTCACAAAGAGCTGTGGTGGATTGTTGGAGAGGAATTAGAGGATGCTGTTGAATTATTTTATCAATTAAACATTCCTCTAACACTTCCCCTGCAGCCTGGGGGCTAACTTGGCTGCTGCTGCCTGGTGGGACCTTTCTCATGTGTACCCCATGTGTCACTCACCCCTAGCTCTCACACAGGAGTGGCAGGATGCTGGGTTTGTGTCCTCCAGGCTGGTCAGTGGTAGGGGTTTCATTGCACAGGCTGTTTTTCCCTGGAGTTAGGTGCCGGGTGTCCTCACTGTGTAGCTGCTGTTGAAGATGCAAAAGCTCAGTGTTGCTAAGCTCCATTTTTTGAGAAATTGCTGGAGGTCCACTCTAACTGTGTGGGGTTTCCTTTGCTGGTGGATCCTGAGCTGTTTTTCAAGTTTATCCTTATATCCCACACTGCTGCTGCTTCCCATTAGCCCGTGGCCTTCTGAGGACCAGCTCCCTACTGTCTCCAGACCCTCCTCTTCAGGGGTTTGTGCTGGTGTCCATGGCTGATCTTGGTGTTTATCTGTTTTTGTGCTGCTGGCAGGAAGCTTTGAAGCCCTGGCACTGCTGCAACAACCCATTGGAGGTTATTGGGGCAGGGCAGGGAGGAGATCTCCCCTTCCATCTGCTCTCAGTAGGCCAGGGTGGCTGGGCAGTGTCAGGGTGTTTGAGAGCCCCTGGGGGTGTCTGCAGGAGAGCAGCTTCTCCAAGGCACAGGGCAGTGTGTGGTGGGCCAGGGAGTCCTGGACAGGCCGTCCTGAGCATTCCCTGCTGTCTCTTGCCCCTCACTGCTGCAGACCCTGCTATGTGATGTGCAATGTTGTGCTTTCCTTAATGCTCACAGCAGTGGCTGGGAACTTTTTGCAGGGCTGGTTTCAGAGCACATGGGCTTGATCCAGACTACAGCTCCTTCTGTGCAGAAGCCCAGGCAGTGCAGACCATGTCAGTAATAGGATGCCATGGTTGTCCATCTCCTGTGGTGGTGTTCTGCTCTTGGGCTGGATCTGGGTGCTCATCCATCCCTGTGGAAAACTCGTGTTTGTTTGCTGAGGTGGAGGGAGCCCTTGGTTCATGCTTTCAATAATCACAGCTCTTGGAATAATCCTTTTAAGAAGGGATAATAGAGATGTCTTTACTTTGGGGATAATGTCTGGGGAGGGGGAGAGAGATAAAGGCTTTCCTAGCAGGTAGGAGGATCATTTCTGGCACAGTTTAGGGAAGCACATTGCTTCAGACTCAGGGGTGTCACTGTTCCTGTGTGTGCCTGTGCCCCTTGTCCTGGGATGAGCAGCTCCTGCTCAGCAGCAAGGAGTATCTGCTCCTGCACACAAAGCTCCCAGTGTTCTGGAGACGAGGGCATGATCTCCAGCAAAAGCTGTTTTTCTGTGCTGGCTGGCAGAGAGTGGGATGTGAGAGCCGGCAGAGCCAAACTGCAGTGCCACCACACTTGGCTCCAGCCCTTCCCTGCCCATGTCTGGCTGTGCTTTCTCGGTTTGTCTGGAATGCTGGAGGGAAAGGATTGTCCAGGTGCGGGTGGGTTTGCAGTGTGCGGAGGCACCCTGGGGTGTCACATCACTGTGCCAATGTCATCCATACGTTTAGGCCTCATCTTTGCATGCTGCTGCTTCACAACATCACAGCAGCCCGTGCCCTTCTGTCTGTCTGCAGCTCAGGAGCAGCAGTGGGATGGAGCAATCCCATGTAATGGCTGCTTGTCAGCACCGGGAGAGCTGCAGTCCCTGGGGAATAGCTGCTGGCAGTGCTGGGGTGTGTGGGGGCAGTGCCAGAGCTGGACCTGAGGGCAGGCACGGCACCCTTGGCCTTGAGGGACAGCGAGGAGCAGGCACTGTCTGCTGTGTAGTTGCAGTCTCACCCTGCCTTAGGAATAAATAGGGTGAGGAATGTGTAAGACAGAAGCTGTGACTCCAGGGCTGGCTGCTCCATGCAGAGCCAAGAGGTGACCTGGGTGTGTTAAACCCCGTCCTTGGGGACAAAAAATTCAGCCCTGGAGGGGGGCTGTAGTGAGGGTTTATGCCCACTCAGGATCACTCAGTTTCCTCTTGCTGTCTCGGATGGTGGAACTAATTCTGTCCCATTCTTGCTCAAGTTATCTGCCAGTAGATATTTTGCACAAGGAAATGGGCAGGAGCAACTAATCTAGAGCCATCAGTGCTGGGAGGAGGCTGTCGCTGCCATTGCCCTGATGCAGGGCACGTGTTTTCCGGTGCATTAGCGGCATCGTTTGCCGGTATGCTAATTCTTAACAGAATAGATTTAAAAATAGATCAACGGCTGTTAAACACAAGCGGAAAGCCAAAAGAGGAAAAAAGTCATTGGCGATGTAGGGCTGAGCTGGATGTACGGGGTAGATATCCTGTGCTGAGACAGAGAACTGTGTGACTCACAGCAAGCACTGCCCTGAGCTGAGTCCAAGGCCCAGGGAGCGGAGGGGTTGTTCTGCCCTCACTTGGCACCAGGGCCAGGCAGAGATCGCTGCTGCTTTGCTCAGTGGCTGCCTGTGGGATGGAAAGGGCGCTGAGCCTTTGCCTTGAGCGCTGCTGCTGCCAAGCGTTCCTGATTCGTTTGAGGGATGGCACGTTGGAAAACTGTTTAAGTCGGTGTTTGTGTTTAATTTCAGCCCACAGAAGACAAGCGAAGCAATTATAAAGCAGAGGCACAAAGTGTCTATTACTGCGGTGCCAGACTGTCCTGTCTGTTTTTCTTTGGAAAGGAAAAAAATCTCTGTTTTCACTTTGTAGCATCCCCTCCAGGTACTCACCTGGATGTGGAGCAGGTTTGCAGCCTGCACACAGCCAGGACAATGGGTGCTCATGAGATGCAGCTCGGCCTGTGCTGGGTCTGTGTTTGGGACGGATCCTGGAGTCGCTGTGTGTGCCATTTTCACGCTGGGACTAAACTGTCCCTGCTGCAGGGCACAGTGCCAGAGGTGGAACGGGAGACCTCAGGGTCACCTTTTCGGGATGCTGCAGCAAGGCATCTGCTGGGGAGGACTGGTCTGAGGGGGAGAGCTGTGTGTGGTCGATGGCTGCCAGCCTGCCTTCTCCTGTGGTCCCATGGGGTGTTCAGCACAGTTTTGGCCCAGAAGGAGGATTTGAGCAGTGAGAGGGCTGGGGGACAGCTGCAAAAGTGGGGGACAAGCTGGTTTCCCTGGCTGGAGCCATGAGCCAAGGGAGTACGTGCAGAGCCAACATTGCTGCTCACAACGTGACTGCCTGGGGCTGGCAGGAGCTGGGGATGGTGGAGCATTCAGAGGAGGAGCAGGGAGAGAGAGCTGCAGGCAGCGTGCTGGGCTGGGGAGGGCTCCGAGGGGGAGAGCCAGGGCTGCACTGAGGTATGGCCAGTGCTGGGCAGCTGTGGGGGTTGGAGCAGAGAGCTTGACTCTTTCTGTGCACCCCAGGGCCCTTCAGGCCGTTGTTTGCTGCATCCTGTGCAATTGTTCCCACAGGAACACACACCTCCGTCATTCTGCATTGAAGGCAGAAGAAATGTAGAGGGGGAGGAACTAGGAGAACCCCCCTCCCCCCTGAGCTTGCAGGAGGGACATTTTTACTACAAAAGATTTCCAAAACCACAGGCAAGCACCTGGGCTGCCCTTCGCTTGTGCCTGCTGCCTCCCAGTATATCCCAGTTCCTTAGCTCTCAGACTGGCTGAGCGGGTGGGCTATGCTGCAGGAGGGGCTGAGTAGCTGAGCTCTCTTGGGTGCAGAAAATGGGAGAATCACAAAACTGGAGAACCTGGGTGGGTGGTTCTTCTGATTTTTGTGGGAAAATTGTTCTGAGCGATGGCCACACGCGCCACTGCTCCTTTCCTCCCCGCCCTGTAGACACCACAGCATGGAGGGGTGGTTTGTGTGCCGACTGCTTGTTATTCAAGAAGTAATTACTCATTGCTTGGGTTAGAAACCAGGATGGGCTCATGGCTGTGAGAACGGCGGCTGCGAAACCTTCCACTGGGAACGCAAAATGCACTTAAATAGTCCTTTTGCCCTGACTTTGAAGTCTGTTCTTTTATTCAGGGCTGTCTCAGGAAGGCTTCAAATAGCTGAGCAACACAGCAAGTGTAATAAAGTTTTCTTTGGGGTCTGCTAAGGAGGTTTTCCTGGTTCCTAATGATGGGGAGGCCTGCCAGGCGCTGCCTCAGACTGTTTCCTGGCTGCACTCCAAGTACTCATCCACTGGATTTGTGTTTACTGATGCATTTTCTGGGGCATCAAGGCAATGTCTACTTGGAGGGAGCTTTTTTTTTGCAGTCAGAGGAAGCATTTTTGCAGTCTTAGGGAGGACACAGACCCTCATGATTCATTTTCATGGCTTTTAGCGTTCTGGGGATCAATTATGCAAACCACGAACCATCAACTGAGTCAGGATTGTTGGCTCCATGTCCTGGATTAGTCCTGGGACCAGATATTTGCCTGATTCACTTTTCCTCTGCCAGCCCATGACTCGCTCTGTTACCAGCAAACATGAGCCGGTTGGAAATGCCTGATGATAGGAAAAACCTTTCCTGCATGCTCAGGGATGGGGGTCTGTGGGAGCAGGTGGTTGTTATCCCCCCGCCACATGTGGGGGGATGCTTGAGGTGATTTCCCTCTGCAGCTGTCACTTCTGTTCCAGGCCAGGGCTGGGGCAGGGACAGGTGCATTTCCCTGGCTCTTCATCACCCAGGCTGCTCTTCGCAGCCAGGTTTTCAAACCAGTTTGGTCCTTGGGAGAGCACTGGTTCTGTTCTGCCCTTGGAGGACCTGGCTGGACTGTGTCTCCCCAGAAAGGTGCCTGTGAGGGCTGCAGGTACCACATGGCCCCTGATGGGTGCTGGGCATCCCAGCATCCTGTTTCGCCTGATCCCGGAAGTCTGTGCAATTGTCCCTGGTTGAGGTGCAGGAGAAACACCAGATGTTTTCCTCTTGTGCCTTGGCACACCTGCACCACAATCCTGACTCTGGGTGCTCTGTGGGTAGAGCTTTCAGGGTGCCCCAGTAGATAAAGGATCTTCTCCATCCCTTGATAGCAAAGAAAAGATTAAACAGTAAAAGGATTGAGGGGAAAGGATTGGAGTCATGGTGATTAAGTCATGGATCAGGATTTGTCATTAGAAGACACTGACAGCAGTGTGGAGAGCCTGGCATGACTACAGCAGGATTTCTGCAGGTGGAGAGTCAGCTTGTGTCGGCTGCTCCTGCCTGGTGCACGTCTGGCTCCACAGCCCCAGCACCGGGACTGACCCCCAGATCCCTCCTGCAGCCTGCTTCTGCTCCTTCACTGAGCACACCTTCCCATTCCCCTTCTCCCTGGGGCCTGTTTATTACATTTTGTAGTGTTGTCTCGTGCCATGCATCCCTGAACTCTTCTCACTAATTTTTAACTCTCTGCCCATGTGAGCTGTGACTCCCTGTCATGTGGCAGGAGGGAAGCTGAGTTTTGGGTCAGTGGATCCCCCATAAAATCCAACCCTGGAGCAGCTGTGAGGAGGGAACAAAAAGCCCTCTGGCAGGGAGTGCACCACAGGTCAGAGTTTAACCATCTCCTTTTATCTTTTCAGAGCCAGGTGGCCATGGTGACCTGCTGGTAGGGGAAGCCCACTGGGACAGCTCGCCTGGGAAGCACCCCAAAGATGAGGCTCAATCAGAGATTGGAGCCCCTGAAGCCAGCTTGGATGCTAAAGGGGAAACTGACCCTGACAGCTCGCCCCTGATGCAACCCCTGGCTGGGCTGGGCTGCAAGGCTGACCCTGGTCACGCCACCGTGCCCACCTTGGAGCCAGCCCCTGTGCCCCATGTGGGCACAGCCACCTGGGAGCGGGTCATGTCAGCAGGGGACACAGTGGACACGGGCACGGGGCTGCTGGAGCTGAGGGCTGACGCCCTGGCCCAGGAGCAGCTCAGGAAAGGGAAAACACCTTTGCTGGGAAGGAAAGCAGATGAAGCCACAGAGGAGACCCAGGCATCCTACCAGCTTGACCCTGAGCAGCATGACAGGAGTGTGAACCCCTTTGTGGCAGGGGCCTGCCAGCTACAGAGCTCTCCCCCAGCAACCCCACAACGCCTGCCCCAGGCTGGTGAGCTGAGGGTGGACCTGGCTCTGGAGGCTCCAGGGCAGGTCCCAAAACCTGGGACTGATTTTACAGAGGTGAGAGAGAGTGTGGAGGCCAAGCCAGCTTCACCCAGGAGGGGCAGCAGGATCCCAGCCAGCAAGCTGACACCGAAGAGACACAGAGAGTCCCCTAAGAAACCAGCTGAGGATGCAGAGAGGGGTCCCACAGAGCCGCCACTGCCTCGGGGCTCCCCCCAGCTGGGTCCCATGTGCTGGGACAGCCCCAGTCTCAACTCTCTCAGTGGCAGCGCAGCGCTGCAAAATTCACCGGTTCTCCCCAAGGGCTCTTATCAGTTTGACCCAAATAACTTTGACTCCATGGATCCGTTCAAGCCCACCAAGACGCTTGCCAGCACCGATGCTGACTCTTGCTCCACTGCAGATAACAGCCTCAATGAAATCCTCGAATCTCAGACACTGGAGATGCAGGACGATGCCCTGAAAGGCAGAGACTCCCCCAAGAAGCCCAAGTCACGCCTGATAACGTGAGTGCCAGTGTGTGCAGAACTGGGACTGCAGCCCCCTCTGTTTTCCCTGTGGGCAGGCAGAGCTGCACTGGTGGTGGTGATGGAGGTGGTGATGGAGCTGATGATGGTGGTGATGGAGATGGTGGTGGTGCTCCTGCCCTGGTGCCTCCTGAGCAAACCCCAAATCCTGCCATGCACCTCAGGTTCTGCTGCTGCCTCAGTTTTATCCTCCTGTTGTCCCAGCAGAGGGGCAGCTCCCCTGTGCCTGTCTGTACCACTGATGGGAGGAGTGGGACAGGTTCTGGAGCAGTGCTAGTGTCCTGAGCCCCAAGTAGAGCAGGGAAGACTGGATTGGGACCTGCTTGCAGGATCACCTCTTTGAAAACCCCTTGGGGTTCAGCTGGTGGGTCAGGGTGTAAATGTGACGTCAGAGGAAACCCTTAGTGGAGCCAATGTGTTTGCTGGACTCATGCAGGGATGTGTAGGAGCTGGTGGGTGCAGGTGAGGTTGGTCAAATGTAGCTGAGACATTTTGTGAGCTGCCACTGAATTTCTGTTTTATATCAGAGACAGAGAACAGGTTGCACAGGTAGACTCTCTGCTGTTGGATTCTTCAGTGAGAAAATTAGATAGTGGCTTTTTACAGAGTGAAAGATAAAACCTCACAGGCAAAAATCAGGCTCTGTTGGATGTTTTGTTCAGGAAATACTTTACGGAGAGTAGATACAAATTTTTTAGGAGCTGGGATTCCCATGTGTGGCTGTGGGTGAGCAGAGCCAATGGGGAGGGGAAGCAGCAGGGAATTCTCTGCTCACTCTCTGCCACCTTGGAGCAGCACAGGCAGCAGGAGATTGCCCTGGCAGTGAGGTTTGTGTTTGGATCTCACCCTGCTGCTGTGGATAGCAAATGCAGGATCAGAGCATCCCATGTGTGTGTGTGCCTTCCCAAAGACTGAGCTAGGCAGCTCCTGTGCTTCTCCAGAGCAGAGTTAACATCCAGGTCTTTTCACACACTCTTCTTCTCTCCATCTGTCTGTCTCTCTCCCTGTCCGTGCTTTGGTGCATCAGGACTACTGAGCAAGTGAAATTTCTCTGTTTTCTGTTGTAAGTACTCTCTCCTGTATTCCTTTTCTTTTCCTTTGCTGTTTTTGTCCTCTCTCTGGGTGTGTGCTGCCCCACTCGTCTCCATGGCATGCTTGCTCCTTCTGCCCTTTGACTTGTGCTCTCTGCTGTCTGGTTTGTGTCCCGCGCCCCTTGGCGGGATCCCCAGGGTGGCCTGGCCTGGTGAGTGCCTGGGAGTGAGGGAGGAGAGGAGAGTTGAGCTGAGCTGCACTGGAGGCACACGCCTGTGCTTGTCCTCGCAGCATGCCGCCCTGCAGCGTCTTCTGATGGTGGACAAGTGCTCAAAACCATCAGTTAATGGAGTGGCAGCAGGTTTTTGTGCAATCTAGAGCTGTTATCTTGGTGCTGGGGGGGGGCTCAAACCAGCTGCCAGGTGATGTGATAACCCTGGCACAGGAGAGGGTGCAGACAAGAGGAGGGTGAGGACATGACAAGTTTGACTGTTCGCAGCAGGGCATGAGGAAGAAAACCAGTCCAGAGCGATTTCTCAATGTCACCGAGGTGTGCATGGCAGCGTGCAAAGAAACCTCTGTGTGCCGTGCCACGTCGCTCCTTGTGCTCTGCTGCGCATGTGTGCGAGGGGATGGGGAGGCTGGAGAGTGGCAGAGTGTGGGGGCAGCTCCATAAACCTGGGAACAGCTCACTGCAGTCCTGCTCGAGCCTTTGCCTGTGTTCCCGTGCAGGGGAGTGCCATGTCTGGAGGCTGGGATCTCTCCCCAGGTCCCTGCAGTGGCTGTCACACAAGCTGTTCCAGCTCAGCAAGTGTCTCCTCAGGGGTCAGATGTGGCCACAAGCCTGGGAGATCCCTGAGCATGGAGTGTGAGGGGGTGAGGTGCAGGAGAAAAGCTCCTGCTCTCTCACCCACATTCCCTCTGGGACTGTGCCTCTGCTGCCTTGCTCTGTGCTGGTGCCTGATGTGTTGGGGTGCAGTCCTGCGGAGATGAGTTCCGGATGGGTGTCTTCAGGAATGTGGGATGAAGTTCCAGGGACAGCCTCCTCACTGGAGGGCAAGGGGGCTACCTGCAAGACCTACTTGAGCTAAGCTTCCCACCCGAGGGGCCCTTCTCCTTGGGACAGCGTTTGTGTCAGGCGGAGTGTTTGTTCAAGACACATCACCTTGCCCTGGCTGTGCAGGCCTGACTCACGTGGGAGATGTGGATGCTGTGGAGAAGTCCCAGACGAACTTCCAGCTGCAGGGACAGGGCAGCCACAAGACAGCCTGGACATGGTACTTTCTGCAGGAAGTTGACACGCACTGCAGCCACGGGTGCCGTTGTGCTGGACACGCAGGGCGAGGGCGCGGTGAGGGAGATCCTTCTCTGCCAGCTCCTTGGCAATGCCTCTCTCGCCATCAGCCTCTTGGGGTCCTTGCTCCGCTCCTTATCTTCCTCAGGAATAAACACCTCACAGACAAACCCAACTGATGTGTACTCGTGTCTTTTGTTTGCCTGTTCCTTCTGTTCTTGCAGAACTTGCTGTGCCTTGGTGGTCACTGGTGAGTGGGGCGCTGGCCCGTGGCGGGTGCAAGGCTGGTGCTGGGACTGCCTCCCCCTGCTTGGGCTGTCTCGCACGCGCCCCCGTGGCCCCGCAGTGCCCCTGAACCCCCGTCAGCTGCTGCTTCTCTCTCCTGCAGGAGCGGCTGCAAGGTGAAGCAGCATGAGGCGCAGCCCCTGGTCCTGGACATCAGCACTCAGGTACGTGGCATCTCATCCTCAGAGATGCGGGCTGGGCTCGGGGATGCTGGGGTGGCTGTGGGGAGAGCTGGGCTGGCTGAGCTTCAGGCTGGCATCTTCCCACTGGGCAGTTCCTGATGGGAAGGGAGGGAGGAGGGCTGGTGAGGAGCAGCTTGCCAGTGGATTTTAAGCCTTCCATGCTTTCCGTGGAGTGTCCAGCAGCTCACCTGGTGGCCTGATCCCCACAGATTAGCCCAGTCTTGCTTAACGGCTTACTTTGATCCTGCAGGATGATGGAGTGTTGATCTCAGAAATCCCAGATATTACAAGTCGGGATGGACGTGCCACTGATGAGGAGAAGTTGGCCTCCACCACCTCCACACAGAAACCAGCCGGGCTGGAGAAGAAGGCTGAGCCAGAAGATGACCTGGAGTACTTTGAGTGCTCGAATGTCCCCGTGTCCACAGCCAAGCACAGACCAGAGGCAGGTGAGGAACATCCTGGTTGCCTTCAGCTCTGGGAATGCACCATGACTGCACCCAGGGAGCCTCTGCAGCTTCTAGCAAGGAATTGGTGCTGTTGAGGCAGCGCAGCCTTGTCAGAGTTTATTTACACTGACAGGGCCAAAGGCTGCAGACCTCCCACTGCTTTCTTGCACTGTTTCCAGTATGGAAAATGATGGTCCAGGCTGTGTTTATTTAGACGTTGGGTACAGGGCACTCTCCCCACAATGCTGCAGTGGGATGTGGCTCAGGCATGAGGTTCCCTCCCTGTGGTGCTCCCTTGCCAGTGCCCCCTGACACCAGAGCCCACTGCTGAGCTGAGCCAAGAGCTGAACAGAACAATTGTCCACCATTCAGAGCATCCTGCCCTGACTCCTGGGCTGCAGGGTCCCTGCTTAGAGCCTGTGCCAGGAGCAGTGCTGCCAGGACTTGGTGTCCTGGCACAGGGCCTGTGCTTGATAGAGATCTCAGTAACACCTACAGAGACCCCAGTTATTGCTCCTGGTGGAATTCTGCTGTCAGTCTCCCACGTAATTAGCCTCTCTGACCAAGCCATTACAAAATAATTAAAAGCCAGGCAACATGACATTTAATCAATGGCCAAGTCCTAGGTGCAAACAGGAGAGATCACCACGGGGGTTTTGCAGCCCTCCCCTCTGCAGGGATCCATTAATCATTTCTCCCGATGGCTGTGCTGGGCTGCCAGCTCCACAGAGAATGGTCCTTTGTCCCCAGGGGAGGAAAATCTGACAGTCAAGGGAGAGGCTGGGAGGGTTTATTTATTGCTGCTGGTCTCAGAGGGCCAGGCAGGTGCACGAGCTCGGTGCTGTCTGCAGCAATGGGGTGGGAGCAGCTGCAGGCAGTGGGATAAATGGAGGGAAACAGTGGGAAGTCTGCAGTCACCAGTTTTACATTGCCTCCTTCCTCTCCAAGCTGAGCTCTCTAAATACACTGTTCTCTGCCTGGTTAGCACATGAATCATGTCTGCAGTTGTGTGAGTGCAGTCCATAAATTATCCCTCATGCTGTGTGAGGCAGCACTGTGCCTGCAGGTCAGGGTGTCCCACATCTTGCAGATGGGGGAAGATATTTTTTATCTCCTCTCTGCTGTTAAGAACAGCAGGGGCCATGTGGCAGGTCCTTTGGAGGGTGTTGAACTGGCTGGCATGGGCTGATGCTTGTGCTGTTCAGAAAGCACTGAGCAGCTGGTCTTTTCCAGCATCCTGCTGAAGTGCAGAATGTCCCGTGCATCTTCCTCCCCCTCGGCCGCTGTGGTCTCAGGCGTGGGTGGCAGCCCTGGGGACATGGGCACAGGCTGAATTGCCACCAGAGGGGAGTGTTGGTTTCCAGTCCAAGGAGTGCAGGAAGGCTGGCAGGGTGCATGTTGTGGTACCTGGGGACAGGGTTTAATGGACCTTAGCAGTGCTGGGGGCTCGATGGTCTTAGAGGGCTTTTCCAAGCAAAATGATTCCATGCAAGGGCAAGAGCTGGGGGCAAAGATGCCTTTGGAAGGGGCAGCTCAGGGGATGGAGAGACTCAGAGATACCCTCCTGCGCCTCAGAAAATCTGCATGTGCCCAGGGTGCTGTTTCCAAGTCATTAAAAGGTTGTGTTTCATTGTCTTCAGGTTTTGAAAAGGAGATCTGCAAACAGATGGAAAAGGATGGGCCTGGCATCTTCCCTGTGAGTGCCTCTAGCTTTTTCCTTTCTGAAATGAGTTTCTTTAGGAGATAAAATTCTTGACAAGCCCACGCAGGGACTTGATAAAAATAGCAGAGATTTCCCAGCAGGCGTGGAGGAGCCTGGCAGAGACTGATCGGTCCCTCCTGGGTGGGCGCTGTGGTGTGGGAGGGAGGAGGAGGGGAGGGATGCTGGGGACAGAGCAGGAGCTGTGCGGAGCCAGGGCTGCACTGGAAAGTGGCTGAAGGACAGGGAGAGGGCAGAGGAGACCATGGGGAGGGGACAAGCTGCTGGGCACTGGTTGTGTCTCACTCACGTGGAGAGTCCAGGGCTGGCTCTCATGGCCCCTTGGTGCTGGTGCCTTCTACAGGGGATCCTCAGCTGCTCTTCTCAGGAAGGCAGCTGACAGCAGAGATGGGAGGAGACTAGAAAAACCCTGGCTCTGCAGCCACCCTGACCCTGGCACCCCAGCAGCAGCTCCACTGTGCTGGGACACCCCTGGCATGCCCCGAGGAGCCCCAAGACCTCTCTGCTGCAGGGGGCACCCTGTGCCAGCTTAGCAGCCCCTGGCCAAAGCTGCAAGAGCTGACAAGCAGATGGCAATGAGATTAGCAACATCAGCAAAACCAACTTCTCTGAGACAGATTTAACTGTGCTGAGCCCCACAAGGACGTGAGGCAAAGTGAACCTTTTTGGTGCCCAGGAGAGCCTGGGCAGGCTCTGCTCCTACAGGCAGGCTGCTGTCACCCCAGAGGTACCTGCAGGTGCTCACATGTGCACCTGCTTTTGGGCAACACTGTGGGAGGCTGCTGCCAAACCACAGCAGGCTGAACCTCCTCAGTGTTGGGGTGCCCAGCCCCAGACTTGCCCCCGGGGGTGGCTCCCACGTCCAGCCATGGCTACAGCAAAGCTGTGAGAGCTCAGGGAGCTTGAACTGAGCAGCAGCTGAAGCATCGGGGAGGAGGGGAGGGGAGAAGTGCTCCAATGCTCTCGTTTCCAAAACGTGAGGAGCAGGCTGCCTCCTTCCTCTGAACACTTCTCTATTTATGGCCTGGCAGCCCGTTCCCAAGGAGATGCTGCGTGGCTGTCACTCGGCTGGGTAATGAAAGGAGGAACAGGCAGTGTCAGCCTGGCTTGGAGGAATGTTTCTGAAGGCCTGTCGGGCTGCAGGACCCCCCAGGGGAAGGGATAGGGTCAAAATCCAGTCAGGAATCAGCACCTGGGCTGCAGGGCTGAGCCTTCCCCCCAGTTTGTCTCTGTGGCTGCAGCACTGGTGCACAGGAGGTGCACAGGAGCTGGGCTTTGGGGAAGGAAAGCAGTGAACAATGGGGGTACAACCACCCCTCCCCCCCAGTCCTTGTAGAGCCTCCCAAAATGGCAACAGGAGGGTGCCAGGATCTCTGTGAGCATGTCCTATTTCAGAGCTCTCCTGGGCACCTGGAGCACCAGGGATGAGTGGGGCTGTCCCTTGGACCCCTGCTCTGCAGAGGAGTGAAGCCTGCTTCCCCCACAGCCTCCTTGGGCATTTGGGTGAACAGCAAGGCCCAGTAAATGTCCCTGCAGCTGCCAGCAGCAATGTCAGCTGCAGTGATGTCCCCAGCAGACAGGCAGGTGTTGGAGACAGGCAACCCAGACCTTTGCAGACCATCCCTGCCTGTGGCTCACAGTCAGCAGAGACCCTCCAGGCTGCGATATTTTTAAACCAGCTGTAGGATAAGGGATGTTGGATGTGAGCACATCTGAGCTTGGAGCTGGGTCTCCTCCTTTTGAAATGGGCCCTTAGTGGGTCTCCCTTTTGGGATATTGATTCCTTGGGGTAGCTCCTGGCTCCTGGCAAGGGAAGGCACTAAGACCTCACACAAGCTATGCCAGGTGTCAGATGCAGGCTCTGGGCCTTCTGTGCGTGCAGAAAGGGAAATTCAGTACCTGGGCAGAGGCTGATAAAATAGGGGAGAGCACTCCAAACAGGGGAGGTAGGTGAAGAGGAACCTCCCACAACATCCCAGCTGGGTAATTCCCCCAGGACAATCCCGGGCTGTGCTCCATGGACAAGTGCCCCAGCGTGAGCAGGAGTGAGAGTCCCCTGGCTGGCATCTGCCTCAGCGAGTCCGAGAAGGCGGCTGTGCTCACGCTCATCAGAGAGGAGGTAACAGCCGTGTCCCTGTCCCCTGGGGCTGCCCCTTGCTGGACCTGGCCACGGGGGGAGCCTGGGAGGGAGGATCTGATCCCCTGTGCGGGACAGAGAGGGGAAACTTTCCTCAGAGCACATCCCAAGGGTCCTGTGTCTGCTGCAACCCAGATAATCACCAAGGAGATCGAGGCCAACGAATGGAAGAAGAAGTATGAGGAGAGCCGTCAGGAGGTGCTGGAGATGAGGTACGAGCTGTCCCCTTGCAGGGCTCTGCTCTGGCAGCGCCGGGCTCTGTGCGCTCCAGGCAGGGGGAGGCTGAGCGGGGTGTGAGGGGATGGCACAGCACGGCCTCACCATGTCTTGGTGGAGATGTTCTCCCAGTGCTGGTGCCTGCTTGTTCTTTGCTGAAGAAATAAAATCCCATGAGCTGTGCCAGCCCCAGTGGCAGAGGCGGCTCTCGGCCTGAAGCAGCGCTGGTGGGTGGTGCAGCCCCAACATCTGGGCCCTGCGTGCTGCTGTGGGGGTGCAGTGGTGGCAGGACATGGGCCAGCAGGGCCTCCTGTGGGGCAGATTGCTGCCAGCGCAGCTGGAGGTGCATGTCCCCAAAATCAGCAGCCTCGCACCTGTTTTTTTTCTCTTCCTTCTAGGAAAATCGTGGCTGAGTATGAAAAGACCATTGCCCAGATGATAGGTAAGGTGCTGTCACCTGGCCAGGTGTGTGGGGCAGGGAGCTGGCTGCCACAGCCATCCCCACTCCATCACTGTGCCCTTGTTGTTTGTTCTCCATGCCAGAGGATGAGCAGAGGACAAACATGACATCTCAGAAGAACCTGCAGCAGCTCACGATGGAAAAGGACCAGGCTCTGGCAGACCTGAACTCGGTGGAGAGGTCCCTGTCAGATCTGTTCAGGAGATATGAAAACCTGAAGGGCGTCTTGGAAGGATTTAAGAAGGTCCTTACCTTGGTTTGCCCTTTCTCCCTGCAGCCCTGGTCCCTGGACACAGGGTTCCTGTGCAGCCACACTCTGTGTTTCTATGCTGCTGAGCTGGATAAGGGGCTCCAGCATAAAGCAGAAGCTGGTTTTATTTAAAACCTCTTTTTTGCACTCAGAACAGTATCTACCATCCCATCAGAGCAGTGTCTTTGTGCCCAGTCCCAATGCAGATGGATGTTCTTTCTTTTCCAGAATGAAGAAGCTCTGAAGAAATGTGCTCAAGATTATCTGACCCGTGTCAAGCAGGAAGAGCAGCGGTATCAGGCCCTGAAAGTCCACGCAGAAGAAAAATTAGACAAGTAAGGTCATGCATGAGATTGCTGGGTGCTTCAAGACCTTGTAGGGAAGCGGCTCCATTTGCTTTCCAGAGGCAGGAAGGCAGGAGCTGAATGATGTGAAAACCTGCATTTTACAACCTCAGGATCAAGTGTCTCTAAGCAAGGCAGGGCAAATCCCTGAATGGATTCTCTGATCTCTGCTTATTTATTTTTTAATGGAGAATCTGAGGTTCACGGTCTATTTATAGTCAGTTACCAAGTTCCCATCTTTCAGAGTGCTCATGTTTGTAGTACATGAAGGAGCTGTGCAGCCCTGGGGCTCAGCTGATGAGCAGGAGCTTACCAGCACATGTAACCCCGAGTGAAGTGGGTGGTGAACTGGTTCAGCTTGGCTCTGAAAGAGCAGAGTTTCATACATGGGCTTGGAGGAGCTGAATTAACGCAGTTTCATCCAGTTTCCATATGGGCAGACCATCTCTGTTGTACCTGGGCTAGCAGAGCCGAGCTTTGCTGTTTCTGCATGGCCTCAGGCTGTGCCTTGGTGCTCCTGCCTGCACCCAGACCTGGCCGAGGCCCCCTCTGTCCATCCCCCCCAGAGCCAACGAGGAGATTGCCCAGGTGCGCACCAAGGCCAAGGCGGAGAGCGCGGCGCTGCACGCGGGGCTGCGCAAGGAGCAGATGAAGGTGGAGTCCCTGGAGAGAACCCTGCAGCAGAAGGTAACACACCTGCCCCACAGCTCTCTGCCAGCCCTGCCAGCAGTTCCTGTAGCTGCCCTGAGTGTCCTGTTGATGCTGGAGGTGTCTTCCCAAAGGTGTTTTGTGGGTTTGGTTTCTTGGGGTATTTTTTTTTGTTTGCTTGTGTTTTTTTGTGTTTTGTGGGGTTGGTTTGGATTTCTCAGGCAGAATGGGCATTGCTGGCTTACATGAGCCTGCTTGCAGAGATGTGGGCTGGGGCTGGGTTGCTGCAGATCTCTGCAGCACTGGTGTCTGACTGGGATGAGGAGGGGTGAGCCCAGGGGTCCACACAGTGCCTGGATACACAGAGGAGCTGTTGGAGGGGCAGGTGCAGGAGCTGGCTGCCACGTCCCATGCAGGCTTGATGGCAGATGGGCCCAGGTGTTATCCCCCACCTGTGCCACCATGGGGGTCCTCAAGATCTGCTTTTCTTCCAGAACCAGGAGATTGAGGAGCTGACCAAGATCTGTGATGAGCTGATAGCGAAACTGGGAAAGTCAGACTGAGCCTCAGCACCCCTCGCCCAGCACTCTGCACTTGGCTGCTTTTCTTGTGACGTTGAGCACCTTGCCTTACCCCTGGACTCCCTGCAGAAAAGCTCACGTGTCCAGCTGCCCCGCTTGGCTGCTGGACCTGTGGCTCCTGAGCAGAGCCACTCCTCTCACTCTCCGTGTCTGCTTCCCACAGCCCTGGGGCTGGGATCCCTGCAGTCGGGCTGGGAATCCTGTGGCCAGCCTGGGCATTTGTGTCCCTCCCAGGGCCTGCTGCACTGTCCCTCTGCATCAATGCCACCTCTCAGGTGGGAGGTGACACCCTGGGTTCTGTCCCCCTTGCTTGGGCTGGGTCTAGTTGTGTCCCCTCCAAACTCTGTCACTTGTTGTCCTCACGTGCTCAGCAGAACAGGTCCAGCCATGGGGTAGGTCCTGCCCTGGATGTGGGTGATGCTGGGGTGGACCTGCTGGCTCTTGCACTGGGTGAGAGGACCTGGCACCTGGATGGTTGGTTGGGTGAAGCACAGCATCTCCCTGTCCCTGGCTGTGCCAGCCTCAGAGGAAGGGAGCTGACATCTCTGCATTTGTGCACTTTATGAGCATTTATGGGCACTTGGGCTCTCTGCTCACTCCTTCCAGTCAGGCACGGTGCTGACACAAGGCTCAACTTGTTCCCCCCAGAGCACTGAAGCAGTCACATAACCTGTAGTAATTTCAGTCCTCTCAAGGGAGAGTCTGGGTGAGGGGAGGCAGGAGGCTGCTGCACCAAGAGGTGTTTGAGAAATGGAAGATGTTGGTTCTGGAGAGCTGGGACTGCCTGTCCATCCTCCCCACGGCCACCCTGCCCGTGATCCTGGCCCCTGCAGTGGCTGGATGTCCTGGTGTCGAACACGTGCAAAGCCCAGGCCGTTGCTGTTGACTCCCTGTGCCACGGTGAGATCAGGGCCCCATTTCAGAGGCTGCCAGAGGAAGGAAGTGAACCCTGAGCTGCCTCGTGGCTGCTGCAGTAGCTGCAGTGGTGGAGGATTCTCTGCCTTGAATGGATAGTCCTGGGGTGTGAAATAAGGGAAATACTTGCAGTTTGGACTGTTTCCTGCCTAGCCTGTCGAACACTTCCACAAACCTTTTTGCTGCTGCCTTTTTGTAACAGAATTGAGCTCTTTTCCTTCTATTTTCTAATTCCCTGTGTTGAGCATGCAGAGCAAACGCCTGTTTAAACCAGAGCCATTCACTTGATTATATTTTGAGTTATATAACATATATATAGAGAGAGTTTATTCTACACTTAAGCAAAGATGTCAGCAGCCTGCCCCAGCACACAGCTTTCCAGCCTGTTTTCCACAAGCCCCAGTTATCCCAGTGATGGACTGGTCATGGAAGCCAGTGCCTGACACCACTCAAAGCAGTGCACCTGTTGCTTGTGCTGGATATTCATCCTTTGCACAGTTGACAGAAAGGAAAAGCCTTTTTTTCCCCTCTTATTTTAACCCCTTTGGCCTCCCCACATGTCCCCCTCCTGAGCTGGTGAAAAGCCTTCACTCATGCAGAACTGTTTCTGTTCCCCTTTGGGAGTCTGTGCAGGTAAAGAAAACCCCTGAGACCCAGAGATTTTTTGGGCAGTTGCCTTTTTCTTTTGAGGAAGCAGAGTGCAGCATTGCACAACCTCTCAGAGCTGGTGAAAGGCTGGTTCAGGGCTGGTTTCTGGTTTGGGGCACTGGTGTGCTGTCCTGCCCACAGCAGTGCCCAAGGTGCCAGTGTGAGGCTGGTGGAGCCCAGGTGTGGGAGGCAGGTCCCACGTGGGGACTGTGGCAGCCCTCAGCCTTCTGCTTTGCTCAGGGCCATGATGTTTGTTTGCTGTCTTGGCTCAAGGTGTGACAGTCTGAGGTCAGCCTCTCCTCAGGGCATTGCTCTGGCCCTTGGAGCTGATGCAAAATTGCAGAAGTTTGGATTTCACCACTCAGCACTTCCCCAGACCCCTGACCCATGCACAGCAGTCACTGCTGCAACTTTTCCCCTGTGGGCTGTCTGCAAAGCACGGCTCCACTGTGATAACCCACGGGGCACAGCCCTCCCTCCCTCCTGTCCCTGCTGCCCAGTGTCACCCAGTCCTGCCGTGCTGCCTCCCTCACCCGGTGCTGCTGCATTCCTGTGCCTGTCCTCATGCACCCCAGTCTGGGCAAAGAAGATTCCTACGGAATGATTTATTAACTATAATATGGTTATAGTTACATATATATAAATACAGATATAATGGGCATAGTTATATAAAATAGAAGGTGTGTGTTTGCAAACAGGCAGGGTGGTTGCACTTCATGTGCCGCACTGTTGACACCTTTGGCCGAGGTGATGGTGACCGGTGCAGGGAATGGCAGGTCCCTGTGCATGGTGTCACAGCCTGGGTGTGTTTGTTGTTTATTCCTTGCAGTAGACTTTCAATGCTCCTTTCTGGCAGCGGCGGGCCCTGCCCCTGCTGCTGTTGCTGTTTGCCGTGTGTGTGCCAGCAGATCTGTCTGTAACCAAGTGCCAACCAGTAACCCCCAACTATTGATCTCTTCCCCCGTCCCTCCAGAGTGGCCTCCCCCAGGCAGGAACTTCTCTGCATCAACTCCTACCCCTCCGCTTCGAGCCATGTGTGTAACTGCCATCGCCATTGGTTTTATATGTATGATAATTTCCCTTTTATATGTCAGGTAAATATTTGTAAGAGTTATACTCACACAAATGAGATTATTATAATGATTACTAATATATTTTTTCCATGTTTCATTGCCTGAGTAAAAACTGTGTTTATCACTCTTGAAAGCTTTCTTGGTGTTTATGAGGTTGGTGAAGAGTTTTTGGAGGAGTTGGTTTTGCCTTCCACAATGGGCCATGTTCTGCCTTGTCTTTATTAATGTGGTTTACATGGCAGTTGATTCCAAATAAGCGCAATTATTATCTGTTCCTGAAATCTGCATTCCTGAGCTCTGAAACTCAGACCTGGGATGACTTTTCTGACCCCGTGACTCCCACCACCCCCAGCACACTGTGATGGTGCTGAGCTGTGGCGGTGAGCTCAGGCAGCAGGAAGAGCTGAGGCAGCAGTGAGATGTCAGGCAGGAGAATCCTTGGCCTAATCCCTGCACTGACCCTGACAACCCTCCATGGCCTTGGGTAATTCCTTTTGGGAGGATGGAGCCCTGGGGGCTGGGGGGTGCAGGAATGATTCCTCTGGGCTCCCAGGCCTGTAGGCGTTTTCAGTTATCTTGTACTTCTCTTTTGGTGGGTTGGAAACCCTGGAGGGCTTTTCCCCAACTTGAAATTGGGGATTCATTACAAGAAAGGGGATGTTCTCTGGATGGAGCAGGTGGGCTTGATCGAGTTCTTTGAAAGCCACCACAAGGTTCCATGCCTAGAGATGGTTTCCAAAGCAGGATATGGAGCAGAGCCCAGCCCGTCCACCAGCACCAGTGTGGTGCTCTGCCCTACTCCCATTGCCCAGCCCAGCCCATGTCCTTGGGGAGCTGTGTCCTGTCCCCCCCAGCTAAGATGGCATTATCCAGGGGCTGCAGCGAGGTGTTATCCCAGTCCCCGATCCATCACCCAAGCAGATTAGCTGTAAGACCTTAAGACAAAACAGCAGCTACACACCCCACACTGCACACTGCTGAGAATGCCTGCCCTGAAGACCCTACTGGCCCTGGCCATCATCACGTCCCTGGCTGGAGAAAGTAAGTGTCCCTTGGCTGCAGGCAGCACAAGGTCGGGTACATTGCTGTAGCTGCTCCTGCGCTTGCTGCTGCTCCATCCCGGTCACCGGTCTGTGTGCTCACCATGCCCCTGCCCCACGCTGCTCCCATCCCTGCAGGAAAGTGATGTTTTTAGGGGGGAGGGTGGCTTTCTCCTCTGAGTACCACCCAGAGAAGCCCCTTGTCCCTTGCCTCTCTGCCACTAGCACAAAGCCCAGGCATGCAGTGTCCAGCAGGGACCACAGAGTCTCTGGTCTCCAGCTCCGATGGAGACTCCTGAGCCAAAACCCTGCAGTCTCTCTTGGCTAGAGCTGTGTTTCCCTGCTAAAACTTGGGCTCTCCAAGGCATAATCACAAAAAGCCATTGTAAAAGGCAAGAGGGTGGTTGCACTGCTCAGAGCAATGTCAGGGAGTAGGGGCACCTCCAGACAGTTTCAGGATCTTTGGACCAAGGCAAGATGAACGTGACTGTGTTTTCAGCTCAGGGCAGATGAAAGGCTGTGCCCTGCTGTGAGGAACAGCAAAGGAGACTCAACACAACTCAGCGGCAGAAACCGGTCATTGTGGGTTAATGGCAGGCGCTTACTTGCACCTGACCCCATGAAATCCCAATTTTTCCCATTCACGGGTTTTCTCTCCCTGAGATGAAGGTGGAAGCTCTGGGCAGGACCCGGCCCCGCTGCCACGAGAGGGCTCTGCTCCGTCAGCAAAGCAGAGACGAGTTTCACTCCCAACTCCAGCGCTAGTTTACCCAGCCCCATCAAAATCAAGGATTCATCATTTCAGGAAGGAGCAGGATCTCCATGTTTGGGTTTTTCTGGGGTGTGTGTATGCTTTGAGGAGTCACACGGCTCTTGTACCACTATCGGCTCTGATGCACAGGAGAGAGGGGCTGGCTGCTATCTAACCTGCCTGTGGCCTCCTTAAAGGACGATCTGGAGATGGCTCGTCCCTCCCGACTCACACATCTGCCCGGCACTTTACTGCCTGTCACCGTGCTTGTCCCCAGGCAGCACCCTTGGGCTGAGCTTCCTAAGTACAGTGTAGAATGTGGGAGCTGCTCCCACAGGTTGGACGAATTCTCCCTTCTCCCACCCAAAATATTCATTAAAATGAAATCTGGCACAAGAAGACAAAGACCTAGGATGATTTTTAAATATTATTGTCTACCTATTTTTACTGTAAAAGGAATTTCAGGACCCTCAGGAAGTCTTGGCAGGGCAAGGACTTGGCAGAGCTCACCTGCTCATTTTAGTTCTCATCATTTTGAGTCGCACTTGGAAGAGTTTTGCATTAATTTTGTGGACAGGTGAGGCCCCATCCTGCATCCTGCTGCATGACATGGCAGTGCCTGCTCATGGCTCAACTCTGTCCGGTGCCAATCCTCACCCTGTCCCTGAGCTGGAGGTCACCAGTGTCCGTGGAAACCACAGACTCTGGCGGGGCACTGGGGGCTGTGGGACGGTGCATTGCTGTCATCCTCAGTCCTCCTCCTCACCTTCACCCAGGTAAAGCACTGAAATGTCACAAATGTGTCGCATCCAACGAGAACGACTGCAACCAGCAGGGATCCCACAGCTGCCCCCAGTACGCCGATGCCTGCTCCACCATCACTGCACCCAGTAAGTCCCTTGGCTGGAGGGCCGGGGTGCTGGGGGGACTGGGGGTTCCGGGGGAAAGGGGGCTGGGACCGTAGGGTCTTGGAGGGGACCAGAGGGGCTGGAGACCGGAGGGCGAGGAGAAGCAGGGGACCTGCCGAGGCGGAGCAGGAGGTGGCCTCCTCTTGTGGGCAGGAGAGAGATCCTGTTATTCCGCATCCGTACCGCACTGTGCTGGGACTCAAATGTTCTTTCCGCTCTGCCAGTGAAACCCCCGGTTCTCGGGAGTGCCTGACCGCCCTGTCGCGTTGCCTTTCCTTGCAGACAGCGTCATTAAGTCCTGCTCCTACAAATCCTTCTGCGACCAGGCGCGCCGCGGCGGCTCCGGCGGGGCCACCGTGCGGTGCTGCTTCAGCGACGACTGCAACGGGCCGGCGCGGGGCTCCCGGAACGGCGCGGGGGTCACCCCGCCGCCCCCGCCCGGCCTGCTGGCCACCGCGCTGGCCGGGGCGCTGCTGCTGGGCCGGTTCTGAGGGCTCCGGCGGCGCGGCCGGCCCGGCGCAGCTGCTCGCTGCTCTAGCCTAGGGACGCGGGCGGGGGGTGCTCTCTGTGGGAGGTGTCCTATCGCCGCCAGTCCAATAAATGCTGCCCTTGAGAACCGCGTCCGCAGCCTCTCACTGCCAGGGAAACCAAACCCGCGGGAGAACGCAGCGAATCGAACCGGTCTGGGCTTTGCCACGCAGAGCCCGGGACCCCAGCGCGGATTGCCCCCCTCCCCGTTGGTCCAACAGAGACGCTTTTGGGCTACTTTCTGCAGCTTGAGCCTCGCTGTGGAGAGCGGTTTCTGTGGCTGCAAAGACGTGGGGGAGATGTAAGGTTGTTCTGTGGTCTGGGGCTGCAGGGGGGTCCCACAGCTCAAAGCTCTGCTAGAAAGACCGCCACGAGTGCTCGGTGAGGCTTGGTTTCATAAGAGAGAATGGTAAAAGTGAATGAACAGGGTGATGAGAACAGAAAGGGGGGATGATGAAGGGAGTGTAGGATTGCTGGGACCATGAGAATTTGACCGCAAGAACTACAATGCAGGGCGAACAGCAAACAGCAGCCGTCTGCTGGAGTCTGCCCCAGTCAGCACACGAGGAAAAGGGGAACAGGTACTGAAACTGAAAAGGGCAAGTTTGAACAGAAGAAAAGACGTAATTCAGCACATGCTGGTCCAGCCGTGGAACTCGCAGCTGGAGGATGCTGCTGGAACAGAGACTTCGGTGAGTGCTGGAGGGTGAGAGGGTCAGAAGTCCTGCAGAACATGGACATAGTCTTGTGAAGGTTAACATAAGCCTAGAGGATCGCTGGGATGCTGTCATTGGAGGGGAGCATCTGGAAAGCAGATTATTCCCTGCTTGCTATGGATCCTGCTCCTTCCCCAGGGCACACGAAGGGTGTTGTCCTGCGGGGGGGGGGGGGGGGGGGGCGGGTCTGGCTGCTGATGGGACCTCCAAAAGTCCTGGGGCAGAGACGTGCCCTGACCCGGGATTTCCCTCATGCCCCCTTCATCTGCTAATGAGGTGTCTCAGTGAGTTCCAGGGGCTGCTTGTACCCCCAGACAGGGTACAGTAGAAGAACGCATTAGAAAATGTAGAACTGCCAGGCTCTCCGATGAAGAGAGAGCAGCGCTGTGACTCGCTGCCGTGTGACCGCGCACAGAACTCCGCGCTGCCCCAGGCTCCGGCGGGTCACAAGGGCTGCAGGAGATGCCTCGGTATAAAAATAGTCCGTGGAACAATTTAGTCTTTGCAAAGGGAGGGATGGGGAGAGGGAGAGGCAGCGGTGGGGGGCAGGGCTCGAGACCTCCAGGATGCCGGGAGCAGACAGCCAGCAGTGGGAAGGAGCGGACTAGCGTGGGACGGGCAGGGGTTGCGAGTGTCCGTGAGTCAGACTCCTGCACACCCTCGGCAGCGGCGGCGGCACTACCAGGATCGGTTTCATCCGCGCCGGGAGAAAGTGCTTCGGGGCCAGATGCAGTTTCGGAGAGAAAGCGGGGCATCCCCTGTGCGGCACGGGGTGGGGGCGGTCAGCGGGTATTTCCTGCTCCCAAATCCACCCTGAGCTCACTTCAGCAGCAGCTTTCCCAAGAGATGCTCCTGTAGGAACCGCGACCCGACCTGGGCGGCTCATCTCCATCAGTGCCAGCCTCAAGCACATACTGGGCGGTTTTGTGTCGGGTCTGGGGGGATTCACCGAGAAAGCCCCGAACCTGGGACTGGGCGGCCCTGGGGGACGCAGAGGACCCTCAACAGGCTGGGACTGGGACCGGCACCGGGCTGGCCCCTACCCCTCCCGGCGGCTTAGCCTCCGCGGCGGTGGCCCAGGGCCGCGGCAGGTGCACGGGAGGGACACGGACGGACAGCGACGGGACGGAAGGATGCACACCGACCCCCCGCCCCGCGGAGCCGCCCCGCACTCACATCCGGGGCCGGGTTTGCTAATGACAGACGTAATTAACCCGGAAAGAAGGGACGGCAGAGCCAGGGGCACACCCCCTCCGCCGCCCGTCCGTCCTCCTCCCACCGCCGCCTGGCGTGCGCTGCGCCCGCAGCCCCGGCTCGGCCCCGACCCCCGCCGGCCATGTGCGGGGCGCGCAGCCCAGGGACGCCGCGGGGTAAGTGCCGGCGCGGGGACACGCGTGTCCGCGGAGCCGCCTGTAGGCAGCGCTCGCTCTCGGGCGCTTCGAGAGAGACCCCGCGGGGCGGGCTGGGAGCCCTGGCTGTCCCGTCCCCCGAGTCCCCGGGCTGCGGTGTCGGAGCGGCTGGAGGCGTCCGTGCCCCTACGGCTCCGGGAGCCGCTGGGGAGGCGGCCCCAGAGCTGGTCCCCTGTCCCTGGCGGAGACTCCGGTCCCTGCAGCTGCATCATCCGTGCCAGGGCTGGGATCGAGCGCCCACGGTGCGAGCGGCTTCTGCTCGACGGTTCCTGCAGCGAAGTGTGGGGGACAGGGGAGCGGGAGGCAGCGAGGGGTGCTCCGCCAGGAGTGGAGGGGTCCCCGTGGGAGCTCCGGAAATGCTGCAGGCACCATCCTCGTCGAAAGTCTGTGGGGTTGGAGGCAAGCGTGTGGCGGGGATCAAGGGTTTGCAGCTATTTTGTGTGTTCTCCGACTCTTTGTGGCCTGATGAAGAGCTGTATCCAGCCTTCTCCCAACAGGTTGATAGTTTCACTGAGTCAAATATCTGGAATTAGTAGGAGCGAGTTGCTGGGCACTGCCTACCCCGTCTGTCTCGTGGGTCGGGACAGACGTCGCAGCTCTGGGAGCTCTTCTGCAAGAGCAGGTGAGAGGAAGTGGAGCTGCAGCCGCCGCGGCTGAGCTGCGTGGGGCACTGGGCATCACAGCTCCCAGCCCTCCTGGAATGAGAGGCCGTCCTGCACCCCAGGCGGCACCTGGGCAGCTCGGGCAGACAGGTGTGGGAGAGGAGGAGGATGCTGTGGCTGCCCGCAGGTGCGGTGGGTGCTGTGGAGGGAGGTGCCGAGGAGAAGTCTCCCGGCAGCACAGCTCTGATGCTCCAAATGTCGCGTCTCCTGTTGCCTCTGGTTTTTCTGCTGCAGAGTGTTCCTGGGCTGCTCCTGTGACTGTCACTCTGCCGGGACAGAGCAGGGCACGGGCAGCTGTGACAGTGCAGTGGCATCCCAAGGTGCTTCCTGGAAAGTCTGACTGTGTGGCTGCACACGAGGCCTCTGAGCCACCCGTGGCCGCAGAGGGGACTTGGGTGCTGCATGGACGGTGCCCTGCACCTCCTGCCTCTCCCTGGGAGGCACTTCCCTTTGACTCAGGCAGGCAGAGGAGTGGTTTTGCTGTAAATCATCTTCTCTAGCCCAATTGCTTGCCATGTCATTTACTGAGTTGAGAAAGGGGTGTCTTTTTCGGTGGGATATTGTGACTGAAAAAGCTGGCAAGTCAATTGCTTCAGAGGTAGGATAGGGTCCTGAAAGGCTCTGATAGAAAATTGAGCATATTCTGGCCCTCCTGGATTTCCTGAGCAGGATGCCCCACGTTAGCATAGCTGGAGATGCTACCTTTATCCTTTTCTTATGGAAAAGTGCAGTTCTTGGTGGCTCCAAAGAGACAGACCATTTGTGTCCTTGAGGGCAGTGGGATGTGAGGGGATGGGAACCCAGCTGAGTTGGTGCAGAGGGTGGGGCAATCCCAGTCTCCTCTGCCCAGAGGTTTGTGCATATCCAAGTGCAGCCTGAGGTCAGTGTGCACAGAAGGGCTGAGCTGGTTTCTGGTCTCCCAGATGAGCCTGTGGTAGTGAAGGATGGTGATGGTGGGACACAGGGAGTCCCAAGAGGTGTCCCATGGGGCTGGGGGCTCATCTCTGTGCTGCCTGTGGCACACTCTGCTTCTTCCTCATCCGTCTCCTAAGCAGAAATCTCTAGACTTTTGTTATCAGCAGAAGGAAGAGTTTATGAGGTTTGGTCTGAACACGTTGGTGTGGTTGAATGTTCCTAGGGATTGGTTTCCCATGTGCTTCCCCACCACAAAAATAACCCCAGAAAAAACCAGTGAGACTTGAAGTGCCTACAGAAACCCTTGTTCCGGGGCACTGCTGTTGGTCTAAAAGAACCTCTCCCCCTGCAGCAGCATGGGTCTGCATGAGCCAAGCCCCGATACCCATCTCTGAAATGTCGGTGATAAACTGAGATCCTGACAGCAGGTTGGCTTGTTTTCTGCCTCCTCTACCTTTGCAACTGCACCCCAGCTCTTGCACAACCTTCATCTCCCCGGGCCCCACTCCACTGCAGCTCAAAAATAGTATTTCCTCCTTTTCTGCATGAGTTATTTTATTTGTGTGGCTCTGCTTCTGGCACCTGCGTGATCACCACTCTCCTGCCAGACAAACCACACCGGGTTCACTCACATCCTTTGGGTAACGGCTGCTCTCATCCCTGCCCTCCACCCTGTGCCGTGGGGAGATGTCGCAGTAGAGACGGACACACGACATGCGAGTAGTCCAAGGACGAAGAAGAAGAAGAAGTACTTTATTTGTCTGTGTTAACATCTTTATACTCTTTTTCTCAGCTACTGTGATATGCTATTATTGGCTGCGTGACAAACAACACCAAGGCTGTCTATATAAGAACTTTTCTCATCACATCCTAACTAGCTACACAAGCAGTTAACTATACACTATAAGTCCTCTACCACATTCTTGATGCTCTTCAGCAAGGCCATCTCTTGGTTGGATGCAAACATCTTCCTTGATTATTTTCTTGGCTGTCCTTCACTGTGGCTGCAGGTGTTCATACCATCACTGTCTCACGGTGCTTTCTCACGGGTAAACTCTGATCGCTCCTAAGTCCATGTCCGAGAGGCTTTCAGGCCTGCTGTAAGCCTCATCCATCCCGACAGGGAGAGGGCTCTGCCTGGCCAGTGGGACATGTCCTGCCCACCTGTGCCTCTTGGTGCTGTTTCCTCTCCCCGCACAGGGCTGGAAGTGATGACAGAGCAGCCAAGGGGCCTTGAAGGAGACCTCCTGGGTGGGGGGCAGCGCTGGGGAGGGTCCACGTCTGTGGCAGACCTGGGGACACGGTGTGGCCCTGCTGTGATGGGTCATTGTTTTCTCTGCTGACTCGACATCCTGGCTGCACAGATTTTCTGCTGGAGTTGCAGATTGTTCCCCGTTTCCTGGGAGTGTGCTCCGGCTCTCTCTAGCGCGCTGCTTTGGGATTAATTTTCACCACAGTTCTCAGGGATCTGGTGTCTCATGTCAGATCCTTTGTGGCTACTTTGTCCTCTCTCATGGGGTTTGGTGGCTCTTGGGGCTAGGAGTGATGACTTGATGAGTTGTCCCTTCCGTCTCCCTCTAGAGAGCTCGGCTGTGGCTGAGTGACTGCGCTGGCATCCCGGCACATCTGGCTGGGATAGGTTGGGTGGCCGAGGATGTGGGAGCGACTTCCTGGGGAGCTGGGGCTGTGTTAGCAGAGCACCCACCTCTCCCTGACTGCCCCCACTCCACAGGGTGATGCCAGAAGGAGCCCGGCATGCCGTACCTGGATCGACAGAACCGTATCTGCGGGTTCCTGGACATCGAAGAAAATGAGACCTGTGGCAAGTTTCTGCGGAGGTATTTCATCCTGGACACCCAGGCCAACCACCTCCTGTGGTACATGGACAATCCTCAGGTAGGCACATGTGCTGAGCGTGTCAATGAGTCTGTAGGCACATCCCAGCATCCCTGGAGCAGGCGTCTCCTCTGGGTCCCCCCAGGTCCTGCCTGCTGTGTCAGAGTGCCCCATGGCTGAGCGTGGCCATGGCCAGGCTCCAGCCCTTCTGTGACCTCTGTGGCTTCCAGGACTGTCCCAAGGAGCACAGCAGGGCTGGTCCCACTGCTGAGGAGTCTGAGCTGAACCAGGTGCAGGAAAGGGAAGTGGCTGAGGATGGCAGCTACTGTCTGACCCCAAGGGCACAAATGACAGGCTGGATTGCCCTCGCCACCTTCTCCCTGTCATTTACCTCCCACTGCTCATTCTGTGTGTTGCAGAACCTGGCCATTGGAGCAGGTGCTGTCGGATCTCTGCAGCTGACCTATATCTCCAAGGTAATGTTGGGGTGGGGCAAGGGGAAGGTGAATGCTCCCTGTTTTCCCCTTATCCTTGTGACATTCCTGGGAGAGGCGATGGCTTGGCCTGGAAGCACCCGAGGCCAGGCCCTGGTCCTGCCTGAGCTCTCCCTGGGATGAAGCCTGAGTGGGGCTGTGGGAAGCAGGGAGGGACCCCACAGCAGAGGGATCCTGGTGCTGAGACCATGTTCACCTTCACCTGTGAACTGGGACGGGGTGCAAGGTCAGGTTGCAGGAGGAACTGCTTTGCTGTGAGGAAGGACACGGTGTGGCCAGGACTGAGTGAGAACAGGAGCATGGTATTGGCATGAGCTGGGCATAGAGCTGGCAGTCAGCTCAGCAGTGCTTCAGGAGCTCTCCCCTGTGCTCAGAGGGCAGTACCCTGAAGGACGAGACCTTCTGGAAACTCGCTTTTGTGTGTCTTAAGGGTCTTACATGGTCTCTGTGGGAAGGCAGGAGTAGTGCAATAAGCAACAACTGTTGCAGGGCCAGTGACTGAGACAGTGAAGCTGTGGCTGTGTGTGGAGAGTGGAGCTGCCCCATCCTCCTCCTGCAAGCGGCCCCTCAGCTGCTGTGGGGGAGTGGGGGGCTTGTGGCTGCCATGCCAGGCTCAGCTCAGCTTTATCCTGGAGCTGGATATAGCATTGGACAGATCTTTCTGTTCCTGCTGAATCATGATTTATAAATTAAGCACAGATGAAGCAATGCTGGGAGGCTGAGCCTTCCCCATTTTGGAAAGAGCCTCACAAATTATATAGGTTTTAGTTTAAATGGAAATTGCTGCAGGACAGCATTTGGTCACAAACTGCGGGATTGGGTTCTGTCAGTAGCTGGAACTACCAATAGTAAATATACCAGAAAAATTGAGGTTTGCTTGAGAAAACATATTTAAAGCATTATGGACTGACTTTGAAAGAGAAGGACTGTCAGAATAAATACTCCATGAATGCTGTTTGTGGAGCCCCAAGGAATATTATTCTTATATAAATGATTCCTACTCTTCAGGGAAAAACTACTGCTATTTTCCCTCAATTCTCTTAATTGCTGATGAGAGTGACTGTGTTAATCCAGAAGAACTGATGTTTTCAGAACTGATGTTTGAAAGCTTTTTGTCCTCTGCTGCGCAGCTCAGCTGGTTCCTGAGGGGATGCAGGGGATGAAAGTCCTGGCTCCCTGCTGACCTTCCCCAGGGACCCTGCATCCTCTGCTGCATGTGGTCAGTGTTGCTCTGACACCAGTTCCCATCAGCTGGCACAGCTGTGCTGTAGCTCAAGTTGTCCTCATAGGCGTGGGGTCCTGTCTAGGGTGGCAGAGCCCAGGCAGGGAGCAGGGTGGGTGGGTGGAAGCTTCCAGCTCTTGTGCCCACCATTGGCATGTGCTGTTATCTCTGATTTTTTTCCCTGATTTGCTCTGTCACAGGTTAGCGTTGCCACCCCAAAACAGAAGCCTAAAACTCCATTCTGCTTTGGTGAGTGAGCGGGGTCTTGGTGGGCTCTGTGGGGGGACTCCCTGCCACAGGAGGCTGCAGTGTGGGCACCTGCCCCATGAATCCTTCCGGCTGCTGCCAACTCTCCTTGTCCTTCCCTTCCCTGGCAGTTATCAATGCTCTATCCCAGCGCTATTTCTTGCAAGCCAGTGACCAAAAGGACCTGCAGGACTGGGTGGAGGCACTGAACAGGGCCAGTAAGATCACGGTAGGTTACTTAATGCTCTTCTCAATTGTTCGTTCCACCATTCCCAGGGATCCTTATGGCTGGGGTTTACTTGTGTATCTTCCTTCACCCTCCCAGCCCAGCTGTGCGGGACAGCAGCTGTGCCCCAGGAAGGTCCTGTTGGAGCTGTCTACATCCTGTCCTGCTCCAGGCCCTCCTCCTCTTGTTGCTGGCCCAGCCAGCTCCTCACTGTGGCTGTCAAAGGGTGGCTTTCTTGTGCTTCAATAACGTATTTATTCAATTGTTATTCTTCCTGGAATGCTGGATCTTGTGATGAGGCGCAGCAAATGCCCTGCACTGTGGGGCATGGCGAGGCAGGCTGTGCCTGCATCCAGAGGGGTTCATCTGCCATCTCCTCTCATTTACTGGTGTGCTCACAGAGCCGTGAGCTGATGGTCGCTGACCCAGCAGCTCACAGAGTCTGTGCTCCACAGCTGCCTGGCGCTCCTGGCACTGAGGGATGTGCTGCCCTCCCTCCCTCCCTCCCTCCCCATGCAGCCCTGGCCAGGCTGGGGGTGACGCTCAGCTGGCACTGCCCGCACTGGGGATCGGGGTTGGGAGCTCCAGGATGGCTTCTGCCTGGGTGGGGGGTCCCTGTGAAAGAATTGGGGGCTTCTGCACTGCAGTGAGCAGTGGGGCCATGTTTGACGTGAGCAGAGTTTTACTAGGTCATGCACTGATGTGTGTTGTTTATGGTATGTAAACTAAATGTGAGAAAAGCCAGTAAGTTTACAGTGAGTAAACAGTTCAAGGTTGGGGCCTATCCATGAGTTTTTTTCTTTAAAATCCCTGGAGTACCATGTTGTAGTCACTGTGGGAAACCCCTCTGCAAGACCAGACCTAGCTTGTGTTTTCTTTCTTTCTCTGAAAATACATTAAGTGTGACAGCCTTTGTGCCTGCCACCACCAGACTGCTCTGGCTTGTGCCTTCTCTTTCAGGGTCCAGTTGATATTGGCCACAAACTCCACCTCCAGAGCTGTAGCCAGAGCCTGCCTAGGCTCAGTGTCTGAGAGTACTGTCAGCAGTTTCCTCCAGGGTCGCTGCCTATGGTGGGGGATTCTGCAGGGCAGGGGGATTCTGCCGGGCTGGCAGAGGTGTGAGCTGGGGTGACAGGACAGGAGAATGAGATGCATCTTCTGCTTCTGCAAGAAACCGTGGTGATTTCCATACCCTGATTTTGGCCAGCCCTTCCCGACTCTGGCTACATCCCAGCTGGCCGACTGGCTCATCCAGCCCTTCAGGGAGGAGTTGTCACAGGCTGGCTGGGAAACCCACGGC
Organism: Eopsaltria australis; assembly: GCA_034509425.1. Taxonomy (NCBI): domain Eukaryota; kingdom Metazoa; phylum Chordata; class Aves; order Passeriformes; family Petroicidae; genus Eopsaltria; species Eopsaltria australis. The sequence continues at coordinate 414,448 of JAVTVJ010002265.1, read as the reverse complement.
TCCTGGGATGTGGGTGATGCTGCCACTCTGCCCTGCTCTGTGGGGAAGGCAGGAGGGGAGTTGAAGTGCAGGCTTGGGAAGAGAAACTTGGAAACTCACCTTTCTGTCCAGAGCCAGGTGCAGAGGGAAGGAGCTGGGAAGGGCAGGGGCAGGATACTGGTGCTGGGAGCTGTGTTGCTGCGGGGCTGCTCACAGCGGGGACACAGCCAGTGCTGGGTCACAGCAGTGCCCAGTGTCACCACGGCCACGTGGCACAGCCTTGTTAGCCAGACCCAGCTCCTCATTAAGCCTGGCTGTAAGTGGAGCGGGGACAATTAAAGGATCAAGTGTCCCACAAACTCACTGAGCTGCAGAGGCAAATCACAGGTGCCTGTGAAGGGATGCTTAATCACTGAGCACCTCTCATCACTCCTCTGGGTGTCTCCTGCCACCCAGGGGGTTCCACACCCTCCCTAACTGGGGTTCTTGTTCAGGAGTTGTTTTTTAAAGGCATGTTGCTGCATTAGACAGAGATGGGGTGCCCAGTGCTGGCATGGCACTCTGTGCCCCTTATCCCTTCTTTTCTCCCACAGGTGCCAAAGGGTGGCAGCGTCCCACCGGCCACGGAAATCACAAAGCCTCCAGTGGTGCCCCAGGCCCAGGAGAGGAAGCCTCAGGTGGCCTACAAAACCGAGATCGTTGGGGGTGTAGTGGTCCACACACCCATCTCCATCAACCAGGTGAGCTGGTTTACACTTTCATTTCTGGAAACAGTGTGCTTGCAAACCCTTCCCCCTGCAGGTATAAATGGCTGCTCTGAGCACCCTGAACACCTCTGCTTTGTCTTGCTCTGATGAGAGAAGGGGGTGTGAGGAAGAGAAGGTCGTGAATCTGCTCGGCTTCCTGGCCATTGCCATCCACCCACGTGTCCTGGATGCAAATCTCCTCTTGAGGTACCCAGGGCAGAGGAACCCTGTGTCTGGTGCCCCCACCACAGCAGCCACAGGGACTGTCCCAGGGGTGGTGGCTGTCACTGCTTGCTGTGGCTGCATCCCCTCCCCTGGCATGGGGCTGGGTGTGCATGTGGCCATCAGCATCTCCCACCTTCGGGCATTTGTCCAGCTCTTATCAGTGGCAGCACTAAAAATAGAGCAGAGAATTAGATCGTTGCAGCAGTTTCTGCTGGCAGATGCTTTTAACACTTCCCTGGCCACAGGGTTCAGCAGGATGCAGAGGTGTATTGAGGGTTGTGGGGTGCAGAGGGGTTTTTGGAGGTGGTGCATCAACTGCCAGAATATTTCCGTGCTCTTGCTGCTTCCCCCGTGAGAAATGGCCATTCCCCTGCAGCTTCCTGGGCGTGTCCGTGGTTTCCTGGCTGTGCCCCAGCCAGTGCTGCTCCAAGACTGCAGTGGGGAGTCCCACGGTCTGGCTGCACCCCCAGACCGGCTAGCAGTGTCACCCCAGCTCCTGGGCGTGTGGCACTCCCTGTCGCAGGAGTAGCCCCACCTCTGGCTTTGGACACCACATCTGTAACACACAGCAGAGCCCCGGGCAAGGGGCGTGGGTGGCATCCCCATCCTGGCCTGCTGCAGCTGTGCTTCGCTGCTCTGCGGAGGGGCTGGGCAGCACTGTGAGGCCGGACGAGAAGCTGTTTGTCTGTCCTGGGGGCACTGAAGCAGCTCTGGAAGGTGCAGGATGGGTAGGCTTATCCAAACCGGCAGTCGCAGTGCTGCAGGGCCATATAAGGCTGACAGTGGCCAGGGCCACCCCGCTGCCATGGCAATGCTCAAACCTCAGCCCAGTGGGAGGAAGGGCTTGGAGGGATGAGGAAGAAGCTGAGTGCAGATGATGTTTCATCTCAACCATCCTCTGCACTGCTGGGGGGAAGGGAAGGGAGGGCACTGCTGGGATGATGATGAAGGCAGGGCAGGGTCTGGCCCTTGGGGTGCCCTGGGATGTGCTCGGGGGAGCCAGGGGTGGGCGCTGGGCACATGGTCATGACCACAGCCCCTTTGTGCTCAGAGCACTGAGCGCTGCACTTGGGGAAGGACAGCTTGAGGCCAGCTTTTCTTCCTGAACTCCAAACACCCAAGTATCTTTGGGAGAACTTGGCTCTAAAAATGAGAACCAGAGACTTTATGGCTTTTCTGAGCAATTTATTCCTGTGGTATTTTGCCTTCTCGTGCTGTAAAGCATTTCTTTCTAATTTGTGTGTGTCTGGTGGTTCTTGTTCTCCTCATACCTTCAGTGGTGCAGTCGAGTGGCCTCTTGGTGCACGACGAGCCAGGCAGATGAGCTCTATTAACTCCCCTTCTGCAGGGGATTATCTTCAGCCCTCAAAATTGCTTTTCTGCAGCCTTTCTGATACCTTGTTTTTAACACGTGGTTGCCAAAAGGGTGAACAGCACTAAGGCAGTAGCCTGGAAACCTGCACCCAATGAGAGAAATCAGCTCTGGACTCTGGCTCATTCTCCTGCCCATGTTCATCACTATCATGAGCCCTTGGCTCACACACTTCACTTGGGACTTGTCAGGTGGCTTTTCCCTGCAACGGAGTGTCCTGCCTTCCAGCAGGGATGCGCTCCCTGCTCACGGTGACTCTGTTCTCTCTGGTGGCAGGACGGCGGGGAGGGCAGCGAGGGGGCCGCCCACCCTCTGCTGCGGCGCTCGCAGAGCTACATCCCCCCCTCGGCCGCCAAGCCGCCCGCCGGGCCGCCCCCGCTCAAGAGCGGCTTCTGCGTCAAACAGGGCAACGTGGTGAGTGCCGGGCACGGGCCGGGGCTGCCTGCGGGTGCTCCAGGGATGCTCTGCATGCAGGACCTCGACAGAGAGTGGCAGGGCTGAGCACCGAGCAGTTTCCTTGTCTTTTCCAGAGGAAGAGCTGGAAGCGGCGGTACTTTGTTCTGGATGAGTTTTCCATCAGTTACTACAAGTGTGAGCAGGTGAGCAGCTCCCCCTGGGCTCCATCAGGGCTCTGGCACCGCCAGCCTGTGCTGGCTCAGGGACCTCTGGGGGAGGCACATCCCAGCCCCGGGGCCAGCCAAGCCCACCATTGTCTCCTCTCGCCTCTGCAGGACAAGGAGCCTTTGCGTTCGATTCTCTTGAAAGATGTTTGCAAGACCCACGAGTGCCTGGTCAAATCTGGGTAATGCTCCCACCCGTGTTTCCCTGCCATGGCCCTGCCGTGTGTCAGGCCAGAACAGCCAGTGGGAGCTTTAGCTGCTCCAGCCGCTTGTGGGAAGCGGCTCTCGAGGCCAGGTGGCTACAGTGTCTCGGGAACAAGTTATTACAGCAAACACTGATAAAAATCAAAGTAACCTAAAGACTTGCAATGAAAAGTAACCTATGAAAACAAACCGCTTCAGCTGAAGTGAAAATATAATGTATTAACTGTTTATTCCCAAGAAGTAATAGCAAGCTGATACTTAAAGTGAGCTGGGGACACAGTGGATTATGGCAGGGGAGGGCAAGGGTTTGGCAGCTGATGGTAGAGCTAGGGGGTTTCTGGCTGAAGCTCTCTGGGGATCTGGACTCTTCTCAAAACCCCAATGAGATCCAAGGTTTGCCTTCAATACGTGCCTCCTTGGTACACTCCAGAGATGAATAAATACAGGTTTTTTTCTGTCCACAATGGCTGCTGGGGTGTGACTGTCTCTTTCTCACTGTTTCTAGCGACCTCCTGATGCGGGACAACCTCTTTGAAATCATAACGAGCTCCAGGACCTTCTACATCCAGGTGAGCAGCTGAGGCCAGGATAATTTTTGGGGCAGAAAGTTCAGCTCTTGAGAAGTGGGCTGTTTCCCACAGCCCTTCACCAGTGAACATGAGCAGATGGGGCTGTAACACACAAGTGTGAGAGAGAGCTGTGGGGGGATTCACTTCTCCCTTGGGATTATTTACAACCAGGGCTGTTTGAGAGCAGGAGAAGGCAGAGCTGAACCTTGAGAATGCCAAGACAGCTGGTGCCTCTGTGTGTCCATCACAGGCCAGGAGGCAGAGCCTCACTGGGGCTGGTGTGTTTGCAGGCAGACAGCCCCGAGGACATGCACAGCTGGATCCACGCAATCACAGGCGCAGTCCAGGCCCTGAAAACCCGCCCCAGGGTAGGTCATGCACCTTCTGCTTTGTATTTAGTGTCAAATGCAGATTATGCCAATGTGCAAGATATTTATTTAGTGGATTGTCTAACCAGCCTCACTTTGTCCTGTCCTTGCAGGAGATGTCCTTCGTGAGATCCACTTCCATGGCCCGGCCTGGGAGCTCCTCGGCTCCCTCCCAGCCACGGCCAACAGCGGAGGAGCGGAGAGCCCTGTGCAAGGCACCCTCCACATCCTCCTGGCAGCCCTGGACGCCGGTGCCACAGGCGGAGGGGCAGCGCCCGGCTCTGGGGGAGCTGCCAGCCCCGCTCAGGGACTCCGTGTTCATGCCAGCACTTGCGGAGTGCGAGGGCAGAGCCATGCCCGGCACGCGCCTGCGGCACCGCTCAGAGCCACAGCACCTCAAGGAGAAGCCATTCGCCTTTGACCTGGACGATGAAAGTATCCGGACCTCCGACGTCTGACCAGGCACCGAGCCACCCCCGGCTCCACAAGCTGCCCCCCTGGCTGCCGGGGATCCCTGTGGGGCGGTTTGGGGTATGTGAGGTGGTTCCTTCCCTCCACCACAGCCCTTCCCTGCCATGCAGGATCCATCTGGACCCACATCCTGGTGCCCTGCTCTACAGGGAGCAGGGTCCCTGGCTGCTCCTGTCCAGGCTTGGTCCCAGTGGTTCCATGTCTTGGAGGGTGCTTCTGGGCACTGCCAGTGCTCACTGTGCAGGGCAGGAGATGCTGGGGACCTGCATGAGGGCACATCTTCTGCAATTGCATAATTTCCCCCACAAATCAGGTCTGGAGGAAGTGACAGGAGGTCTTGGAGGCATGAGGGGGAGTGTGGCCTTTCTTGTGTTTGAAAAATGTTTCTCTCCCCTTTGATGCTGCTCAGACTCTCCAGGGCAGAGCTGGGAGACACCAGCCTGCAGCTGCCCACACAGGGGACTCACTGCAGCTTCCCCTTATGATGACTTACTCCCTCAGAGACCGGCTCTTCCCACTGCCCACACAAGGGTTTATCAGCCATCTGCTGGCTTTATATTATGTCTTTTTATACCTGTGGCTGCTGTTGAACCCTAGCCTGGGCAAGTGCTCAACCCCTTCAAAGGCCTTTTGGTACTTCCTGAGCCTGAGCCAGGGCAGGCAGCTGGAGCGACGGTGGGTCCCAGGTGGGAGCATCCTCAGGTATGATGTCAGTTTTGCACTGCGCACACCTGGGCACAGGTAACTGTGCCAGGTGGTGAAGGGCTTTTAGCAAAAAGCACCAAATACTGAGCACCTGATGGAACTGGGCAGACTTGTCCAGCCAACTCACCCACTGCCTGCCTGAGATGGAAACCAGCAGGAGTTTCTAGAGCAATGTGAATTGTCATTTCCATAACCAAATGAGATCCTGTAGGTGTGATAAATAGTATGCAGAAAATCCAGGTGTTCCCTCGGCAGAGACATTATCTGATACCTTCAGCCCGCAAGTGTGTGCAATCCCTGGGTGCCGAGCGAGAACTCAGCTTCCCTTTCACTTCCCTGGCCATGACACATCCTCTGCTCTGCAAGCTCAGCCCAGTGTGTTCCCCAGAAGCAGAACATCTGGTTGGTCCCAGCCCTTTTGGGGCCTCCAGCTGTGCTTCAGCCTGAGCCTTGATTAGCCCGACTGACCTTAAAGTGATTCCAATTGCACCTTCCTGCCTCAATCTCCTGTGGGAACTGTGGGGCTGCTTCAGGGTGGGCATAGTAGAGATGCTTTTGTGCAGCTGGGGGAGACAGGAATGGGGTCCCCCCCATTCAGGGGCAAGAGGGTCTCAAAGGGGATTGTGTGGAGGTGCTGGAGAACACAGAGACCATGAAAATGAGTGGGAATCAATGCGAATGTTACAGGGCAAGTGTTAATATTTAATTGTAGCTACCTGGATCGTGCTGTTCCTTTTTCTATTCCTTTTTGCTTTATTTGCACTAGAGTTTGAAACCTTTCATTTTTTTTAGGCTGACTTGCTGTTTGGCTCCTAACACTGTTTCAAGAATGTTTTAGTAGTTCGGTAAGCCCATCCAGCAGAGAGTCACAGTGTTTGGTAACAGCGCTCTGACCTCACTTTTGGAGAGCAGGGTATGCAGAGGGATGATGATTCTTTTGTGCAAGGCCTTGGAACCACAGACTCCTGAGTATTCCTGGTACTTGATAATTGCACAGTTTCCTCAGGTCTGGGAAGGCAAAGCAGAGGCTTGTTGCACAATTAAGGTTAATTATCCAGGAGCAGAAACTACCAGTGGCTCCAGCACTATTGCAACATTGCTCCTGCTCATTCCCACCCTCCTGCATCCCCAGGACAGCATAAAGGCTGAAGGTGAGGTTCAAACAAGTGTGGAGCTCAGCTGGGCTCCAGAGCCGTTCATAATGCAGGTGGTGTTGGGAGGGAGGGATTTGCCTCCCGTCCCAAAGGACTGGGTGGATGCAGCCAGACCTTGATGGAGCTTTGTGATTAGTTTAAAGCAAACTGGTTTCCCCTGAGCTCTGCATTTGCTCCTGGCTCAAGTGTGGGATGGACTCATCCCTCTGGAGCTGCTCCCTCCTGAAATGTGCTGTGGGGCTTTGCTGGGGGTTTGGGGTGCCTTGTGGGGGCAGAGTAGTGGGAGAGAGAGGTTTGCTCTGTTCTAATGGACATTCCCACGTGGTTCCAGATGTTTCTGAAAGTGCTGGCTGGGGATTTCAAGTGCTCTTAGGGTTGGGGCCCTCGCGTGGGCAATGCTCCGTGACTCCTGGGGTGGGGGATCCCTGCCTCCCACCCCTTGCCTGTGAATGCTGGAATGCCCTTTCTCTCCTGTGTTTTTAAATAAAGAAGGAATTCCCAGTTACTTTCCCAGGCTGTCCATTTGCACTGTATATTTTGGGTAAGGTTTGCTGTGGGAGTTCAATGCTGTCCCCGTCAGGGTGCAGCAGTTGGAGACATCCCAGGAGCACTCGTGGGTGCTCCCCCCATGCTCAAGATGCTGCTGCCTTGCACAAGGGAGGGGCTCTGGGCTGGGGAAGAGGGCAGGGATATCACACCTGTCTTTTTGGACCAGGGTCCCAGATGTTCCTTGGGGAGGAGGGAAGCTGCTGGACCAAGGTCCTGCTGTCAGCTGGCAACACTAGAGCTGTTAATGACAGTGGGCTTTTGCACATGGGATTATTATTTTTTTTTCTTTATGGGTCACTGCAAATTTTTTCCCCTCCATGGTCTTTCCAGTCCTGTTGTTCTGCTGAGGAATGGCATTTTCAGGACAAAGCTGCCCCCCGCCCCCCCACTTGAAGCTGCCAAACTGGATGTGTTTGCTGTTTTACCTCAAATGTGACTAGACATTTGCATACAGATTTTGTGTCTGGCTCTGGCTGGGAGTTGCTATAGCTTCCTTTTCCCATTTTATTCAGCTTGCTAAGTTTTTAACCTGCAGCTGGTGGGGCTTCCTCTTTCGGGTGTGAGGTTCTTGCACCCTTTGGGTGCTGCAGTTGCCCTATGCTGAGGCTGGAGCCAGATTGGTGCCTGGCACACAGACAGGAGCTGCCCCTTGGCAGCTCTGGCCCTTTCCCAGCTCTCTGATTGCTCCCAGAGGTTCTCACCACCTCTGGGTAGAAATGAACCCTGTCATGAATGAGCGACAAGTGCTGCTTTAGAGAGGTTGGAGTTTCCCACCTGCAAGAGTGGGGAAAGTAACGTTCTCTAGAGGGTGCAGGTTTTACCAAATCTAACTCGGATTCCCCTGAAGGAGTGAAAAGGGTGTTAATAATGCAGAATTAGAGTGCATGCTTTTGCCACCGAGCCCCTGAAAAAGGGGTTACTCAGCCTGAAAGGCTCCAGCCTTGGGCCCTGGGTCCCTTGGCCAGGTAGCCCATGACCCCAAGGTAACCAGGGCTCAGGACTCTGGATTAATGGGCTGGCAGGGGGGGCTCAGGGCTAGACCATGACTCTGTGGCCTTCATCTCTGTGTGGCTGTGACTCTACGAATCCCCAAAGTACGTGGAGTAAGCTTCTTCCAGACTTTATTAATGTTTGTTTGACCTCCTGTGTTGTTCACAAGGTCTGATTTCTTAAGCTGTCACTATCTGCAGCGAGAAGCCAGATTATTTCAAACAAGCAAAACATATCCTGAACAACTTTGTGCCCAAAGTTGGTAGAGAGTCATTATCAAGAGTAACTGTTGTGCACGCTGATTTACAGTTCTCTAAGTCCACGCTGTGCCAGGCAGAGCCTGGGCTGATGCTCTGTGTGAGCAGAGGCACCCAGGGGCTGCAGTGGGGGCCAGCCCTGCCCCTCCCTCAGTACACGGTGCACCAGTTGCTGCCATCGCTGGGCATCAGCCCACCGGTGATCAGCAGAATCAGATCCACAAACCACCAGATGCCCAGGCCCCCCAGGGTCAGCAGCTTGCCCACAGCGGTGCCGGTGTGGCCCAGGCAGAACCGATCCACTCCGAAGCAGCCCAGGAAGAAGGAGTAGAGCAGAGTGGTGATGAAGTAGTGTCCCGTGTACCTGCGAGAGAAGATGCGGCGGGGTCAGGGAGTGTCAGCCTTCCCCGCCGGACCAGCCAGAGGGGACTCCGTCCAGAGGGTGCGCGGGGGGACAGGGACTCTCCTACTTGACACAGGGCCGGCTGCCCCGCAGAAAGCTCCGCGGCTCGGCGCACTCGATGCCGTCCAGCGCTCGGCACTGCACCCGCGTGTGATCCACCTCGCCGTGGGCCTGTCCGCCGAACTGCGGCGGGAGCAGCGCTCAGCGCTCGGCGGGGCCCGGGGGACGCCGGCGCTGGGGCCGCCCCCCGCCCCACGCTCACCTTCACGCAGCCGTGGCCCAGCTCCTGCTGTGCCGTGGCGTTCCCGCCGTGGTCTACCGGCTCCTCGCACTCCACGAACTCGTCGGGGCTGCGGGGAAGGAGCGGGTGGTGAGGGCGGCCGGGCGGCCGCGCTCCCCCCCCGCCCCGGCCCGGCGCTCACAGGTAGGTGCATAGGACGAGCGGCGCCCGCGGGTCGCTGTAGGCCCAGGCGGCGGCGGGAGGCCCCGGCGGCAGGTCCCGGGGCTCGGTGTCGTTGCCCGGGAGGCCGCGGCCGTGCAGCAGCAGCAGGTTCCCGAGCAGGAGCGCGGCCTGCCCGCACAGCAGCGCGTACCCCACGGGCGGCGCCATGGCGGCACCGCCGCCCCGCTCGGCCTCGGGCCGCGCCGACCGCAGCCAATGGGCGCCCGCCGCCGGCCGCCTGCAGCCAATGGGCGCCCTCCTCCGCACCGCCCCGCCGCCCGCAGCCAATGGACGCCCGCCGCCGCGCGGCCGGGACCGAGGAGGAGCCGCTCGCAGCCAGTCAGCGCGAAGGCGGAAGAACCTGCGGAAGCGACAGCGAAGGGCGTGGCGAAGGGAGTGCGCTCCAGACGAGGAGACGATTGGCTGCCGGGGAGGGCTGGTGGCCAATGGGCGAAGGCGGGGGGCGGGGCGCTGGTGCGGCGCGCGAGCTCTGCGGAGTGTGTCCCGGGGCCTCTCTGGCTCGGCCGGGGCCCAGCTGGGGCTCGGGGCGCGCTCCCGGGGCCTCTCTCGCTCGGCCGGGGCCCAGCTGGGGCTCGGGGCGCGCTCCCGGGGCCTCTCTCGCTCGGCCGGGGCCCAGCTGGGGCTCGGGGCGCGCTCCCGGGGCCTCTCTGGTTCGGCCGGGGCCAGCTGGGGCTCGGGGCGCGCTCCCGGGGCCTCCCTGGCTCGGCCGGGGCCCAGCTGGGGCTCGGGGCGCGCTCCCGGGGCCTCTCTGGCTCGGCCGGGGCCCAGCTGGGGCTCGGGGCGCGCTCCCGGGGCCTCTCTGGCTCGGCCGGGGCCCAGCTGGGGCTCGGGGCGCGCTCCCGGAGCCGATCCTTCCGTTCTGGTTCGGCCGGGGCCCAGCCGGGGCTCGGGGCCTCCTCCCTCGAGTGGCGCTCGCCGCGCTCACCCGAAGAGCGGACACCCCTAGCACCGGAGAGGGGCTCGCAGGGGTCTGTGTTGCCGGTAACGGGCAGCGGGACGGCTCAGCGGCCACATCAGCGAGTGATTCCGTCCGGGCTGGCCGCTGTGCTGCGCGGCTCCCGCCGGTGTCACCGCGCCCTGTGGGAACTGGAGGCAGCCTAAGTTCGGGTGCTTTTGTGCGCTTTTCCATAGTAAATTGACTCCACTGAGCCATTCCCCGTGTCTGCCCTTTGTATCGATTTAAGGGAGAGTCACTCCTATCTCAGCCATGGGAAGGACAAAATGTCTGTACTCGGATGTCAGGAAATCTCACTGCAATGGGTTTTCTCACTGTGCTTTATTCTAGTTACAAAGTCCGTGCTAGAGCCAGCGAACAGCCCTAATCCAGTGCTCGGCTCCGAGGTCTCATTTGTGGCTTCAGACATTGCAGACCTGCGGAATTTATTGGTTGTTTTTACCTGGCTCTTGTCCCAGAGCACCTCCCACTGTGCCTGCTGACGTGGGTGTCCCAAGTGTGCTGCTCCTGGCTGAGCAGATGAGCAGGGATTTGATTTGACCCGAACTGTGATGTGCTCAGAAGCTGCCCCAGCTGTCCCATCGGTCCCGTGTCTGGAGCCTCGAGGTGTGTTTACAGTTCCTTGTATCACAGGGCTGGAGTGGCGGTGCTGAGTGACAGAAGGCAAGGGAGATGTATGTGGCTTTTATTTGAGAATCTCATGCCCCTCAGGCAGGAACCACAGGATGATTAATGTTTGGGCATTATTTGTACTGTGCACAGAGGTGTCCATGTGTGATCCATGCTATTATCATAATCCATGTGGAGCACCCTGTATCTTGGGTAATGCCCAAGCTCTGGCTGTTTATTCCCTGTCTCAAGCTGTGTGCAGCTTCTGTACGGGATGGAGATGGATAACCTCAATGTTGTGGTTGTCTGGGCTCTTTTAGGCTGCATATTGTGCCACTTTCCCATTACTTGCTCGCAATGTGATGGATCTGTTGTGCTTGTTCCTAATTTTTCTGGAGGATGACACAGAGCTCTGAAGTTGCCCTGACAGGTTGTCCATGGGCCACTGGTGGAGCAGGGCAATATGTCTGATGCTTGTAGCAGCGGGCAAAGCCTGTGACACCTTCTCATTCTGGGAAGTTTCTCGTGCTCACCTGTACCTGTGGTGTTGCCTAGCCAGAGGCCGACATGATGTGTTCTTATGTACTTCCAACATATTATGAAAAAGTTCTTCCCCCAGAGGGTGGTGAGGCACTGAACAGGCTCCCGAGGGAAAGGTCACAGCCCCAAGGCCGCCAGAGCCCGAGGAGGGTTTGGACAGCACTCCCAGGGATGCACAGGGTGGGATTGCTGAGGTGTCTGTGCAGGGGCAGGAGTTGGCCTTGATGATCCCTGTGGGCCCTTTCCAGCTCAGGATATTCTGTGGTTCTGTGCTTCCAGTATGCAGTGCAGATTTTTGGCAGGAAAGGCCAGCAGAGCCGTGGTGGCTGCAGCCTGCACTAATACCAGCTCCCTTTGCGGGCGTTTCCTTCGGGACCTCACTGCTTTCGGTACGCGGTAGTTTTTAGTCCAAAAAAGCACTGGAAAGGTAGGGGCTCTTCCCTTCCCCGTCCGGGCACGCCCGCGGCGGTGCCGCTGCCCAGGTCCGCGCTGGGTGCTGTGCTCGGTGCCGGGGCCGTGCTAGGGCGGTCGGTGCCGGGGCGGCCGGGGCGGTCGGTGCCGGGGCGGTGGTGCTGCCCAGGTCTGTGCTCGGTGCCGGGGCGGTCGGTGCCGAGGCGGTCGGTGCCGGGGCGGTCGGTGCCGGGGCGGTGGTGCTGCCCAGGTCCGCGCTGGGTGCTGTGCTCGGTGCCGGGGCGGTCGGTGCCGGGGCGGCCGGGGCGGTCGGTGCCGGGGCGGTGGTGCTGCCCAGGTCTGTGCTCGGTGCCGGGGCGGTCGGTGCCGGGGCAGTGCCGATGCCGCTGCCCAGGTCCGTGCTGGGTGCCGGGGCGATGCCGCTGCCCAGGTCCATGCTCGATGCCGGGGCGGTCCGTGCAGGAGCAATCCGTGCCGGGCGGTCCGTGCCGGGGCGGGCGGGCGGACAGCTCCGCCCCGGGGCGGTGCAGCGCAGGCCCCGGCCCGGCTGCATAAGGCCGCGGGGCCGCCGGCCGGACCCAGCGCCCCACGGGAGGGGCGATGTGGGCAGGGAGTGTCATGGCCCGGGCCTGGAGCTGCATCTGCCGCCTCCTCATCTTCCTCCTCTTCCTCTTGCCGCCGCCGGCCGCGCCCGGGCAGCCCGCGGGTGAGTGCGCGGGGCCGCGTCGGGCCTGCCGCCCGCACCCCCTCGGCCCCCGATTCCCTTTCCCGGACAGCGCCGTTCCCCCTTCCCCGTCCCCTCCGGAGGGCCGGGCCCCCCCTTGTCATCCCTCCCCGAGGCCATCTGGGGAGGGTCTGGCAGCCCCTTCCCCTCCCCTGCCCTCGAAGGGTGGCAGGTGGGGCAGAGACCCCCCCCCCCCCCCATAGAGCGGGGGGTCCTGCCCGCTGTCCCCGTGTGCCCCGCGGGTCCCCGGGGGCCGCCGGTGTCACAGGAGGGTCTGTGCGTGGCAGCACCACCTGTGCCCTGCCCAGCATCGTCTGTGCCAGAGTGCTCCTGGTCGGGGACGCTGCGGAGGGCCCGGCGGGACAGCGGGGTCCGTTGTCTGGACCATGGAACTCCAGACGAGGAGGTGATCCCGGCAGGGGCCTCGGGTCCCGTCACACCTGCCCGAGCTCGCAGGTGTCCGGCGAGCGCTGACTCTTTGCTCCTCAGCCCTCCCGTGTCAGGTATGGCCGTGCACTCACCGGGAGCTCCGCCAGGCTCTTACGGAGCAGGAGGCAAAGCACCCCGGCAAAGCCCGTAGGGGTGCAGGGCTGCCCTATCGGTGCAGGTGGCCTTGGCCATCGAGGAGCTCGGGTATGGAGCAGATCCCCGCAGCCTGCTGTCCCCAGGGAGGTATGGCAGGACTCATCGTTCTGCATGGCTTTTAAGGAGTTGGTCCTGTGTTGTCCTTAGGGACGGTTGATGAATTGAGATGGTTCTGTTTATGGGCTCTTCTGGTGCTGATTCAAGGCTATACATACATGACAGGCAGAAGAAATGTCTCCCCTGTCATTGTTTCCCCCTCCTAAAGGGACATGTGCACTGTGTAAAACTTTTGTGTTTGTCATTAATGGATGTTTTTACAGTCAGGTCTTCCCAGCTGAGGAATCTACAACTTGATACTGGTGCTTCATGCTGAGGACAGTGCTTATGTGGTGTGTGCCTCTTCCTGAGGGATTCTGTGCTGGAATCACTTCCTCTCACTTGCTGCGTTATTGCTGGAGGGTGTGTGAGCTGTGTGAGGTGAAGGCCAGCTCTGAGAGGTGGCTGGTGGTGGAGGTAGCACAGCATGTTGGGAGCTGCCTGACTGGAGCCTGAGGAGTGAAGTCTGAAATTACGTATCTCTGAGATATCAGGTGCTTGTGCTTCCAGTGGGGTAGTTGGTGTTTTGAGGAATGAGATTTTAGTTCCTGCCTGTAGGAAAGAACCACTGGTGCTAGTTCCTGATGGTGGATGGTAGTGTTCCTCTCTGCCTTTGCAAGTCTCGTCCCAGCTATTAATGCAAACCTGCCATGAAATATAATGAACCTCCCTTGCCTGAAGTATGAGCATGAAGAGGGTAGAAACCTCCAACATTTGGGTTGTAGTGTAAGTGCTTTTGACACATACAGGGATGTAAGGCAAAAGTGGAGTGTTACCAGAAACTATTATTTGAAAATTCCTGAATAACCATAATCATGTAGTGATGTGTAGCATTAAGGGATTTGTGTGTGTGGCTTTTCCTCTCCTGTTTGTGTCCATAGGAGCCTTCGAGGTTTGACTGTATGAATTAAAAAAAATTTACAGGCAGAGACTGTTTTGTGCTACTCCATCTCTTTCCTGATACTTGGTGTCATACACACACCAGGATTTTCTAGCCAGGCTTGGCCACAATTCCTAAGTGGAATAGGTTGGGTTTAAATGCTTGGGTTTAAATTTCTGGGTAGATAAGGTGTTTGGTTAAGATAATTTGTTCACATCACAGAAAACACAGCACTGCCTCACCCATATTGCAGCAAATCTGGGACGATTGTTCAGCAAAGAGGGGGTTTGTGGTTATTTCCTCCATGTGAAAAGGAAAAAGAGGAAAGATACTTCAATGTAGCTAACATTGACTCTTGTAGTGCCTTGCTTTTGGAAAAAGGAAATTTGAAGCATGACTTTGGAGTTTCTGCACATCTTGATTCATTATTTTTTCTCAAGCTAAAATTAAAAAAAAAAAAAAGATAAGAATGTGCATTTCACAGTTCCCTGTGGTGGCCAAATGTAAAGCCAGCGATGTCTCCAAAGAGAAGGTTCCCACGGACTCAGCTGAGAAAGCAGAGCTGACATTCACAGCTGGTGAGATGGGGAGGAAGTGAGTGGGCTCGGTGTGCTCAGCTCCTGTCCATGGTCACGCTGTCATGGGTGGAAGGGAGGGACTCCAGGGCTGGTGACCCACAGGAGGGGTGTGCTGGTGAGACTGCTCACCTTGCCCCAGGAGATAGCATAGCTTCACGCTGCTTCTCCTTGTGAGAAGGCTCTGAGGTGCAGAGGATGTTGTGGCAGTACCAGCACGACAGTCCTTTTTGTGGAACAAGGGGAGCTGTTGTCTTGCAGGCAAATTAGGCTTTAGGAAGGGCAGAAGGAATAGGGAGAGTCTAGACAGGAAACACTTACAGCATAGGTCTGGATTTCAGCAAGGGGGAGTAAGAATTTTCTAGGAAATATTTCTGTGGAAGAGCTCTGTAACCTGATCAACATCCAACATCCCCAGTGAAATACTGAAAGAAACTTGGTGAGCTGTTTTGGCCAGGTTTAATGTTATACAAATATTCCAGGTGAGCAATACCTACAGATGAGTTTGCTTCTCTTGCCATGATGGTTGGTCATCTGTTCCTGCCTTCTAAAAGGCACCAACACAGCAGGAGACCCAGCAGGTCTGAAGACTGAGAGCAGGGGAGGGAGAGGTGGAAAGAAAAGTCCCAAGGAGTGGTGCCCTGTAGAAGAACAGCTGGCCAGATGTTCCCAGGTGTTCTGAAGATGAAGCATCACTGAGGCTTCATATTTAGCCTTTGAGGTATGGGAGGAGCTGGAACTGCTGGCTCCTAGGAAAACATTCTTACATTTAGCAGAAGACTTGTTATCTTTGTGTCTTGTATAAACCTCTAAACCACTTTCAAGTGGACTTGGATAATATTTGCATAGTGAAAGTGAAGGAGGTTTTTGCTTCCAGTAGTCCAAAGAGTAAATCCTACTTCAACTGTGACTTTTGTGCAAAAGTTCAAGTGCACCTAAAAAATGCATTTCCTTGTGTGTCATTGCCTGGAGAAATCCACCAGTAGTGGTTCTGTTGTTTTGAAGGACGTGTAAGTAAGCCAGGTCATGGAAGTTTCTCCTCAGACACTGCTTGGCAAGCTCCTGTATGATTCTGAAAATAGGATATGGAGAATGCAGATTGAGCTGGCAGCTGGTACCTCCCAGTCAGATGGGATTCAGGCTCCATAAAGATTGGGATAGCAATCCCAGTGATCTGAGCACGAGAGAAGTATCTGTCAGAAATAAGTGGCTTTGAAAGGATGGTGCAAAGTGTTCTGCCGAGATGGAAATAATTGTATATACAAGTATTTACAAGAGAGGGTGAAAAATGGGGGGAACAGGAGCATGTTGGCAGGAAAGGAAATGAGTGTCATGGTAGTTAAATGACAAGTGAACCAGATATGTGCTGTTTTGAGGGTGAGATTAACCTGTGGAGATCCATAAACACACAAAGCACATGTGCCTTTGTGTGTGTGAGGCCTCACTGGGCTGTTGTGTCCTGTTCTGGGTGCTTTTTTGGGATAGGTGTACCTCTGGCTGGAGAGTGGAGCCAGAACAACCTGGTATGAACAGGCAGAGGTGTAAGGAAATACTGAATATTGATGTTCCTTAGTTGCAGGGAGAGGGAAGTATGAGAGCACACTGGAAATCTAAAGATTTGGAGCCAGAGAGAAGGGAGTGAATGGTTCATCTCCTCTGGGGATCAGAGGTGCAGCTTGAAGCACGAGCTGATTGTTGAAGATTGGGGATGCTCGGTGGAGATGCTCCATGTGGAGCTGGTCCTGCCTGGGGCCCTGATGGGCTGGATGGCTGTGTAATCCTTTTGGCACTTCTGGTGAGCAATCCCCTGCCAAAGTGTGGAATGACTGGTGCAGCTGACCTCAGCTATTAATTGTAATCAGTTGATGGTAACCACAGGTAACTTCGTGAGTTTTGGTATTAGCTGCTGACCTGCTCACATGCTGATGAGTGTTTTTATGAAATTAGCTTGTTGTGGTGTAATAGACCACAGTCTGAACTTTCCTCTTTAATTTTTTTTCCTTCCACTGAAGAGCATATCTTTGACCTTCCGTTGCTAGGCCTGGGAAGGAGTCACAGCTCAGGAAGGATGATAATTGAGGGGAAGTGTGAGTGTGGGTGGCTGTAGCTGTGTGCTGTGATTCTGTGACTGAGCCAATGACCCATGGGCATGCCAGGGTCTAGTAAGTCAGGGGATGCAGTTTGACCTTTGGTGAATACAGATCTTACCTGTCAGGCACCCCCAGAGCTTCCCCCGGTGTCTGGAGAGCCGTTATGGCTGTGATGTGTTTGGTGGTTTTCAAGCTCACACATGCCGTGGAGCATGCATGTCATTCCTATGGTGGATTTGGGGTGGGGAGGGGAAGATGAGTCACGTCTTCCTACTTGTCTCCAATGCTTGGTAATTAATGGCAGCCTTTAATGAGATGAGATAAATATGGTCATGGATGCAATTGTGTTTTTCTCTTTGGAAACAAAATCTCAGCCCGGAAATGGATCATCAGCATGTCATGTTCTCAGCAGTGATGTGGTACAGCTCCGACAGCTGCCTTGGCCAGTGGCAGAAAGCACCTGAGGACTAAGAGTCCTGTAACTTGCTGAAAAATTTACTGCAAATTGTACCTGGCCTTTGTAGGAGGAAGATGCAGGAGCAGGGTTGGCTTTCTGCTCGGCTGCACTTGTCCCTTTGGCTGTGTTTTTGTTGAATTACTCTGTGCCTTCTTTGAGGGTTGCTGGTGATGTGTGAGATTCTGCACAGGGCATTTGGCATGAAAACAGGTTCTTTGGGAAGTGAGGGGCAGTGCCAGAGAGATACCTGCTGGAGACTCCCTACCCTCATCACCTCCCAAACTGGGGGAGGAGGGCAGAAAGTGGGGAGAGAACTGTCAGAGCATTCAGAGAGTTGAAAATTGACCTCTTTTAGTGCTGTTGCTCTACGAGGATCCTCTTGGAGTTGTACTCTTCCCAGAAATCCCTCCCAG
This sequence comes from Eopsaltria australis, assembly GCA_034509425.1. Classification (NCBI taxonomy): domain Eukaryota; kingdom Metazoa; phylum Chordata; class Aves; order Passeriformes; family Petroicidae; genus Eopsaltria; species Eopsaltria australis. The sequence goes on along the minus strand of JAVTVJ010002265.1, from coordinate 397,038 downwards.
TTCTGCTTCATGTGATGATTCACTTATTTGTCTTCTGCTTCCAAGCTGTTCTTGGGCAAATGTGTTGTATTCCAAGCATTGTGAAGGTTGGCTGTGTCCTGCTGTTTGTGTAACCTGTGCCTCGAGAGCCTCCAAAGCCTGGCCCAGTGTCCCATCCCCACTGCTAGGGACGTGTGGGAATGGCAGTAGGGAAGAAGCAAGTGCAGAGCAGCGACCTGCCAGAACTTGGGGCTGGGTAGGAGTGTGTGATTGGAAATGACAAATGGAGAGAAGTGATTGCTGCAGTGTGTGCTTCTGGTGGTTCATTCCAGGGAAGGAAGCAGCCCTTCCCTCCCTTATTTTCGGGCCACGGAGGTTTTGGCACTGTGTTCTGTAGCTGGTGAACGTAAGGGGCTGCTCTCAGGGATTTTATCTCTGCTTTTTTAATACCTTTTGTCTACAAACATTGTATTAATGAAAGTTCTGCTGCAGTATGTGCCCTGTGTGGTTTCCTGAGAAACAGCAGGGCTGTGCCTGTGCTGGAGTGACAGAAATGGCGAGTGGCAGACCAGGATAGCCCAGTGCATCCGAGGCCTCCTGACAGGGACATGTCAGGAGCTGTCACGGGAGGGAAGCTGGAAGTGATCTGATGGCTTGTTCTTTGGGGATAGTGGTGGGAAGAGTGTGGAAGTGGACTTGCTTTTCCCTTGGGATGCCTTTTAGAGTGCTGGCCAAAGGTGATGGTGATGTGTGTCAGCTTGCCAGGGATGGGAAGAGGAAGGGAAAGCATCTGAAGGAGCCTGAATGTCACTGCAGCCTGGTGCTTTTTGGGGAACCTCAGGCATTTAAAGCCTGTCTGGGGGCTCCTGTCTGTTTTCCAAAGGATGGAGCAGGCCTCTCATGGAGGCTTTGAGCTCACAGTGCTGTCCTGCAACTTAGAGAAGCCACAGGCCCTTTGGAGATGGAGTGTGAGTTTTGGTGTGCTCAAAGGGACTAGTTTTAACTGGATGCAGCATCTCAGTCCCTCTTGAGAGATTTTGGAGGATCTTGGACACCAAACACTTGCTCACCTGCCCCAGATGTGGTGATGATTTCTGGACATAGAGTGTGTGCCTAGAGTGAGGTTAACTGTTCCCTTCCCCCTGCCTTTGTTGGGAAGCTCAGACTCCTCTGATGAGCTTATTGATTCCTTTGCCATGAGCCAGGAAAACCATTTCTGTGGATGCTGCCTGTGATCCAACCTCCTGCTTCCTGGGTGAGCAGCTCCAAGCCAGGCACCAGCAGATGCCACCACTGATGGGAAAAGTAATTTGCATGCACAATATTGTTGTTTACACAGTTAATATAAAACAGTTTCTTGTAACAACTGATAAAGGGAGCTTGCGCTGTGGACTTGTTTGGTTCAGGGTGTCTGTCTGATGTTGCATATGCAAATAATATTTAAAGGGATCTGTGATGGCTGCTTTGTTGCAGGGATTTGTCTCACCTCAGCTGTTTGGAGAGGCCCTTGAGAGCTCTCCAAGAGTGTAATGAGTAGTAGCACAAGCCTCAGGTCAGGAGTTTGACTGAGCTGTGCCATGGGGAAGCGCAGGAGCTGCTGGAGCTCTTTGAGAGAGGCTGCAAGGGGCAGTTTTGCAGCTTTGCAGCATAGGAGACTTGGTTTGACACTGGGTATCCTTGAGCAAGTTTTTGCTGTGCTGACCTGCTTTAAATGCTGATTCCTGCTGATGAAGAGTGGTGTTGTTTAAGATGGGTACTGGTAAGAGAGTAATTGGAATGTGAAGATTTTAATTTGAAACATTCTGGAAAAACTGGTGTCTTCTCTGCTGTTTGTGTGTTGTTTTGTCTGGCCCCTTGCAAGGTAATCCAAGTGTGCCTTGCTCTGAGGTTTGCTCTGTGCTCTTCTGTGTGTGGACTTCTCCTGAAGTAATGTTTTCTTCCTTGTGCCTCGTCCTCTTAATTGCTTTGTTCCTTTAGCCAGTGTTTCTGTTCTGTTTTCCAGGTTTCCAGGAGATTTCCCTGCTCGCTTCCTACGAAGTTGTAACTCCACAGAGATTGGGAAGAGAACGGCGAGAGGCCTCCAACAGCTCCTCAATACAGGTACTGGGCAGTCTTAGACATCTTAGTCTTCAGTTTAGCGTCTATTTCCAAACAAAGTTCACCCAAAACTGGCCTGAAATGCCCATGAGATGCTGCTGGATTCACCTGGCAGCAGGCGAATGTGTGTCCTTGCAGAGAGCATCACCTCTGGCACTGCTTGGCAGCTGGGGTACCAGGAGGTACCTCCCTACTCCAGAGGTCATGAGTTGCTGCAGTGGATTTTTGATCTGTGTGTAAAACTTGCATCATGTTCAGTAAAAAAGCTGTGTTGTCATTTTCTGGCTCTGACTCAGAACTTTTCTGTGGAAGTTTTAGAAGGAAGGAATAAGAAAACCACAGTTGTATTTTGAAACCATGCCCTTATGTGACTTTTTTCCAGTCACACGAGAAGGGATGCTAGGGTCTGGAGGCAGGGACAATTACAAAATAAATTTCAGGCTCATCCACCTTTGTTGGTTTCAAAGACTGTTTTATTCATTAACATGAGTAAAATGCACCTTTCTTATTATTCAGGACAAGGTGTCATATGCTGTTGAGATTGAGGGAAAAGAATACACGATTCATCTAGAAAAGAACAAGTAAGTGGTATATTTCTTTAAATTGTTAAATTATTCAAACTGTTGTGTCCAGGTGACAAGCTGACAGGTGGCACACGAGTTTTGAATCCTGAGGTTCTGTGTGGGAAGTGCAGGTACATCCCAGCTCTGCAAAATGGGAAGAGACTGAGTCCTAGTCCATCAGCCAGAGAAGTTTTTCAATTCCTGCAGCCCTGGGGAACCCCCTTCAGAGCAGGAAGCTGCAGATTACTCTGAGGAGACCCAGGGAATCTAAGACTCTTTCCATTCACAGCTAAAAATAAACAAGCTGAACTGTATTCCATGTAAATATTATCACTTTTGTCTGGATTTTGTTTATTGTTCTAGTTTTGTGGTTTTTCCTGTCTCAGTAGCACAAGGACACTCATAAATGAGGAAACTGACTTTCTCTCCAAGGTCTGAATACTGAGAACTCACAGCTTATTCAGATGCTGTCTGTCTGGAGTTTAAGGGCCACTTGCAGCACCAGCACATGGTCATTTACCAGGCCACTGCTGCTCCAAACTGCTGTTGGGATAGAAACACAAGTGTACAAGCCCTTGGGGACCTCCAGCTGCCGCTTGCCAAGGCCCTGACCCTCAGAAACATGGGAATTTAGCTGTACCACATGAATGGAATTACCAGGATGGTGCAGCAGTCTTGGTTGTGGGAGACTTTCTCAATGCACTTCGTCTCTAAACTGGGGAAGAGAAGGCAGCAGACTGAGGGCTAGAATTTTTATTTCCTGCTTGGAAACAGGCTTTTAGCACAGTTTAATGGGTTTTGCTGCTTGTTCTACTCTCTGTGGTGAGGTGGTTGGTTTGATTTCATTAGCAGTTCTACCATTCTGGTCTCTTGAATTTTGCTGTGAAAATATACAATTTCTCTGTTAATTTTGGAGGGGTTTCCTTTTTAATGTTTCCTTATTCAATTGCAATTTACCTATTTGTCACACTTTTGATTAGGACCATCTTACTGTTCTGCTCCAATGTCATAGTCATTTTGTGAAATTCCTCTTGTATTCCTACTCCCCTTTCATTGCAGAGAACTGCTGCCCAAAGATTTCACAGTTTATACCTATGACAAGGAGGGGAAGTTGCAATTGGAATATCCAGATGTCCAGGTAGGATTTCTTTCTATTCATACCATCACTGAAGGTGACTGGAACAGAGCATTGGTGGGATGAGGGAGTCGGGATTACAAAAGGATAGTTGTATTTTCTCCTGGGCCACCTTCAGAACCCACTGCCCTCTTCCTGGAGAGAATCCTTAATTTTGGATGAGGATCTAACCTGTAAAAGACCTGTATTTTCTGATGTGGAGGTGGTTGCTGTCTCATTAAAAGCTTCTCCTCTCTAAAAGCAAAGTGCTGCTCTCAGCTGTTGGTATCTCATTATTGGGGTGGTGCTGTCCTTGTCTCACAGCCCAGTGCAGGGCTGGTGTCACTTCTGGCCTCTGCCCCCCTTTCTCTGAGGACTGGAGCCCACAGGACAGCTCTGGGTGCTCTGGGGACTGAACAGGCAGCTTGGCTTCTGCTTTTGCACACAATGAGCTTCCAGATTGCTCCCTGAGCCACAGGGAACTGTTGGCCACTGGCCTGTCCATTCAGCAGGGCTGGCTGTTGGAACCAACAACTTCTGAGGGTGGGCAGGCAGTCTGTTAGCCCTGACTGTGGGAACTGCTGGAAAGGATGGATGAGATCAAGTCTGAAGGACCTTTGAGAGGGATGTGATCTGTGTAGTGTTAGAGTTATTCCATGGAAAGCATGTTTGCAGCCCTCGTTCTGTACAAGGCTGCCTGACACATTGCCTTTGGAAATGTAGAATTAAAAGCAGGTTGTGTGATACAAAATGCATGAGAACTTTTCTAATGGCTTCACTCTTAGGGATCAGTGTTGTTCCTTTGAAAGGGAAGTATTAGTCATACATGATTCATAGGATCTTGTTCTTGAAAATAGAGCACCTGAGTCAAATGACTTTTTGCTTCTTAGCTAAAAGGGATAGGTTAGAGGAAAAATGCTTTTTCAGCATGAGGTCACAGTAGTCATGCTGGCCCCGAAGGATTGGCACAAGCCCTCCATGCTTTCTGCATTCCCTGCTGAGCAACAGGTGACAGAATCTATATTACAGACCCCTATATCAATGTCTAAAAATGCCCTTGCCAGAGAAAACGGAGTTTATTTGTGCCATGCTCCCCCTTGTCTAGTTTCCAAAATATGTATATCCAGAGTACACAGTGGAAGTATCCCATCTGTCAGGGCTGCTGAGGGCTGGACTGTGCAGCCAGAAAGCTCTGGCAGAGCTCCACAGCTCTGGTTGGCGTGGACAGCAGGTGTTGTCCCTCCTCCTGCTAGAGAGGTGACAGACAAGCCAGAACTTCCTGCCAGAAGACTGAAGAGTAATTTGGCCCAAATCTGTAGGGAGGGGCTGGCCTTGAAATATTTGAGGCAGGGTGGAGGACAGAACAGGAGAGGGATAGCCTAGGTCAAGTTAAGAAATCCAGCTGTGGTATATTTAACTTAATAAATTTTGTGTTCTTGAGTTGTAATCACTGCTGGTCAGTGGCAGATCAGAGATTGCCCTGGGTGTGCAGGCACACCTGAAGCACATGTGTAATGCACCCTTGTTTTCCCATGCAGGATCACTGCCATTATCAGGGATTCGTGGAGGGGACCGTGGATTCCCTGGTGGCTGTCAGCACCTGCTCGGGGCTCAGGTAGCACAACCCCTCCTTTGTGCCCCTGCTGTCACAGTGTGACTGCTGAACCTGAAACCCAGTTCTGCTGGGTTTAACTGGGCCTCAGCCAGTCAGGGAGTCACTGGCTGCACTGAGCTGCCTTGCTGCTGTTGTCCTGTAGCATCTTTTATTCAAGGAGTTCATGGGTATTTGAAGTACCATCAAATAAATATTAATGCAGTTTGTTACCAGAGTGCAGTAAGTTGATTTTGACGCATATTTGGCTTATTTTCTAACTTTCACAGATGGTCATGACAATTGTACCTAGTGCAGAAATGGAAAGTTGAACACTAGTCTCCAAATTTCACAAAATTGGCCCTAAACCTTATGCACCTCAAATTTGATGGAATTTTTTTCTACTTTGGTCTAACTGCCATATATTCTGTGCCATTGATTGTTTGCAGGGCCATGCCAGGCACCAGAGTGGCATAGTGTATTTGAACTAAAGCATTTGTGCTTAAGACCTGTGTTATAATTCCTGGGGCACTGAAGAGCCTTACAGAGGTATTTAATTTACTGCATTTGTTAGGCCCTACTCAGTGAAAGGCTACTGCCTTTCACAAGTGAAGTGTGCTGGTTCACAAGAACTGAGGTATAGGCAGGCTTTGGTTATCCAAGAATAACTGTTCCTTTGTTTAGCTGTAAAAATTCTGGGTTACTGTGCTCTGGTCTTAGTGCCACATTTCTCACACATATTTCTGCCATGTTTTAGGGGTTTGGTGACAATAGGGAATGTCACCTATGGGATTGAGCCCATGGATCCTTCTTCTGGCTCTAAACACATTTTATATCGACTGGATAATGTGAAGAAAGAGCCCACAACGTGTGGAGTAACCGCTGAAGGCCAGGAAAGGGAACAGGCAGAGGGAAATCTCCATCCCAGTATGACCCAGCTGCTGCGGGTAAGTCCTCCCCAGTCCCACATAATGGGTTTTGTGAGTTCATTTAAGAGTATGGAAGCAGCTTATCAGATTTCCTGGGACTTAGCACATACCTAAAGGTTTTTGATATGGGGGGTTTCTGTGCTACTGGAAAACTCAGTTCCTTCCCCGAAGCAGCCACAGTCTCCTCCTGCTTCTGCACATGGCATTGAGGGTGGGACAGCTGGTTAGACCATTCCTAGGCTTTTTGGGGGGACTTTTAAGGGCGGGAACATGACGCTCACGGTGAGACTTTTTAACAAAGTACTGCATCAGAAGCTGGGAAAATATTGTCATGTTTATTCCATCCTCCTCACCATCACAGTAGCAGTTTGGTGTGAAGGTCCCCCTTGTTCTTCAAGGACTGTCTGTACAGCAACAAGATTGAAATGGAAGCAGGAGAATGAAAAATGTTGTGTTTCACTTCAAGATCGCTGGCATTTGCTTGTAGAATCTTTCACCCCTTGATGAAAGTGTGTGCTGACTTTTAAAGCCACCTGTGCAGAGGTCCCTTGCTTTTGAAACAAGGGAAGTCTTTGTGCAGCTGAGTTTTAGTGTAAAACACAGAGACTGTCGTTGCATTGGATTTCACTGCTTGGGTTTGGCACCGTGTGCTTTGGGTGTGTCTCAAACCACTGGTAGTATCAAGTGAAATACGACAATGTCATGAGGAGGTTTTTTGTTTACACTTGAATCAATAAATCTGAAGTTGTCTAAAACCTTTTTTCTTTTTTTTTCCCCAGAGAAAGAGGGCGGTCCTGCACCAGACAAGATATGTGGAGCTGTTCATAGTTGTGGATAAAGAAAAGGTGGGAGTTGTGTGTGGCTTTCCCCTTTTTTCTCCTCAGGAGAGGGCCTGGAAAGCCCTCAGGCTTCATTACTCCCAAATGAATTGTTGAAAAGCACTTGGCACTTTACTCAAGTTGTGCAAATATGCTACCCTAGAAGTGGATAAATATGTGCTGTGCAATCCTCCTCAGAAAAGGAGTCAGCCATCAGACAGGGAGAGGTTGTGTCAGTAAGGAATCTTGTAGTGTAAGGAAAGCACGTGGTAAAAGCTGCCTTTGCTGTTGTCTTTGGAATATTGAGCTGCTGAGCAGTAGCAGTGAAGATGTTGCTGTCTTGATTAGCATCCTTTTGGAGATTTGGAGCCAGGCAAAAATGTTCTGCTCCTTTTTCTAACTGTTGTCTCTATCTCTTGTCTTCATAAGATTAAGTTTCTTTGTCTTGCAGTTTGAAGATTTTGGGAAGAGTGAAACAGAAGTAAGAGAACACATGGTGCAGCTGGCAAACTTCCTTGACAGTGTGAGTAGGAGAGATGTTGTGTGCTGCAGCCCTGCTGCCTTTTGTAAATGTCCACCTGGTGTCTGTTCTGGTACCACTTTGGGGAATGCATCACCATGGAGGCTTTTCTGCCTCTAAATTCATCTGCAGTAATCCACTTTGAGAATTAGTTTAGGAAACTCTTCCAACCTGTGCTACACCCAGTGAGTGACGGGACAGATTGTTGCAATTGTTGCAGTTCTTGTGTCTGTGTAAAAGAGAAAAAACATGTCTGTAACTTGACTATTTCACATTGTATTTGTCAGAATTGAGACTTCTTTTTATTTCTGCTTGGTATTGTCTTACAATGTAGCCAGTATGGCATTTAAGCATTGATCCTGTAGCTAATGAAGGTCTAAATCACAGAGAAAATGCATCCTGGTGATTCCAGTTGTGTACTATCTGTAGAAAAAAAGTCAAACCTACACAGAAAAGATGGATACTTGCAATAAGATCTATAACACCAGGCCAATTGTTTTTGTCTGAAGATATTTTTTAATATTTCTCATCTTTTTTCTCCCCAGATGTACGTTATGTTGAACATCCGCATCGTGCTGGTTGGTCTGGAGATCTGGAAGCATGAAAACATCATCAGCACGGATGGGGGGGCCGGGGATGTGCTGGCCAATTTTGTGCAGTGGCGAGAGAAGAACCTCGTTCTGCGGCGGAGACACGACAGCGCCCAGTTCGTGCTGTGAGTGCCAGCTCCTTCCCTTTGACCCCAAGGAGCTGCTTCTGTTCATGCCTGCTCAGCCCAGCTGTAGTGCCAGTGCTCTTTGTATGCAGAGGGATGATGTGGAAGAGGCTGACTTTCTCTTGTAAACACTTGCCTTAAATTAACAGGATAAAGGAATCTTGAGCAGAAAGAAAAGCTCAACTGCTGCATTTGTGCCTGCAGTCAGTAGCAGTGTTCCTGTGTCAGCCTTGGAAAGCTGGAGCAGTAGGATTTGTGCCCCACAGGCAGGAGTGGTGTGCTGATATGGGCTGTATGTGTCTGTACAGACAGATGATGGCCTTTCCTTTCTCTCCATGACTGTAGGAAGAAGGGTTTTGGTGGCACAGCTGGAATGGCCTATGTGGGAACAGTGTGCTCCAAGAGCCATGCAGGAGGCATTAATGTGGTGAGATTTCTTTAATGACCTCTGAATGTGATTGAGATCAGTTTGCACTCTGGAAGTCTTCCTGGAAGCACAGAGTCTTTCATAACAAAGCTGAAGTGGCTTAGCGGCGCTCTTATGTTGTCCCCAGCAACTTCTGACACTTCCAGGATATCTGGATCACAACTTCTCTGTAGTCTTCTGCTCAGCTTCCCCTCTGCTCAGTGTGCAGCACTCATTCAAAAGGATTTCTCAGAGAGGATTTCTCTGTGCAGTTTTAAGCATCTCTGCCTTGAAAGTCTGTGGGAGCTATGGGTGTTCTACAATCTGTCCTGTACTGTCTGACCTGCAGCTGTGACCTCCCTGGGCAGTGCTGGTTCACTGTGTGTTTTATATGGAATTGCAGAGCCTTAATGAACCAAGCTGCTGGTCTCAGATAACTGGCAATCCCAGCAATCTGGTTTCTTTGGACCAGTGACAGAAGTGCTGGAATTTGCACATTTCAGGAGAATTAGAGTGGTGTGGAAAGTTCTAGTTTTTGTGTTAATGCTGCAGCTGCTCTGGAAAGTGGAGGTTGTTGGGCAGTGTCCCGGAGAGGTTTCTCTGAGGGGTCTTATTCCATGCACTTGGTTGGGAGTCTGGCACTGTTGGTCTGAGAATCCTGATAATGATTCAGATAGAGACAGAATGGCAAAAGCGTCTCCTTGGCACATAAGTAAACACTGACTTGGTCAATATAAGCTCTCTGCTGACTGCCTTGTGTGTCACTCCTGTGCAGTTTGGAAGGATCAGTATCCAGATGTTTGCATCCATCATGGCTCACGAGCTCGGCCATAACCTGGGGATGAACCATGATGACGAACGAGTCTGTCACTGTGGGGCAAGCAGCTGCATTATGAGCTCTGGAGCATCGTAAGTAGCTGATCAGGGGAAGGCAAAGAAGGCTCAAAATGCCCCATCTATGTGCTTTATTTTTATGGATTACTTTCACCTTCAAATTCCTCTTGCAAAGAATCCTGTTGCGCTTGTAATGGGGAAAGCAAACGTTCCCCTTGTTCTGCAAACACAGGGGGTACTGGTGGGTTGGCTGAGTGTAAAGCTCAGCTCATTTTCTCCATTGCAGGGGATCGAGAAACTTCAGCAGCTGTAGTGCAGAAGACTTTGAGAAGCTGACACTCAACAAAGGTGGGAGCTGCCTGCTCAATGTTCCAAGGCCTGATGAGACCTACAGCGTCCCGTACTGTGGGAACAAGCTGGTGGATGCTGGGGAGGAGTGTGACTGTGGTTCACCAAAGGTTCGTAGCTGTGTGTTTTCCTAGTGGTGCCAGGGCAGCCTTGTGCCCCCCGCTCAGAGGGGACTGTGTGTGACAGAGGGGGAGATTTTGTGACATTCCCAGCACTTCTGTCCTCAGGAATGTGAGAGCGATCCGTGCTGCGAGCCAGGAACTTGCAGGCTCCGGTCCGGTGCTGAATGTGCCTATGGTGACTGCTGCAAAAACTGCCAGGTAGGAGACTCCAGTGTTGTTAGGACATTGAGAAAAGGAGAGCATTGGCTTAATTGGTGCAGCTGTGAGAGGGAGTTGGCCTGCATGTCTACAGCCCCACGAGGGCTTCAGACCAGTCCCTTGTTTGGGGCATACCATGGCTCAGGTGCAGTGTCTGTCTCTGCTGTGAGGTTCCTGTTTCCTGATGCAGTTTTCCCTTCCCTCTCTCGTCAGCTCCTTCCTGGAGGCACCGAGTGTCGGGCGAGTACCAACGAGTGTGACCTGCCAGAGTATTGCAATGGCACGTCCCAGTTCTGCCAGCCAGACTTCACTGTGCAGAACGGGCACCCCTGCCACAACCAGGAGGCCTACTGCTACAACGGCGTGTGCCAGTACTATGATGCACAGTGCCAGGATATCTTTGGCCCCAGTAAGGAAGAGCACAGTGTTGCAATCTTTCTAAGAGATGTAACTAAAGAACACGCAAAGTTCATTTAAAATACGTTTATTTGCTTCTCTGTAACAAACACCAGCTGGCTTTGGCAGAGGTTTTGAAGCAGTGGTGGAAATGGCTTAGGATAATGGTCATGCATTCTTCCTGTGTTACACTTGATGCTGTGCTGGGGATTCAAGTAATAATTTTGCTGCACTTACAATTTCTGGTACAGTGGGGTTTCTGCTCTATAAGGCTGTAAAGAAATATCAAATGCTAGAATTTACTCAGGTTAAGTAACTGCTTTTCTCAGTTTTTAAACTTGGAACCTTGTAATTCTGACGTAACATCTTTAGTGTTGTGGTCAAGTTCCTAAACTTGCTGCTGCATAGCAAATACTTGGTGTAGCTGGGTAGTTGCTCTGGGGCCAGGAGATGCTGTGTGAGATGTCTCTGTGCCTGGGTAATGTGGCTTCTCTCTCTGGGGATGGGCTGTTGTTTGCAGAAGCCAAAGCAGCCCCCAACATTTGCTTTGCTGAAGTGAATTCCAAGGGGGACAGATTTGGCAACTGTGGTTTCCATGGCCATGACTACAAGAAATGTTCCAGCTGGTGAGTTGAGCCTAGTGCATTGGGCAGTTCTGAAATACATTGTTGGGAATCTGTATTTGGGTGCTGTAGTGTGAGTTTGGGATGTTGTAGCAGGTGCACAAAGGAGGGATGCAGGGCTGTGGTGAGGAGAGCGTGTTCCACATCTCCCATCATGGATTGTGTTTTTCCTAAGTATTCACTTGTGGGAAGATGAGAAGCATATCACCACGTTTTCCTCGATGTAGAGCTTACAGAAAGAAGGGATAAGCTACTCTTGCAGTCCTGGAATGAAGCCCAGTTCAGTTTTATTTGTTGAGTTGCCTCAATTTTGTTTTCAAGTAGCATCTTCCAGCAGAAAGGAAAGATCGTATCAAACACATGGTAGTTGTGTTCTCAGAATAAATTCAAGTGTCACTACAGTGTTCCTATGTTGTTGTAGGAATGCCATGTGTGGGAAGCTGCAGTGTGAAAATGTGAAAGCCATGCCTGTGTTTGGAATCAAGCCTGCTATTATCCAAACTCCCATCAGAGGCACCACATGCTGGGGGGTGGATTTCCAGCTGGGCTCTGATGTCCCGGACCCAGGAATGGTGAATGAAGGCACCAAGTGTGGTAATGGAAAGGTAATTAAAAATTTAAAAATTATATCCTAATGTAATAATTCAGTGTATTCACGGGAAAAAAATTTCAGCTGCATTGTTTAATGAACAGTTATGACCATTATTTTTTGATGCCTGTAGTAAACGTAAAACTAAATGAGTCCATTGATTCCCCCCACTGCCCAGTACTGCACTGCATGTGCATCAGACATTTAATGAGCCTTTCATTTGTAGGTGAAGCGAAAGAAATTGAGTTTGTTGAGAGCCAGAATCTTTGCTCTGTCAATGAGCTGGAAGAACCAGGCCTACACAAATGCCTTAAAGACAACTTTCAATTAAAATCCAACTAAAGGGTGCAGAAGCTTAGACTTAGCAGAGGAATGTGCATTCCACATGTCCTTACTAGGCACAATTTAATTGCTGTTCCTTTACATTCAGATTGGAGACAAAAGGCTCCAGGGCCAGCTCAGCCCCATGCTGAGAGGCCTTTTGTGGAGCAGAGTTTCTGCAGAGGTTGGAATTATCAGTGAGAGTGTGTGAGGCTTTGTGGCAGCAAGCACAGCGTGGCTGTGGAGCCCTGAGCTAGGAACAGGGATCTGGGGTGGCAAGGGGGCACTGAAATGCCAGCATCCCTCATCTGTGTGCATCTCTGTTCCCCAGATCTGCAGGCACTTCCAGTGTGTGAGTGCCTCTGTCCTGAACTATGACTGTGACGTGGAGAAGCAGTGCCATGGCCATGGGGTAAGCAGGGATGAGAGACTGCAAGTTTTAAAATGGTGATTAGTAACTTTATTTTTCTGTTTTGTTGAACTGTAAAATGCCTCTAGGCAAGAGAACCTGTAGCAGTGTCAAAAAAATCTTTGACAAAATCCTCTGCCAGGCAAGAATTCCCAATTCCAGTATTACTAATGAAATTTGACTCTGCATCTCACAAATAAAATAAACACCAAGCAAAAGCCATGGTGTATAAGCTGTTGGGATAGCTAATCTTTGGAAGCTCTTTCTGAACAGTGCTGTGCGTGCTCAGTCATGTGAAATCTTGGGATGCCTGGCCAAGGACTGTTTGGAATTTACTAGGGAGGTACTGGATAAAATTCTCCAGGCTGAGCAATACAAGGGACAGAACAGGTCATGGCTGCTGCCCCCAGATTTAAATGCATAAGTTACTGAGTATTTGTGTTTTGGAATACAGGTGTGCAACAACAACAGGAACTGCCACTGTGAAGCAGGCTGGGCCCCCCCTTTCTGTGACTCCAAGGGCTACGGGGGCAGCGTGGACAGTGGCCCTCCCTATAATGGCAAGTGACTGTGGGAGCTGGGGCTGGCTGAGGCTGGGGCTCCAGAGCAGCCCTTGTGCTGGTGAACTTTGGTGGATGACTCTGCACTGGGTTTCACTGGCAAAGAATTCTGGCAGGGGTTTTCTGCTCAAGGTGTTGCACTTCTCTCTCGGGGTGCTGGGGTAGGGATCTGTAAGGGTCTGGACTGGTTTAGTTCAGGTGATTTCTGCCACCGTGGAACAAAGATCCTCTTGGACTTCTCTGTATCCAGGCTGGGAAGGGAAGTCCCAGTGAAGGGAAGCACAATTCCTGCATGAGAGAAAGCAAACTGACAGAGCTGGGAAACTTGCTGTGCCCACTGAGCGTTTGAAGGTGAAATAGGAAGCCAGAGCCAAGCTCCAAATTGGAGAAAACCTATGGTGTGTCCATGTGAGGTATATAAAGATAGGATTGGTGTAACTTCTGGCGCTGCAAGAAAGATCTTGAAGACTGTTTTTCATATGCTGGTGTGGGTTTGGGAAAGCTAGGCCTTGCAATGCAATAACAGGCTGGAGAAACACATTGGAGCTCAGACAGATCTCTCAAATCATCAGGCAAAAAAGGGAAAGACTGTTTTAGTACAGCCAGCAGGGGAGAAATCACTGCATATAAAAATGTCAAGATTAAGAATCCAAGTTCTTTGTCTACAGCAAGCAGTGGCTGGAGAAGAGGTAGATTTAACATCAGACCAAAAGGCAGAAGCTCTGTTTTCCTCTCTTGTAAGATCTTCAGTAATGAAACATTACAGTAATGAAAAACGAGGATTGATCTCCTAATTTAATGTCCTGTTGCAGCTCAGGGTATCATGATATGTACAGGTCTGAAAGATAAGCAGAAAGGATCTCTGTGGGCATTTATCTTACAGTCTTACTGGATTCTTTTTGGTTTTTTCTGTGAAAAATAGAAACCAGTTATAGAAGCATTCCTACCAAATATTCACTGCTATTATGAGTCAGGTGGTGGTAATACCAGGTAAGACTTATTTCTTCTCCATGGTTTTGTCCCCTCAGACAAAGACACCTCGCTACGGAATGGGCTGCTGGTGTTCTTCTTCCTGGTGCTCCCTCTGCTCATAGCTGCTGCTCTGGCCTTTGCAAAGAGGGACAGGCTGAAGAGATGCTCCAGGAGGCTGATGTCCCGCTGCCATTCGTGAGTGCCTCCTCCTCTCTGCCTTCTCCTCTGCCCTTGGATAATCCATGGATGTTTGTTTACACGAACCAATGCTAAAGTGTGGAGGCATAGCCCAGTCCCAGGATGACAGGTGAAGGCCCCTGCATCCAATGGCACACATAGCTTGCCTCTGGCAATGACAGAAAATATAAATTCATCCCAAATCAAGACAGCAGAGAATTTTCTCTTTACTGTTATGTATGTTCTTGTGCATTGCTGATAGGGGTCTATATTTTTGGGTCCCATCTTTCTATAAAGGGGCAAAAGGAAGCTGCCAGAGTCCTGAATAGAAAAAAGGGTTGTTGTTTATTAGATTTGGGGTAAATATTAGCTTTCTCACACTTGATGTGCACTAAGATAGTATAAATCCAGCTGTCAGGTTCACAGTGCCTGGGTTCATGGCCTGCACAGTCATTGTGTCTGGGTTGTGTGCTCACACAGTCCATATCCATTGGATTTCAGGTCACTTCAATCACCTCCTCCTCGGCCAGACACTGAACCCAGGGACTGCCAGCAGAGAGGCTTCTCCCGTGGCATGCCTTATGCTCCAAGACCTGTACCCATGGTAAGAATCATCTACTTTAAGTTACTCCATTTGTTACTTTCAAGAAAAGATATGAAGGCAGTTTATATAATTTTTGCCCTTATAAAAGCTTCAAAATTACTTCCTAATTTCTGAAAATTGTATTTCTCCTTGATAAACAGCAAAGAAAATATTTGTTTCCTAAGGGTTGGGGGGGGGGGTGCTCCTCAGTTTCCCAGTTTAAGCTTTGTCCCAGGCTGTGCTTAGTTTACCTGCTTTGTTGCTCCCTTTTCCTCACGACAGAACGCCCACCCCACGTGAGAAGGGGGGCAGGCCTGCCAGCTCCCCAGCCCCTTTTCTTGTCAGAGCAGTTGTCCTCTGAAAGCCACAGCCAGCCAGAGCACACTCCCAGAGCAAACCAAGTGCTGTCGTGATCCACCTTTCTGTGTTTTTCAAAATCCAGCAGTTCCCAGACTGCTGTTTCTTCTCCCTAATGAGTTTTTCAGAGGAAAGAGCAACTCTGACATTGCTGGGCTGGTTTGCAAGTAGTCTTGAACATCATTTACTTGGTGATGCAAATATTTTGATTCTCTGTGTTCAATTATCTTTATATTTTCGTTGTAGGATGTGCATCCAAATACCTTTCCTGTCCCAGCTTACCCAGTTAACCAGCACCCTCAGCAGGCTTTCCACCAGCCCTACTACTCCCCGCCACAGTACCCGGTGCAGCAGCCACAGAGGGTGCCCAGCAGGTCAGTGCAGTTACTGCAAATGCCTATTGGCAGTGGCACTGATGGGAATTCTTGTCCTGGCCTTCACTCCCAGGAGCCCTGCGGTGTTCCATCAGGCATTGTGTGCAAGCAGGGCTGACTTTTCACTGGGACAAGTTTCTCCTTCACTTCACCCTGAAAGGCAGCACATTCATCCTGTGCTGTCATGGCTGTGTGGTGATGAACGAGGCTCAGAGTGCTGCTGTGGGGGCAGATTAGCCCAGCAGGTGGATGAAAGGCCTGTTAAAATAGTCAGTTTAAAAGCAAATTACTCAAAAAATCTGTCATTTCATTGATTTGTGAATGTTATGGCCAAGTGCAAAACCATTTCTCTTAACTTCGAACAGAAAGTTTTCCTTTATTTTTCATCTTACTTTTAAGTGTACCTGTAAGATGCAATGCTGTGCTGTGACATACACAGACCCAGGAAGCGCCAGGTACTGAGTGGGAGCACCCGAATGTAGCTCATGTTGGTGGGGCACTTGGATGGGGGGGTTCTTTAGAGAATTTTGGGAGAAAAGGTGAGTTTTAACAAATGGGGGTTCCCAGAGGATTTCAGGCTATTGAAGGCACAGTCTGACCATGGTATGTTCAAAGTGAGTCTTGGTGTGGAGGCTGAGGGTGGGAGCAGTGGCGGGGGAGGCTGGCAGTGGCCGTGGCATGGTGGGTGGGTGAGGGCTGTGGATGGTGGCACTGCGGGACTGACCACACCTCCTCTGTCCCCTTGCAGGCCCCCGCCCCCGCAGCAGAAGGTTGTACCTCAGGGACCGCCGCCACCACAGCAGAAATGTTTACCTCAGGGACAGTACTTCCCTTCCCGACCGGCACCTTTGCCTCCCAAATAGCTTTTTGGCTTCCTCGGGGCCTTCGTGTGAGCTGACCTGTTGGCTGCGACAGCTGAAATTGCAGTTCCCCTTCTGGCATCCCGTGGCAGTGCCAGCAGCCTCCCTGCTGCAGCCTGGGACAGGGCAAAGAGAGATCCAAACCAGGAATGTAGAACTTTACACTAAATAAATACCTCGACCAAAGCTCCAGGGTCTGAAACACCCAGCCCGTCCCTTGCTCTGTCCAAGCTTTGCCACTGCAGGCAGGCTGGCAGCAGGAGTGCAGCAGCCTGCAGGGAAATAATCCTGAAATCCAGCACGTGGGAGTCGCTTTGGGTTTCCCCATTTCTGCCATGAGCCCTGGTAAGGAAATTGTCCGATTTGTTGTTGTCTCTCTGACTGTGCAGTGAGGAATTGGAGTAACCCATTTGCAAAACAAGGCGATCTGGTCAGTTCATTTACAGTTACTCTGCATGGACTGGAAAGTGTTTCCCATATACACCTTGATGGCATAAATGGAACGAGGTCTCAGAGGACTTTTTCAGAGGAAGAGAGATATATTTAAAACATGTTTATGCATGTATATATGTTTATAGATGCATAATAATGCACTTAAATTCTTAACTCCACGCTGACTGACAGTAAGCTGTGCTATAGGAACACTGAGTTTAATGCTTTTTAATTAGAGAGTGGCTAAATGAGACTCCTGTACTAATTCCCACTAACACTTGGATGGGCAGTGAAGATTAAGGTACGAGAAAACATGGCCATATTCTGGTTTTAAAAAATGGGGCGCTGTTAAGTTTTAATTCAGGTCTAAAGATAGAGCAGCAGTCCCTGCAGAACACTGGAAAGCAGGAAGTGTCTCTGCTTGGACCACCAGAGCTTCTCTGAGCACTTTAAATGGGAACCTGGTGACTGATGCAGCCCCTCTTTTAATACCCAAACCCTTGTAGTGTCAGTCAGGATGCTCCTGGGCTACTGTGTGTCAGACTAGACTGCCCTCTTCTCCTGCACCATGGGCTAGACTGGATTTTGGAAGTCCTCCTGAGCAGAGGTGCTCAGCATCCACTGTGCTGGGAGAGGGAGCTGTGGATCCTGATCCCGTGGTGCTGTAGGTAGAAGCTGGATGTTGTGGTCACAAATAGAAATGTATTGCACAACTTGCTGAAAGTGAGATAAGTGCTGAAGAGTGTGCTGGGCCGTTTCACTCTGTGCTTGCCACAAGCACAACTCAATCTGTAAAATCCCCCTAATATTGCCAAAAAATAACATTTTCCTCTGTATATACATACATAAATATATATATAGTGTGCAGTAATAAAATACTTGAACTCCTGTGGTTTCCCATAAACTTACACTAAGATTTATAACACTATTAAAATCCGTAAAATGTCACCTAGAATTTCACCAGCTGTACTGGTGGAGGGTCTCCTTTTTGTTCCAAGATAGTCAGTTACTTCCTAATTGTGTTGCTGTGTCCTGCTCTGCCTGAGCAGGCTGTCTGTCTGTCTGTCACAATGAGCTCTGCAGCTGGTTGCAGCCCATCTCCAGCCCTGGTCAGAGGGTGGGGAAAGAGGAGGGGATCCAGGGAATGAAGTCATCCAGAGAGATGTACTTAACTGTGCGTGACACGCTGTGTGTGTGAACTAAACTATGCTGAAAATGGTGCCTTTACTAGACAGAGTTTTTGTAGTCCCAGCATGCCCGTTGGAAGAGCCGCAGGTGCGGAGGGCAGGGACGTGTGGTTTTAGAAGCAATCCCATGGACAGGAAATAGTTCCAGTGTTTGGTGTTGAATACTGAAGATGACTACTGACTTTATTTTGTAAAGTGTACGGATACCTGTCCCAGGCAGGTCTGGAGCTGGCGGGGCCGTGGTCAACACCCATGTTCACCTCTGTAGCCGGCCCCGTGCTGGTCTCTGGCCAAAGGGCTGTTCCCGACCCCTTTGTACAGACCCAACAAGCAATAAAGATGCCAGTTTTGTACAAGTCTCTGCCTTGGCCTGTGCTTTAAGGGAGAGAGGGAGGGTCTGTTGCCGGTGGGGCTGTTGCCTATGGGGCAGTTACTGGTGGGCTGTGGGGCCGTTACTGGTGGGGCCGTTACTGGCCGGCCATGGGGCCACTTTGTGCAATGCCACCGCTGCTGCTCCTGCTGCTCCTGGAGCTGCTGCATGAGGCTGGGCAGGGCCCCCCCGTGCCCCCCACCCACCGCGACTGGGCTCAGCTATGGGGGTCTCTGTCCCCTGTGGGTGGGCAGGTTTGGTCCCAGATCACAGTCCCGCAGCAGCTGGGGGTGAACACAACAGGAGCAGCAGGGCTGAAGAAGGCACGGTGCTGGGGCTTCTGGGGAGGGTGGGAGAAAGGAGGGGGAAGTGAAGTCTTCAGCTGCAGAACGGGGCTGGGGGAGTACAGATGTGGTGGCAGCTGTAACAATGACACCACAGCAGAGCTGCCAGCACCATGATGGCTGCACCTTGGTGTTCATAACAGGCCTCAGCTCGTGCTGTTTCCATCTCCCTGTTCCCAATTCTTCCCTTCTCTTCTTTTCTGTATGCACAAGGATGCAGTGTCCTACATCCTGAGGATTGAGGGGAGGCCATACACCATCCACCTGCAGCAGCAGTGAGTTGGCCCTGACATTGCCCTCACTGACAGTAGCTGCCCTGTTCCCTGGTGGCTGCAGATCCTGCAAGAAGCTTGAGAAGCTCTGGGTAATGGATGCTGTTGTAAGTACCTCACTCTGCACCCTTCTCTTGTAGTGCCTTTTTATCTGATGATTTCCAGACCTACATGTCCAGTGAGCAGGGGTCCTTGCATTTTGATTCTGCCCACATTGAGGTAACCTGGCCTTGCTTTGGGCTGTCTGTGCTCTGAGTGTGTCTGCCCAAGGTCCATCTGTCTGGGTGGTGGGTAGGGGGATCACCTTCCCAACCATGGAAGGAGCTCCCTGTCCTCTATCATGTCACAGGGAGGCTGCCACTACTGGGGGTACATTGATGGCTTCCCCAGCTCAGCAGTGACCCTCAGCACCTGCTCAGGGCTCAGGTAATGTACCAGCACTGTCCCTGTGCTGCCCTCCCCACAGGCACTTGCCAGGCCTTTGCCAAGGAGGGCCAGGGGTACCCTGGCAGTCTGGCCTGCAGACACTGGTGCTGGGGCAGCTGTCCCAGTGCCCAGGAGCAAGTGGCCAGTGCTGGTGCCTTGGCAGGGGTTTGCTGCAGTTTGAGAACGTGAGCTACGGGATCGAGCCCCTGGGCTCCTCCCCTGCCTTCCAGCACGTGCTGTATCGAGTGAGTGAGGAGCAGATGGCCCAGGCCCTCCTGGCCCACAGCCCCCTCGAGGGAGGGCTGGGCAGGCTGGTGGCCTGGGAGATGCTGGACAAGGCCCATGGGGATGATGAGGTGAGTGGTGCCTGTTCTCGCAGTGCTGCTGGTGTTCCTGTCCTGTGAGGAGGGGTCTGGTCCTGCTGGAAGCTTTGGCCAGACACTTGGACACAAGCTTAGAAGGGGCACTTGAGAAGCACAGCCAACAGCAGCAGTGAGGTGAGCAAAAAATGCAGAATATGTACTTTGGAGTCCATTTTCTCTTTCAGCCTCTCTCAGCCGCTGCACAGTCTCCCAAATACCTCACAGTGTATGTGGTTTTGGACAAGGCTTTGGTAAGTCCATGCCAGCCACTTTTTCCTTGTTTTTGCCTGACTTCTGTGAGCATGGAAATGGTAACATTTCCCAGCTTTTATGTGGATTTGTTTTCCCTTTTGAAAAGTTACGTATACTGTGGATTTTGTAGGGAAGGAGGAACATGAATTTGTAGCTCATGTCTCCATGACTCAGTGTTGGGAATCATTTCAGTGTTCCAACATTGCCATGCTTCACCCTGGTAAGTGCCTTGTCTGCCCTTGTGTCCTCTTGGGTGTTTTTCAGTACAACTACATGGGATCAGACCCGAATGCTGCGACACAGAAGATAATCCAGGCCTTCAATTTAATCAACAATGTGAGTTCTGAAGTCTGGTTCTACACGCTTGTGTAATGAGAAGTTATTCCCAAAACTCCTAACACTTCTTATGAAGTTATTGGACTTTGGGTCAGGCCTCTTGCTATATCTCTTCATTCTTTAGGTGTGTTCATTCTTTTTGGCTACAGATGTCATTAAGGCACTGACAGCAGCGATTTACTTTTCCCACGTGTTTACTGTGTGTAGAGTAATGACTGCATGAAGGGAAAGGTGTGAGAGCAGATGTTTCCTCTCTTATACTTTCAGATGTTTAATCCCCTTAACGTTACCATTGTGCTGTCCTCCCTGGAGCTATGGGCAGAGGGGGATAAAATATCGACAGCAGGGGACACAAATGACCTTCTACAGCGATTTTTGCAGTGGAAACAGCTGTCTCTGGAGCCACAGGCGCACAACGTTGCTTCACTCTTAGGGTAAGATAAAAGTTCATTAGTGTTAAAGGTTACAGGGTAGTAATAATTCAAACCAATGTAAGTTGAAATATAAAGGATTCCTTTGACAAATGCTTTTTAAAAATTCCATATTTTCTAAATCCTTAATATTCTTAAAGTATTTCTTCCAAGACATTCCTCCTAGTGATGCAGCAGCTGCAATGGTGTTGTCCATCCCTTGCCTCCCACCCAGGCTGAGGAGATGGGGATGGTGGCAGCCCCCAGTCCCTGCCTAGCACCAGGCACCAGCCTTCCCCCATGCAGACCCTGCCCCAGCTCCCCTGGGGACCACAGAGCAGTCGGGGGCACCAAGGGGACTTGGGCTGTACAGACCCAGGATGCCCCACTTACCACAGCGAGAGGGTGTCCCTGGGACCACCAGTGACCACTCCTCTGTTCCAGGTACAGGGACCAAGGAGCGTTTGTGGGTGCAGCAGCTCCAGGAGAGGCATGCCAGAGAGATGCTGCTGCCACAGTGGCCCTGGTATGGTCCCACCTGTCCTCTGCCTGTCCCTCACCAGCCCATACGGCTGTGAACTCAGCCATGGGCAGCAGGAACAGGGGTGGGTGGAGCATGTGGGAGTATCTGCATCTGGAGCAGGAATCTCTGCAAGAAATGCTCAGCTGTGGCAGCTCATCTTTTCCTCCCTCTAGTACCACGGGAATGTGACGCTGGAGTCCTTCTCCGTCCTGCTGGCGCAGGTGCTGGGCCACAGCCTAGGCATGAGCTCCGACAGCTCCCGACGCTGCGGCTGCCCCGGGCGCGTCTGTGTCATGAGCCCCGAGGCGCTGTGAGTGTGCCCCTGGGGCTGCAGGGGCTGGGGCAGATGAGCTGGGGAACAGGGATGGTTGCATGCTGTCCCCTTGTCAGAGGTGTTCTCTACAACTGTCATTCCATTGCAAAAAATGCAACAAATTAGAATCATAGACTCATGGAATCACTCAGGTTGGAAAAGGCCTCCAAGACCACTGAGTCCAAGTTTTGACCAATCCCCAGCTGCGTGCTGTGTCAGTCATTTCTTGAACACCTCCAGGGATGGGGTCTCCACCACCTCCCTGAGTAATTTGACTGCTATGTCAGTGAAGAAATACCTGCTTTTATTCCTCTAAGAAGAAAAAAGGAATTAATTAAATAGCAATTTACTGCTTAATTTGACAAAAGAGACCTTTGCTCTCTAAAATTAAGGTACTTCAGAATGTTTTTCAATCTCTGTTAATAACGAGCTGTAGATCAGGTAAATTAATAGACCCCTGGGGCCATTGTACCCTGTGCCGGTGTCTGGGCGAGCCCTTGACTTGCACAGAGCTTTGGAGAGCGGGAGAGGCAGTGAATGTGTAACATATAAGCCGATAATTGCTTTATTTTAGACATTTCAGTGGGGCAAAAGCCTTTAGTAACTGCAGCATGAGGGACTTCGAGGCCTTCCTGAAGCAGGGCAGAGGTGCGTGCCTTTTCGCCAGACCCCGCCTGAGTCGCCTGTCCCGCCGGAGCGGGGCCGTCTGCGGCAACCGCGTGGTGGAGCCGGGCGAGCAGTGCGACTGCGGCACAGCCGAGGTGGGGCCGCGGGCATCGTGCCTAAACCCCTGCATTTGTGCTGCGAGTGCGTGTGGAGTGGCAAACCCTTGAGACTGGGAGCCCCACTGCAGCGAGGAGCTGCCCGGGAAGGGTTATGTTGGGTTGGAGATTGTTTCTGTGTGGCAGCGATCTGGTGGCAGCTTTGCCCATTTGTTCTGCTGGATATCGTCCAAGTAATATGGGGAGGAGGAGGAGGAGAACCTTGGGGGTACAAAGAAGTAAAATAACATGGGTTTGCCATGTGTCCCTAGGAATGTCTGAAGGACAGATGCTGCACTAGTAGATGTAGACTTAAGCCAAGAGCAAAATGTGCCTCTGGATTATGTTGTAGAAATTGTCAGGTAAAGCACATTTTTATAATTATCACAAAATAATTATTTATTTTTGGACAAACAGTATGTTCCCATGCTGAGGGATAGAGCCAAACTTCCTGCTGTGGAGTGGGAAGCACCCCCTGTCCTGGGGTTGGGCTTCCCAGCTCTGCTCCTGGGAACCCCGGGGGGATATTACTGGGAGACTGTCCCGGGCAGTGTCACACGTGTGTGGTCACCTGAGTGCCTCAAAGGGGACCCTGAGGCCATCGTCAGGAGGGGTTGAGTGGGCTCAGGCTGGCAGGCGCGGACGGCTGCAGAGCTCCTCCTCCTCTCCAGTTCAAGCGGAAGAACACAGTGTGCCGCCCAGCCGCCGATGTCCAGTGCGACCTGCCCGAGTTCTGCAGCGGCTCCTCGGCCTCCTGCCCCCCTGACGTGTATATGCAGAATGGGCACGACTGCGGGCGTGGCACTGGCTACTGCTACCAGGGACGCTGCCAGTCCTCAGACCTGCAGTGCAGGCGGCTCTACGGGAGAGGTATCAGGCTGTGCTGGTGGCACTGCCCAGGGGCAGGGGTGGCTCCAGCATCAGGATGCTCAGTTTGTACCTGTACTCTTCAACGCACCAATTTCGGGTGAGAGCGGGACATCTGGAGGGAGGCACAGCTTTAGGAAAGCATTTCAAGCTCTCTTTTGGCTCTGATTAACAGAGTCCCCCAGTGCTTCACAGATAACAATGGAAAGAACAAAAAGCAAATTATTTTCTGTGGGCAAACTCAATCAGACTTTCCCCATTTGCTACTCTCTTGCTGATTTCTGAGGCTCAGGACTGCTGGGGGTTTGGGCAGGGATAGGTATGTTTTCTCTAATTAAATCATGAAAAATGAAGTTATTAGGTACCATAATATGTTCCTTTGTGTTTCTTTTAACGGTAACAAATATTATTGTTAACTTGTAGATTCAAAGAATGCTCCCATGGTGTGTTACGAGGAGATTAATGGCCAGCGGGACAGGTTTGGGCACTGCGGGTTCAAGAGAAAAGACAAGTACCGGTCCTGTACTTGGAGGTATGCTGGGGAGGGGGCACTGGCTCTGCTAAAATGCATGTTTAATTGGGATTGGACAGTCAGGAGAAGTGTCAAGATGCCAGTTTATGGTGAGATTTGTGAAGCAATAAATACCTCTGTGTGTGTTCTCCTTGTTATGGTATCTTTCCTTATGTCACAGATCCTCCCTTGGACTTCCCAGTCCTGTGGATATTTTCTCACCAGACTGTGCTGTTTGATGTTCCAGTGTTCATCAGGCAGTATCTGTGTGTGTGTGTATGTTTGATACACATCCTGTACGAATTGGCTTTCCAGGGATCTCAGGTGTGGGAAGTTAATCTGCACGTACCCAGCCCACAAGCCCTTCCCATCAGCTGCTGCTGCTGTGATTTACGCCCGAGTGCGGCAGCATTTGTGTGTGTCTCTGAACTACCTGAATGTAAGTGCACTGCTGGATCCGCTTCTGGTTCCTCCAGGGACAAAGTGTGGCTCTGGAAGGGTAAGGAACTATTTTGTGATCATCTGAAATGACAAATCCAGACTGTAAATATTAACAAGATTGTAGAAACACTTGTTCCTTGCAGCAGTGTGCTTGATATTTAAAAACACTGTAAAACTTGCAAACATTGCATTAAATGTTTGGTGGGGTGTGAGCACTAAACATGACCTGCCCCCAGGGCAGAACTGTGGCCTCTTTGTTGTTTTGTTTGTTCGTTTGTTTTTCAAAGAGTGTGTTTTCCTTCCCCTTTGGGCCATAGCCTGATGTGCCAGCGCTGTATGGGTGAGGCAGCGCTGGGCTGGAGCTGCCATGGTTTTTCCCAGGTGTGTATAAACAACACATGTCATCCACACTCGGTGCTGGGAAACAACTGTGACAGCAAAACAAACTGCCACGGCCACGGCGTGAGTCCCACGGGGTGCTGGGGCTGGGGGGGCAGATTGTACGAGGTCACTGCACACCTGTACCCCCTCTCCCGGGCCTTCCAGGTGTGCAACAACAAGGGCAATTGCCACTGCCAGCCGGGCTGGCAGCCTCCCGACTGCCGCAGGAAGGGGTCCCGCCGCGGGGGCAGCCGGGACAGCGGCCTGCAGCTGACCGACGGAGGTGAGTGTGGGCAGCCGTGGGCATGGTGTGGGCAGGGCTGGCAGTGCCCCGTGCCCAGCTGGGCTGTCTCCTGGCAGGCCTGCAGCGAGCTCTGGAGGATGGGGAGATGGCCTGGCTGGTGCTGGGCTCCAGCCTCGTCCTGCTCGTGCTCACCGCGGCCCTCGGGTTCGGCCTGTGGCGGCAGCAGGTGCTGGGCCAGTGCCGCGGGCAGCAGCCGCCGGCCGTGGAGGGGTGAGTGGGGCCCGGCCTGCTGTGGGACCCTTGGGGAAATGCAGGGTGTGGGAGAGACCTGTAGAATTCCCCAAGAGGGCTGAGGGGATCCCTGCAGAGGGGAGGGAAGGGGATGGTGATTCCCTTGTGGTGTACAGGGTGATTCCCAGGGGGACATGAGGACGCTACCCAGGGCTGAGGTGACCTCAGGCTGAGGTGCTCCCTGAGTCAAGTCAGGGCCAAAGCACCAGTGTAAGTCCCCCCAACAGCACCAGTCAGGACATGGACAGAGAGCCGGAGCCAGACCTGGAGCTAAATCTGGAGCCAGAGCCGGCCCCGGAGCTGCAGCTAGAGCTGGAGCTAGAGCCAGACCTGGAGCTGAAGACAGACACAGACCCAACACCAGAGCCAGCACTGGAGCAGCACCCTGGGCACTAATTAAAGGTGTTGGGCAAAGCTGGTGTCATGGCCAGTGTTTTATGCTTATGTAGTTTGTGTTTTTGTCAGAGTTAACCCAGTTCTCGTGGCCTAGGGGCTACAGCTGCTGAGATTGTCCCCTTTTCTCTGTGGGCACATGGTGGTGGTTGGGATATGCCCATCTGTGAGGGCTGTGAAGCTGTCTGATGCTGAGGACTGTTCAGCAGGGACACGTCAGGTGCTGTGGCTGCCTCTGAAGCGACCTTGCGTTCGTGACTGTGGATGTGTGTGGCTCATGGGCCTCCTCCTCAGAGCTGGGGATCAGGGAAGGCTACTGACTCATGTGGTGGCCGTGGTGCTGACTGTGAGAGTGTCACCTCTGTTTTGTATGTGAAGTGTATGTTTCCTGTAGTGCCCTTGGACCTGCACCCCACAGAGAAGTCAGTCCTGCTGTTTGTACCCCGGCCCTTCCCTTCCCATGCACTCACAGTGCCTCCAGGCCTGGCCCCTGCCTGCACAGGCAGCACTCACAAGGCTGATTTTCCCCCAGAAGGCTGCTGTTTGGGAAGGCCCTGCTCAGAGCATCCTGCTGAACCCCCCTCTGGTGGTGGGACCCCACTGGCAGCCCCTGTGACCCCCAGCACCATGGGGAAAGCAGCAGCATCTGCTGTGTTTCATGCATCTCTGGCCAGGTGGCAGCATGAGCTTCCCAGCATCGACCACCCCCCGGCTGGGAGGTTGGCTCCTGCCTGCCACAATGAGCTCAGCGGCCCACCGCACACAGGTTTGGCATTGCCATGATCATGGGCATCCCCAGCCACAGCAGCAGGGTCCCTGAGCTGCTGCCCCAGGCCACCTCCCAACCCACGGGAGCCTGGCAGCCCCTCAGGGTGGTCCTGGGGGGAGTCAGCTCACACCCCCTGCTTCCCCTGAGACAGGTCCCCCAGGGCTTTCCCAGGGTTGGATGCCCACGGGGACAGAGTTTAATGTTTGCTCCACGACAAAGCCTTATCAGCAACCTTTAGCCGTGTTTGCTCAGGCCCTCTGGCCACTGGGCAGCCAGGCCCGACCCCCCCAGGACAAGGTACAGTCCCTCCGTGGCACACGCAGCGCTGGATCAGCACATCCTGGCCAGGCCAGAGCACGTCCTGTGCCACAGCCAGTGTCCAGCAATGGAGGCCAGCGATGACACGGAGGAGCCCCCACTGCCTCTGGCACTGACCAGGTTTCAGATCTCCGAGGAGTTTGGCTTCCTGCTTCCCGATCCTCTGGTAGGAACTGGCTGTGCCTCCCATCTGCATGCCACAAGGAGGCAGACAGGAAAATAGAGGGGCTGGTGAGCAGCTTTCTGGGGGAGCTTTGATTTAGCATTTTGCTACAACACTTTACAAAGAGTGTTGAGGAAGGCAGGTACTATTTTGGCACAGGCAGTTTCATAGGAAAAACCCCTACCCTTTAAAATTATGAAAGCAGCTGCAGCAAGCAGCACAGAGGAAGGGTGAAGGAGCTCTGCCATTTACACACTGGTCTTGGCTCTACAGGATTTTGGGGAGCACAAGAAGAGCAGGTCTCTTGTGCCCAAAGTGGGGCTGTTTATGACTGGCCTGGCTCCACAGTTGGGAGTGCATGGGGACAGACAGATCGTGTTCACCATCCATGAATCTGTGACCACACAGGCTCATCATACAGGAGGGGGAACAAGACACAAGGCATCAGCAGTGGTGTGCGAGGCTGGGTGGGTGCTGGGAGCGAGGGCACATTCACAGCACTCCCTCTGCCTCTCTCCACCAAGACAGAGCTGCCGGCACCCTATGGCCCCTGGATGGACATCGCCCATGAGCTGCCCCAGCTGATCACGAGCCATCAGCTCCGCTCGCGCATTCATCAGGTACGGTGTTCTCCTTCCTGCCTCCGGGGCTCTCCCAAACCTTGGTCTGACACAGCAGTGTCTGTAAAACATGTGGAAAAGCAACCCAGCAGCACGGATCTGTGCTGAGACAGGACTGACACCAGGCGACAGCAAAGTCTTAACTCTGGCACAGAAATAACTCCTGCACCAGATCCAAGCACTCAGCAGCCAGCACGGGCTGGAGCAGGGTCCCTCTAGGTGTCACAAGAACCATGTCTCATCCCAGCCATGCTCCCTGCCAGAGGAGCACAGGAGCACCATCAGCTTCCAGTCAGGCTCGACCCTTTTAGCACACAGGGATCAGCTGCTCCCATGGGCATCCCAGCACCAGGAGAGGGACTCCTTTTTGAGAAAAATCCCATGGATTACAGTAACAGTGCAGCAGGATCAAATCCTGCAGAGCAGGTGGGAAGAGAGGCTTTAGGGCAGGGGAGAAAGCACTAGGAGGGTTCCCTCTGGCTGGCAGGGCAGCCCCTCCACCACAGGGGCCTTGGCATTGCTGGCTCTGCTCCTTGCTTCCAAGGGTTTCCCTGGCAGATGCCGCAGCTGAGCACCCAGCACCTCCGAGGACGTGAGGAGCTGCACTTGGCACACCTAGTGCTCAGCTTCATCACCATGGGCTACGTCTGGCAGGAGGGCGAGGAGGGCACTGTGCAGGTAAAGGCAAGGTAAAGCAGGTTCACCTGCTCCTTGGGGTCTGGGAGCTGATGCTGCTCCCTTAGAACCTATACCATGGGAGCAAAGCCCCTTTCCTGTGGCTGCAGCAGGAGCGTGGCCCCTCCTGCCTGGCTGCTGCCTGCAGACAGGCACCTTTCAGCAGCCTGACAACATCCCCATCTTTCCCTGTGCTTTGTGCCACTCAGGTCCTGCCCCGAAATCTCGCCGTTCCGTACTGGGAGGTCTCACAGGCCCTGGGCCTCCCACCCATCCTCAGCCATGCAGACTTTGTGTTGGCCAACTGGAGGAGGAAGGACCCCAACGGGTAAACAGGCAAATGCCAGCGGATGGAGCGTGGTTCTTCCCGCGGTTGGGCAGCAGTGATGAGCAGGCATTGGGGACAGACTGTTCCCAAGCTGCTCCTGTTCTGCCAAAACCCCTTGAACTCCACCTTTGCTGGCGTCAGCCTCATGGATGTGGACACAGGAACTCTGTGGGGACATGGGTGTCTCTGGGAGCAGATCCTGGGGAGAGCTCCTCTATTAGCCTGCAGAGCAGACTGTCACTAGAACAATTCATAATCTCTCTCTCTCTCTCTCTCTCCTTTTCTTGTGCATTTGTTGGCCATAACTGAAATGCCTTCAGGCCTCTGGAAATTGAGTAAGTAGTTAATGCTCATTTATTTTCTAACAGTGTTGGTTTTGTTTGGATTGGCTCAGCTCTCCAGCACTGCTTGGGCTGAACCTCTCTTGATGTGTGCACACAAGAACAGTGTTTGCCACACAAGTGCCACTGCGATGACAGCAAAGGGACTGTGGCAGAGCCACTGGCTGCTCTGGCTGCACAGATCCAATGGCCATGGGGATGGCACAGAGAGGATGGCAGGTGCCCCTAAACCAGAGCAGTCCTGCTTCCCTTTCACTCTGTGCCAGCTCCTCTCTGCACAGGGTGCAGATAAGAGGCTCTGGAGTCTGACACCGTTTTGTTCCAAGGGCTCAGTGGGTCCCACAGCGTGTAGGGAAATCCTGAGCCACCACCCCTCCAGTCTCTCTCCTTGGCCCCTTTGTCCAGGAACCTGGACACCATCATCACACTGCCTGGGGAAGAGAGCCTGCGGGGCTTCATCCTAGTCACCCTGCTTGTTGAGAAGGCAGCTGTGCCTGGCATTAAGGTGGGTACTGCTGTACCAGGGCTCTTTGCTTACCTGCACTGTAAAGTGCCTGAGGTGCACCCACAAGGTGTTCTTGTCACCTGAACCTGGGCTGGGGAGGGGGCAGAGTTGGCATGGGTGGCAGGAAATGTCCAGAGCCACTGCATACAGACATCCTACCCCTTTGTCACTTGGTGCTCTCCCTCTCTCCTCTCACAGGCAATCATCCAGGCCCTTGGTGCCATCCTGCAGTGTGATGAGGAGAGCCTGCACAGAGCCCTGGAGGAGCTGGCAGGGGCCATCGAGGCCATGAGTGAGGCGCTGAGGCGGATGCATGGTGAGAGCAGCTGGTGCCTGTGCCTGCTGCAGCTCATCACACACACTGGTGTAACTGCCCATCGCCTCTGATCTGACTGACTTCCTCCTAGACTATGTGGATCCAGAAGTATTCTACGCTGTGATCCGGATCTTTCTCTCTGGGTAAGTGCAGCGTGCTTCCCTTCAGAGCCACTGTGCTGGCAGCTCCCAGGGCTGGGGGGAGCTGGGAATGTGCAGGCAAGGGGCAGCTCAGATAGGATATGGGGTTCCCCAGGGCAGGGTAGGGACCAGCATTGTGTCTGGCAGTGATGCTCTTGAGAGCATCATGATCCTGTCCCTCAGGAATTCCTAGGCACTGGATCAGTTGGCCATGGACTGTGGCCAACGGCTGGGGTCTGCCTCCCTCCAGCTTCTCTCCATCCCACGCTTCAGCTCAGTCCTGACAGCCCCAACAGCCAGAACTGTGCACAAATGAATCATTCCTGCTCTTGGCTGAACAGTTTTGACAGGAGAATTTCTCTTTGCTTCCACACTGTGTACACAAATCTGCAAAGCTGAGCAGGGGCTCTTCCCACTTGTGTTAAAGGAACATCTGTAACAAGCCTCTTGCTGCTGCTCTGTTACAATTCTGTCAGTTGAAAAAAAGAAAATCCCTCCAAAATACTGAAAACAACGTTTGGGCAAGGCAGAACCACGGCCCCAGGAGCCCAGCACAGCGTGTTTGCCATCCCTCAGCATCCCCGTGGGGCTGCAGCATCTGCAGATACTCAGTCCCAGGCTTCTCAGGGGGGTTCTATTTTTATTTCTCTCCATCATATCTCAGCATTCCCAAGTAAAAGCCTCTGTGCATCGTGATTAAGTTTCTCTCATTTTTTATCCAAGCTGACCTTGACTTGATGGTCATCAGCTTGGGAAAACATGCCTTTTAAATTCCCTTCTGCTTGTAAGAACTTCCCACTAGTAGAGGTTACCATAAATACAATCCTGGGAGAACTAAAAATATTCTGGTATTTGATAATGAATCTATTTTCTCTGCGGTCTGTGTAAAATCTGTTCCTGTAGCCCAACAGACACTGCAGCCAGTCCCAAAAGCCTCATGGAATGGTGCATTCTGCTAAAGGTCAACAGATACTTTTGTGCCAGGCACTTTACCTCCCTGAAATCGTAGCTCCTGTCTCCATCTGGGCGTGAGCTCTTCTCTATTTCGGCACAAGGGGGGCAGAAAGGGTCTGAGTTCAGGGTGTGTGTGGGAGGCACCAGCACTGCTGGCTCCCGACCTGCCCAGGACCAACAGCTTCAGAGGGAAGAAATCCCATCCCTGCCTTGTTATCTGCAGAGATAAACAGAGGCAGGCTGGCCTGGCCTCTACTTACCTTTTAAATGCCTTTTAAAAAGACATCACCTCGAGTAACAAGAACAAAGGAAAATCCAAACTTCAGGGGCTCAGAGAAGTGTTTGGGTGACTACCTGCTTCTCCAAACGGCCACTGACAGTCAAGGAATTGATGTAAAGTGCCACTATTGCCCAGACAAGAGCCCCCTCCCCTCTCACACACCCAAGGCAGCTCTGCTTGCACGAACCTTCCTGAACTGGAGCAAGAGGTGCAGGCAGGGCAATGTGTCCTGGCACCATGGGACAGAGTGCTCACTAGGGCATGGAGATCCCAGAGAACGCTCTTCTGGCAAAGGAAAATTACGGATTTCTCCTTACACCCATGGCCTCATTGTGTGCCCTGACACAGTATTTGATTTCCAAGTTTATATCTTGTTTGAGGAGGGCTGACATGGCTGAGTTGGAGGAGGAGATCCATGGGCTGGGCCAGGAAAGTTTTGCTCAATCTTGCCAGCCCAGGTCCCTCCTCACAGGCCGCTGTCCCCAGCCCCATGGCCGCTGCCTGACTGCCGTGTCTCCCGCTCAGCTGGAAGGACAACCCTGCCATGCCCCACGGGCTCATCTACGAGGGGGTGTCCCCAGAGCCCATGGCATTCTCGGGGGGCAGCGCGGCGCAGAGCTCGGTCCTGCACGCCTTCGATGAGCTCCTGGGGATCTGCCACCGGGAGGACAGTGGTGAGCCACCAGCTTTTCCTTTTCAGAAGCAAACGAGGGGTAGGGGAAGAGACGAGCCAGAGTGATTCCCATGACTGTGCCAGCTCTGTCAGACAGGAGGACATGTGCCCATCTCATCCTTGCTGCTGGCTGGGACCAGGCTCTGCCTAATTTCAGGGAGGAAAGTTATAAATATGGCTCTGGCAGGTGCTTCCTCACCATGATAAATTCACAAAAGCATGAATTTGGCTTCTTGCATGTCAGCTTTTTGCTGAGGTTCTCTATGGGCCCAGGGATGAGGGAGCAGAGCATGCAGGCATTCTGCCAGTGAGAGGCCATTCATAAAGCTTCACGTTAGTCCAGCCCACAATAGAAATATTTACCAGAAATTAGCAAAACCACTTTATTACCAAAAAAACCCAAACCAAAAGGCTGGGAGCAGGGCTAAACCCTGCCTTTTAGGGTTAGCACCAGCCCTAATGGAGCACTGACCTAATATGGGTTTTCTTTCTCACTTAATTGGAGGCAGAGCAGAGGAGGCTGTGCAGGCTGTCAGTGGTCCCTGCAAACTGTGCCAACACTACAGCTCCAGGCCAGCTTCTCTCTTAGAGAGTCAGTGCCTTGAATCCACTTACCCACAACTTATTCCTTGCTTTGCTGGTGTCTTGCAGCCGCCTTCCTGCACAGGATGAGGGACTACATGCCCCCACCCCACAGAGCCTTTGTGGAGGAGATCCAGCGGGCCGTGTCCCTGAAGCAGCACGTGCTGTCCTCGGGGGACGCGCGGCTCCGTGCCGCGTTCAATCGCTGCGTGTCTGCGCTCACACACTTCAGGTCCTACCACATCACCATTGTCACCAAGTACATCTCCATCGCGGCCGCCAAAGCCAAGGCCGGCCGGGCTGAGCC
The DNA here is from genome assembly GCA_034509425.1 of Eopsaltria australis. Classification (NCBI taxonomy): domain Eukaryota; kingdom Metazoa; phylum Chordata; class Aves; order Passeriformes; family Petroicidae; genus Eopsaltria; species Eopsaltria australis. The sequence goes on along the minus strand of JAVTVJ010002265.1, from coordinate 364,496 downwards.
CAGTGCTGGGGCTGGCCCTTCTGTGGGAAAGCCCCCGACCGCCCTGGAGGCCAAAGGAACCGGCGGGTCCCACATCTTCAGCTTCCTGAAGAGCATCAGGGACACCACCAGGGAGGGGATGATAAGTGCCTGACCAACCCCGAGGGTTGCCCAAAGTGGGTGCAGGCGGCCAAGGGGCTTCGGTGTCTGTCTGCAACGCACAAGCCAAGATCCAAAACCTCCCACCAGCAGCAGCCTTCCCACCAGTGCACGTCTGGGACATGAGGAACACTCTCGGGGCTGTTGAAAGAGAGCAGTGCTGCTGCTGCTGCCTCCCCCCAGCAGGCACACAGTGAGCTCAGCATCCTCCCCTGGCACCGGCATGGGCGCGGTGTCCTCCCGTGGCACTGACATGAGCACATCCCCGGGCCCCAGGGAAGAGCCGTGTCCCTCCACGCCCCCCTTCTTCCCCGCTCCACCCCGGGCGTGGGGGCTGCAGCTCGGATAGACACGGGTGGGTTACACGGACGAATAAAGCAGCGATTCCCGAGCCAGCCGTGAGGCCGGGCCCCGTGTCCGTCACGACCTCGCAGCGCTTCTCCATCACCAGGTGGCGGCAGAAAGCCGCGTTTGGCTCCGGCGCAGCCGCTCCCCGAGCAGGAGAACAGGGGAGCGGGGAAGGGGAGGAGGACACGGGTGGGGAGAACAGAGGGGAGCAGGGATGGGGGGGTGGAGGGCGGAGGGGTTCGGGGAACAGCGAAGGGCAAGAAAGAGCTCCTCACTGTGACCCCCAGCCTCTGGCACCTGGACACGGCTCCTCTCCCCCCACACCTGCAAAGGGACCATGATTACTCCACAGGGGAATCCAACAAACACCAACTCTCCCGACATGGGAGCCATGAAGCCACTCAAACCCAGCGTTTGGATGAGAGAAGGGAGCCAAGCTGTGGGATAAATGCAGGGTGTCCAGGAGGCTGCTGTTCACGGGAAGAGGCTGTACCGAGGCTCAGGGGTTGCTCTCCATGGCCAGCTCCATTTTCCCTCCTGCTTCATTAAGGGCTCAGGGTGTCACAGGGGCAAAGCTGCAACATTGGGGCTCACACGGGCTTCTCTTTAAGTCTCAGTGATAATATTGTGCTGTGTGCCTAGTGATCCTAGGTACCAGCAACAGAATAACACCCAGCCTGGTGCCAGAGTGAGCCCAATGTAGAGGCTCCTGTGGTACAGACCTGCTGCAGGAGAAGCGCGACCCGCGAGCAGCCCCTGTGCTGGGCATGGCTGCTCCCGAGTCAGTGCCTGGCCCAAGGCTGCAGGAATGGGCTCACCTCGCACCACCGAGCTGCACTGAGTGGGTACAGCCTTGTGCCAAGAGCAGTGTTAATGCTTTTTTTATACCGCCAGGTGTCCATGTTGCCCTTTTCTAGCAAGTCAGCACGCCCAGATTCCTTGGAATTTGCATCTTTAGGGAAATCGGGCCATATGGCTCTGTTTTGCCCCCTCCCCAGGTTTTGCTGGCACAGCCACCAGAGGCAGGATTCACACCCAATCAGTGTCTTGGTGCAAAAATAGCCCTGGCACTGCCCCTTCTGCACTACCAGAAAAGAGTCAAGGTCCTTTGAAATGAGATGTTGTTCCCATGAGGGTAAAAACAAGCTCAGCACACTGTAGCTTGAATTATTAAACTCTTGCTAAATTATATTTTGTGCTCTTTTTTTGAATATAGGCCTAAAACTGGGGCTCCAGAGATGACTTTGGTAAACAACCCACAGGAACGTGTCAGCACCTTTAAATCTTTTCCTGGCAGCGCTCCTTACACTTGATCTTCATCTCTGAATAGCTGCTGCATATTTCATGTAGGAAATATTTCATCCCAATGATTGTCTTGGTCTATTACATTTCAGACCATTTCAGGAAAACAGCAAATTTGGACCAGGGGAAAAACCACTCCATCTAAATGAGAAATGCAGCCAGGGCTGGAGGGAGCTGGGGACAGGGCTCCACACATGCTGCAAATGCCCAAACCCCACTGGGCAACAGTGGTGCCAGTGCCAGGAGGGGCCACAGGACCCCCAGCAGGTGGGTTTTCTTCCTTCTGCAAACTCCCTGCCCTGAACATACTGCTCCTGCCCCATGCCACCAGGGTCAGGAGCAGGTCCTTAGGGTTTGTGTCACCTCAGAAAAGGAAAGGGGAGACGGGAAAGCAGAGAGGTGTGGGAGGGCTCTGGAGAGCCAAGGAGTTTCCCTGCACAGGGGGGCACACTCCCCTTCTTTTGGTGAACAAGGAAGGTGCCTAAGAAACTGCAGAGGAGTCAGCCCACTGCATTCCCAGCACACCGCACAGCACGGGCTCCCCGTGCCTGAGTTCACGTTACCAAATGCTGTGGCACAGCCAGCTCACAATCAGTCAGCTGCAGCTCCTTTAGAATTGAATTCAATAAGGATCCTGCCACTCTGGAAGTGCCCAGATAGTGAGCCACAGTGAGGCACAGGCCTCTCCTGTGTGCTCTCCTGGCAGGCTGGGACAGCTGTTCTGAGAGAGCTTTGATTTCTCTGTTTTCAAACCACTGCTGTCTAACATTGATCACAAGACACAGACATCTAAGGTCTCAGGTGCATTCTGACTGGAAGCACGTGGCATTTAAATAATTTATGCCTGTGCCTAAAAATGGCACAATGTGTTTGAGGATTACCATGTGGTCGGCATCCATGCTTCATCCCTCTAGTGGGAACCACAGGCTGCCAGCCTGAGGCCCCACTCTGTCCTTAAGGATTTCTTTTGGCAAGCACTGGGGAAGCCCAGAATATGTGGGGTGAGTCCAGTCACAGCTACCCATCACCTCTCCTGAGCAGCAAGGTCCAGGCTCTGCTGCTCTCTCTGTCAGACCCCAACTGGGACAACCAGAGCATGGGGGACACCCAAGATCCCCTGCACCAGAACATGCAGGGTTAAGTCCATTTCTGCAGCTCTGTAGTGGAATTAATCTTATTTCAGCAAGGGAAAAGCAGTAAAAGAGCAGACTCCCCTCCCTCTTTCAGAGGTGCTGCCCCCCAGACCTCAGCTCCCAAAGGTACATCCCCACAGTGAGGCTGGGATGTGCAGTCTGCCTAGGATCCACATGACTGAGAACAGGATTTTGCACCATCTCCCTGAGTGCAGCATTATCTGCTGGGTCAGCTGGGACTGACGCCTGCCAGGGAGTGGATGGAAAAGCAGCAGAGATGTCACAGCCCTTGTCCACAGCCAGAGCAGCAGCTCCAGCCCCAAATCAGTGCCACTCACACAGAAATCTCCCTTATCTCTGGAGCCAGGCCCTCCCTGCAGAACTGAGGCACATGTTTCCATTGTGGAGCTGCCACTCAGAGCTGCCCAGCAGCCCAAGAGCTCCTCCAGCCATGTTTTGGAGTGCCCGCCCGACTCCTGCCTCCTTGCTTTTCTTAAGCAGAGATTTCTCCCGTGGTATCTGATGCTCAGACCTGTGTGATGGAGAAGGAAGCTTGATGCACACCCCAGGTGGCAGGAGGAGACCTCACCTGGGCACACCTTCGATGCACCAAACCTTACAGAGCCGCACCAGCCCTGGGACCAGCCCGCAGGAGGTGGCCAGCCCTGCCTGCCAGGCTCCCTCCACTCCCTGGGCCGTGCCCAGCCCGTCATCCCACCCACACTTTTTGCTCAGACTTTCCATTGTTCTCAGTTTCTTCAGCCTCTGGGTCCCTCCTTGCCATGCCCGAGTCTCACCCAGGTCACCATCCACTGGGACAAATTTGTGTGAAAGTTTCTGAGCTGCCCATGGGCACTGGCAGCCCTTTCCTGGCGCTGGGCTGCCAGCCCCCTCTGCAGGAATTCCCACAGCCCCCAGGCAGACTCAGCTAAGTGCTTTGCTGCTTTCGTCCCCAAGAATATTTGAAATCGAACAGGAATACAAACATTTGGATTCTAGACACTTCCCAATTCCAGCCTTATTTATCATACTTGGCTCTGCTCCTGGAGCTGGGGCCAGAAGAGGCTCTGAATGATTTAAGTGATTTAACATGCTGTGCATAGATCAATCTCACTCTCCCCTCCAGCCACAGGTTTCCCTTTGTGGTTTGCTGCACACTTATTATATCCATCAATATCTAAGTAATTAAAATCCCCCATTATCTGGGTCCTGGCTGCCTTACAAACTCCTCATAAGCTATAAACTCTTCCATGATCAACCTCCCTAAAGCATCAGGGAGTTTGCAGCCCCATCTCAGGGTCCCCAGGCTGTTGTTACATTGTGAAGGTCCCATCGGAGCCATGGCCAATTCTAGCCTGAGCCATGGTTGCTATTCCTCTCCCTGTGTTCCTGGTTTGTGCCAGGATTGCTCCTTTCTATCCCCATCCTTCTCCACTCACTGGTGAGTTTGTCTCAGAACAACTCCCCCAAGCCCTGCTTCACTTGTGCTACTGGAGCAGAGCTTGGGACCTGCTGCATTCCCGGGAGCACCCAGGGGCTGTCAGGCTCCCAGTGCCACATCCCAAATTTTGCCCTGCTGCAGAACCATTTGCTGTACCTTGGAGAGGCAGCAAGTCCCCAATGCTGTCACACCTGTGGCCCAAATGTCCCTGCACTGTTGCTCAGGGACCATCCCAGGGCTCTTCTGGGGGGACACTTCCTTGTCACCTGGTTGGGCTCCTTTCCTGCACACCTTGGCCACATGTCTCTAAGCAATTTATTAATAACAACCAAGTTTGCCTTGTAATTCCTCATTGGGAGGGATGTGAGCGCACAGTAAATAATTGCCTTCACCTTCTTTCTGGTGCTGCCACTTGCCCCAGAGCTGCTGGTTCCTTGGTGCGTGCCTGGAGCTCCATGTCCCTCGGAACACTCAGCTTGGCACAAGCACAGGCTTATCAGTACCTGGGGAAGGGCTCACCTCTGCAGAGTGACTGCAGGCCAGATATGATTACAGGCCATGACTCAAGCCACAAAGTGCTAATTACAGCATGGGAGAGGAGAGAGGAGCTGCTAAATAACACCTAATATGGACAGGGGTTGGGGAACAGATTGAGAAGCCACCACTGCTAAGAGGGTGACACAGGGCTGGGAAATGGTAAAGTCTTCATTATCAGATAAGGGAAGCCCAGAGGGACCTTTGGGAAAGGGGTTTTATTTCCCTAAAATCCTTGGTGTCTGGCCAGTGTTTGTAAACCATTGCACTATTACAGCTGTTGGTAAATAAAGAAACCAGAGATCAAGACATTGGCACTAGAATAAAAATAGCTTAGTGTGGGGAAAACAAAGGGTGGGAACAAGACACAGGCAGATCCTGATGAAGGTCTCATCATTTCTCTGGTGCCTGGGGTGCCCAGTCAGGCTGGGAGCAGGGTTTAACCAGCACCTGGCATGGTAGCACGTCACTGGTACCACACGGAGGATGTGCCATGGCCTCCTGTTTGCCCAGTTAGTCACCACAGCCCACAGTTGCCAGACCTGGTAAACAAGGGCAAACACAGATACTGGTGTGGCAGGAGGCACGGTGAACCCGTGAGGCAATCACTACCCGGCATCCTAGGAGCTCCAGTCAATCCCATTTCTTAGAAAAGAGAGAAAAAAAAGGGAAAGAGACAAGGCGCTGCTATTATTGCAGTAAGAGGCTGTGTCATGCTGGGTTCTGCAGCTAAATATATTCGGTGTTTACTGTAAGCAAGGACAGTGGGAAGCCGCCTGAAACGGCACGGGGGCTGCTCCCATTTTTTTCAGCTATCAATCACGCCTGGCTTGAGCCATTTTTATCCTGACACAAATGGAAAATATTTTCCCGGTTTAATTTCTACTGATCAAAGATACTTCCTCAACAGAGAGGAGCCCCACAGCCCTGGAGGGGGGAAGAACTCCCAGAAGAAACTGTTTGCCTGAGGGGGTGTGGGACAGCTCACGTGCAGTGGAACTCCCCATGAGCAGATGGGGCACATCGGGACACCATCCCTGAGAGTTGGGACACAGTCCTGCAAGTCAGGACACCATCCCACCAGCCCAGGGGTCCTTGGCCAGGCTATTAATCCCTTCTCTTCCCTAATTAATTTGCCAAACAAGAAACTTGGTGTTTGCCACGTGCCTGCCAAACACAGTGCCAGGAGCACCTTGGTACTGCCCCAAGGTGTGTGGATCCCCTCTGCTGCACCAGCATCCTCTTCCCCAGCTGCTGCCGTGATGAGAGAGGCCTGCAGAGGGGCAGGGTTTTGGGGTCAGATGTCTGTTTACTTTCTCTGTAAAATTTCCCTAAACAGCATTGGAAAATGCTCCTTCCACAAAGCTCATCGTGGCCGGAACTGACTCAGCTTTCTGCACAGAGGGTCCTGGACATGAGCTCACTGGCCTCAGTAACTTGACGTCACACTCAGCACTGTTTACTGACAGACCATATATTTTATTTCTATTTGTGCCCATCAGGGTGGTGAGAGCAGGGCTCCCAACGTGTGCCCGGACCCGGCAGCCCCCTGGCTCCCTCAGTCTCACACAGACCCTTGTGACAGGCAGTTTCTCTTCACAAGGCAGACACAAAGTCAAACCTGTTTTACTTCTCCCAGGCAGATGCTGACACCTCCAGAGCACAAACTGCTGGGCTTTTGGTTCGACCCTGAAGCACTGAGGGCTCCGAGCCACAGTGGGAGCCAGCACAGCCCAGGCTCACCATCAGCACTTTGCTGCTCAGCCAGATCCTGCCAGAGGGACTGCAAAGCACTGCTTGCTATACACACAGCATCATCCCTCTCCCCCTCCCTCCCCTCCCACACAGAAATGAAATCTACTGGCAGCTCTAAACTGGTTCTTTTTTGTCTGAATTGCTGCATAAATAACCCAACAGACAGCCTGAAGCCCCCGCACATTGACACCTGACAGCGAGTCAAGGACAGACCTCGAGAACAAAGACAAGGCTCCCATGTAAACAAGGCATCAGTCACTGAGACTGTGGCTGTGGGGAAGCATCTAGAAGGCATCGCTGTGAGAGTTAAATGTGTCTGAGAGCAGGGGCTGTCAGCAGGCTGCTACTCAGCGTCGAGGTCGCAGCACTTGGGCTGGTGGCTCTGACCCGGGCCAGGACACAGAGAAGCACCCTGTGACTGCACAGAGCAGATCTGTGCCCCACAGATGATTCAGGGTGCGTGGGAGCCTCCTTGCTCTAGTTCTGCCCAGCTCAGACCTGTGGCAGGCGACACTGCTCTGAAACTGCCAGCGTTGCCTGTCCCAGACATAGGCTTTACAGCCCTGCTGCTGCTCTTTGAGCAGGGCTGACGTGTGCAGCTGATGGCAGTGTTCTGGGGAAAACAACCACTGGCAGAAGTTCAGTTACCTGCCATAACCCACAAGCAGCCATCCAGGGGACAACTAGAGCCCAGGCACAAACCTGTGTGACACCCACGGAGCAGCTCCCATCCTCCTACAGCAGCAGGGGCACAGCCAGCCCCAGCTGAACCTGGGGAGGATCTGCAGCAGGGCCTCAGCATGCAAAAAGTATCCCCAAATACCTGGATAGAGCCAGCAGCCCCTGTGGCTCAGGCATGGCCACAGGGATGGGAGGGGGATCACAGAAATTGCTTTTCAAGCAGCTACAAAGCAAAGTTGCTGGGCCACCAGAGACAGCGGCAGGAGCCAAACACCATCTGTTCTCTCCCAGGAACTCTTTTGTTAGTGGAGAAATGAGCTACAAGGCTGATAACTCTGCAGTTCCAAGCTCATCTCCCAGATGATCGACACAGTGTTGACTCCCTGATAAATCTCTATGGGTGCAGCTTTGCTGTTTCCCTCCTTCCCTTCCCGGTTTTCTTCTCCCAGTGTTACTCAGCTACACATCCCCAAACCTCAGCTGTTCCTCTCCAAAACACAGCCAGGTCAGGAGTTCCCTCTGCCACATCCCACTTTGCTTTGACACAAAATTAAGGAACTGAAAACTAAATTCTGCTCAAGAAGCCTGTCCCTCTGACCTTGGACCTGGCTTAGTTCTTTCAACACAAAGCCAGTGTTTCTCAGCCTTGTAGGCTTTCAAACATTGCACAGAGGTCACCCAGGCTTTCCCCTGTGCCACGGCCCCAGACAGACCCACGAATCTAAGTCTTTGGTGTCCCCCTGCCCAGCCCAGGACCGCCTCAGCCCTCCCCAGGCACCCCAGATCACCCTGAACACTCCCCTAGACCCCCAGGCTGCCTCACTGCTGTGCATTGCCACCGTCCTGCCTCCACCGCCAGCTCCTGCTCCCATCCTGCTCCTCCGGCCCCTGACCCGGGACTGGCTCTGGAGTGCAGCCACCGAGGCTTTGGGAGCCTTGGGGGCACCGCAGAGCCCCAGAAACCGAAGCAGCACAAAGGCACAAAGGCACATCCTGTCTGCCACCTCTCCTGCAGCAGAGGAAGCGGCTCGAGAGAGATTAGAGCTCTGAGGAGCGGGGCACCGGGGCGCCTGGACGTGTGTTGGGTACTGTCCCCTGCGAGCCGGGCTGTGACAATGACCCGAGCCAGCCCCCGGCCCAGCCCCACGGCAGGATTTCCGTGAGCCCGTCCCCTCGGCAGCAGACAATGAGCTGTCTGACAGCTGGAGACGGCTCTGCCTTCGCCCCTCTCCAGCGACGGCTCCTCGGGACCTTCAGGAAGATCAAACAGGAAACTGGGCACAGAAGGAAAGAGCTTGTTCGTGCTCCAATGTCCAAACTTTCATTGCTGACCTGGGAGGAAGATGCTGAAATCAGGGATTCAAATACGTTCCCTGGCTCCCCTGGGAATAGCAGGATATGGTGAGCGGGGCTGCACGAGCGAGGAGCTGGTGTCACCTCAGGGTGCTGATGCCATCTCAGGGTGCTGGTGTCACCTCAGAGTGCTGGTGTCACCTCAGGGTGCTGGTGCCACCTCAGGGTGCTGGTGTCATCTCAGGGTGCTGGTGCCATCTCAGGGTGCTGGTGCCACCTCAGGGTGCTGGTGCCATCTCAGGGTGCTGGTGCCACCTCAGGGTGCTGGTGTCACCTCAGAGTGCTGGTGTCACCTCAGAGTGCTGGTGTCACCTCAGGGTGCTGATGCCATCTCAGGGTGCTGGTGTCACCTCAGAGTGCTAGTGCCACCTCAGGGTGCTGGTGCCATCTCAGGGTGCTGGTGTCACCTCAGGGTGCTGATGCCATCTCAGGGTGCTGGTGCCATCTCAGAGTGCTGATGCCATCTCGGGGTGCTGGTATCACCTCAGAGTGCTGGTGTCACCTCAGGGTGCTGGTGCCATCTCAGGGTGCTGGTGCCATCTCAGGGTGCTGGTGTCACCTCAGGGTGCTGGTGCTGCTGGCATGTGCTCCCACCTGACGGGTTTATCCCACTCAAGCTCCTACCCTGCCCCACGTCCCTGGGCATCGTTCTCCTGCATCCCCATAGACATGGCTCTTATTGTTGTGATGAAGCTTTGGCTGGCAACCTGCCACTATATTTCAGGAATGATCTCCCATGACACGTGGGAGCACCACAGCCAGAGTTTCTCTTTGCAAGATGGATTTTGGAAGTCTCAAGCACCAAGGGAATGCACCCGTGGCTTCCTTACACAGTGGGCCCTCGCCTCCCCAGACCCTCCAGTCCCCTATGACAGCAAGCATCCACACCAGATGTGCCCTCAGCTCTGCTTTGCTGTGTGCAGTGCTTCTTCCAAGGGGTTCTGCCTGGTAAAAGTGCCAGAAGTTTCTGTTTCTCTTCTGTTTCTTACCAGACATGATTTACTTACTGTAACTGGCTGTCTGTTATGTCCTGCACTGCATTATTAACTTGGTGATTGTACATTTAGCAGAGAATTTATGAGAAATGAGGAGACATTCATTATCAGTAACACCACAGGCTTTACTCTTATATGGTCTCCCTGCACAGAGCCGTGCTTGGCTCAGGCAGTGCTCACCCAGCTCCAGCCATTCCTTGGGCCAGAGCAGGACAGGGTTGCTCTGCACGGTTCTGGGGCTGCATTCCCCTCACTTACGATGGTCTTTAATTTTTCCTCTATTAAAATCTTTTCTGATGGAATTTAACTGGTTTAATTGGGCAATCACACCTTCTGTTGCCTGAAAACCAGTATCTTTCTCCTGTTTTCAGCCAGGGAGCTGTGTGAGGATTGGCTTAGACATATCTGTGCTTTCCAGCAACTGAACTGCAACAGAAATGCCCTTAAAATACCCTCTTATCGTGACCTGGGGACAAATCCCCCCCACCCCCCTTCCTGTACTCTGAACTGGGAACAAGTTCCTGCCCTGTCCTGTATCTCTGAACTGGGGAGCACAGGAAGAGTCACAAGGAGCACAGATGGCCAAGTTAAGCTCTTGGGTTTTGTGAGCAAAGGGTACAGTGTCCTGCCGTGAGATTTGGACAAGTGTTCCCAGATGTTCTATTAAAGAAACGACAACCACAGAAAAACCCAAGCAACAGTCAAACAAACAGAAATCTCAGGTGGAGTCCCAGAGGCACATAAGTCCCAGTGGAAAGAGGCTGTAGGCATGTTGGAGCCAGGGCAGGCACTGCCATTCGCACGACCTGGATGTCTCACAACCTCCCAGGAATTTGGATTCCAAGAGCAACACAATGAACCAGTTCCTCCTTGACCTTACAGCCATGCCACAGCTGTCTCTGCAGAGCACTCCATCTGGGAAACCTTTCCCAGCAGACAGTGGCATTTCTGGCTCCCGAGAAGGGCTGAGCTGCTTCCCCAGCTGCAGGCTCGTGGCAGCCATGAAGGCTGTGAGGAGCCAGAGTTCCAGACCATGTAAACCAAGGAAAGGATGGGAAGAGCAGAGATACCTGGAGGCTTCTGGACATTTCCCATTCTTAGGTTTTCACTGAATGGCCTAAAGATGAAACAAATATCTATATATCTATATCTATATCTGCATCTCTGTATATCATCTCTGTCTATATCTATCTATTATATCCCACAGGTATCACAGGATATTCTGAGTTGAAAGGGGCCCACAAGGATCATCAAGTTACACTTAGTTGAATGGCCCACACAGACACACATACACATGCATATTGTAAGGCAAAAATTTAACTTTCCTCTGCTGTTCCAAAGCCTCCCTGATGCCCTTCCAAAGGCCCAGTTTCTGAATGTTCCATGTCTGGCTGGGAAGGTCTGGGCAGCACCGATGCTCCATGGGGGCTGCTGCATCCTCTGATCCCAAATGGGTGTTACAGACGGTGCAGGCGTTGGCAGCAGCCAGTGAAGAGAAAGCTATGCAAAACATGCCCCAGGGAACTGCCAGGCATCCCGGATTACCTTCTTTGGAGTGCTTTTGGAGGTTACATTAAGGCAAAGCAAGTTCTCTGCAAGAATTTGTGGTGCAGGCACTGGCTGCCCCAGCTGCCCCTGCACCCAGGGCAGCTCCAGCCTCCCTCCACCTCCTGCCCTGCAGCTGCAGCTCCCTGGCCAGACTCGGGGCTTTCCTGTCACTCCTGGAGAAGCAGAGCACGATTAGAGATGTGGCTGCACCCCTCTGCAGACATAGGAATGGGAATTAATCCTCCCATTAACAGGTGAAATGGAGCGTTTGTGTCTTACATAGCAATTACACAATAATAGCAGGAGAACGATGATAGAAATCACATCTTCTCTGAAGTTGCTCTCCAATCCAACACATGAATAATTCCTCCTAGGCGTTACTGGGAAAGCAGTATTAAAAGACTGATATAAACAAAAATTACTGGAAAAAAACAGATGAGGCATGCTTCATCGCTCTGTCAGAGCCGAGCAAAACTAAATTTATACAAAGTGGACAGAGAAGCATGAAGGGGCAAAGACATTTGTTACTGCTTGGTGCGAGATGAGCTCACAAGGAATGCGTGCTTGATCTTGGCAGCTTTCTGATGTCTTACTCCTAAAGCATCAGCTTTAGTCTCAGTTTCCATGGCAGATACTTTTTTGAGCTTGTATCTTCCACAGATATTGCTAATTTATGCTGTCAGCCACCTCTGTGCAAATACCTGCAGAGTGATTCCATGTGCAGTGGGAGTGGTGAAAACAGGGTGCGTGTGAACCTGCCTCAGCTCTTGTTTTTGACCAGGGGACACAAAAGGGTTTGTTTCCTTCAGCCACAAGATCTTGGCTGATCTTCTGGCACTGAATTTTGCCCCAAGTACCCTGGCACTGTGTTATCTGTCCTGTGAAGCAAAGCACTTTCAGCATTTCATCCGGACACGTGTTTCAGGCAGGTTTTCTCCCCAGTGCTCGGGGCAGCTCTGAGCAGGAAGGGTTGGGCAGCACATGTGGCCCTGCTTCCTTCAGCTCCCCCATCACATTTCATGTTAGTAGAGTCTATAAATGAGATCTTTCCTAGGCAGAGACCCAGCCACACTGAACCTGTCCTGTTTTCAGGGTGGATTTATCAGCCCTGCAAATGTTGAACAAGCAGCTGACAAATTGGTCTCCCCAGTCTGGCAAGACTGTGGCAAGGTGAGAGGCTGCATGTCTGGCTGGTGGAAGAAGAATCGCAGGGATTTGCAAAGCTGTTGTTTATACACCAAAACATGGAACATCCAGCACATACAAAATAAATTGGGAAAAACTTGTAAAAAGTAACTCACACAATGGCAGAACCACAGGAAGCAATGGCACGTGCAGAGAGAGCTCATGCTGGAGCAAAGTCCTGGCAGCAGTGGGGAAACCCATGCCTTGGCTGGATATGGTGACTGCAGGGTGCAGGGCTGTTTCAGGATGTGCCCAGCAGCACCAACGGGTGAGTCCCAAGTCCCGGGTAGGAAAGTGGCAGACACTGAAATGAGACCACTCCCTCTCCTAAGGATAAAAGACTGGCAAGCCCTGGCCAGCTGGAAGTTGATCTGAGCTTGGAGGGAACTGGGCTTGCCAGTCATTCTGGGGCCCAGGCAGTCACCTGCCCTGCTCACACTTCACCTGGTGAGCAGCAACTCACAGGTAAACCCCTTCTCTGTTCTGAGCCAGCACAAACATCTACACAGGGGCTTCAGGTGTGTTCACCTCTCCACTGGCTCCTGCTGACCATCTGGGAGGGGTGTATGGCTCAGACATATCCCCTCTGTCTACCCAAACAAACTTTTAAAGGGAATGTGGAATAAAAAGCATCTGGGTGATGTTTATTTGGATCTGTTCTTCAGTGTGGTCAGAGGTAATTTCCACAGCTCTCTGCTAAATAAGGGAAACCCCGTGTCCAAGTGTGATGGGGACAGGGGCTGTTCCTAGAGTCTTTCACCAAGGGTGAGTAACAGGGTCAGCAAGAACAGTAAACAAGCTCCTAGTTTTCCAAACAGAGCCTCTGCAGCATCCGGCTGCTTTAAAACATTAACCAAAATACACTTATCTCTGACTCCTGGCCTTAAGCGACTTTTGAACCCACAGCTATTCTGGGCCAGATTTGATTGTGCTCAGTAAATCCAGGTGTCTAAGCCCAGCAGGAGCTCCAGTGGTCAGAGTCAGCCCCTTGCTGGCAGCCATGTCCTGTCCACAGTGTATCTCGAGTGAGAAGGGACCCATAAGGGCCATCGAGCCCAACTCCCTGCTCCTCACAGCAGCCAAAACTAACTCATATGACTAAGAGAGAGTCCTCCCAGACCAAGGGCTTGTCATTGGCCAAGGGTGGTGTGAACAGCACAGACTCTTTTGGAGCAGAGGTGAGTTTTCTTTCCAGCACTAATGAGAATGAAATTTAAGTAAAAGGACACTGGAGGCAGGAGCAGGGCAGCAAACTGAGTTTTCTTGCTCCCCCTGAGACCATTGCCATGTGTAGCTGGGCAGCTGAGGGTGTAAGACCCAGGGAAGTAATCTCAGAGGATGTTATGGATCACCTGCCTTCGGGACAGCACTTGTCAGTTAGAAACTGCAGCTCTGCATGCACTAAAGATGAATTGCATCTGCTGGGAAGCAGCAGAAAGGAACCCATGCCCAGACAGGAGCAGGTTTGCAGTGTTGCTGATGGAGAGAGAGCCAAGTTCTTGGCTGTTTGCAGAGGCTCCAGCCTCTTGCTAGCATTGCAACAGTTCTCACCTGGAGTTTTACCTGTTTATGACATGATATATTGTGCGCACAGTGCTTTTCACATGCAACAAGAGCAGGAGTGGAGTTTGGGCTGTGCTGGCTCAGTGCCACAGCGATTGTTGAAGCCTGTTCTGTGGTGGGTCAAAAAAAGCCATTTCCGTTGCAGAAGCAGAGAGAACTTTTAATCTCATCCGCACGGCAGGAAAGTTGGCAACTCAACTGTTAAACTTGCCTGCGACTGTTGGGTGTTGACATCATCGTGATCTCAGCACTGTAACCGGAGCCCTCCGGCTTTTCCTCAGACCTGCCTTTAAATACCAGTCCTGGAGCCAGCACAGCACTCATCCCTCGACGGGAGCCCAGGGCAGACCCGGCAGCACCCACATAGATGAAAACAAAGCCAAGCTCCAGCACTGCAGCCATGTCCACGTCACTGCGAGTGAGCCCCTCGGTCCACGGCTACCGCTTCGACACGGCCCTGCGCAAGAAAGCCGCGGCCAACATCTTCGAAAGCATCAATGAGGCGTCCCTGCAGAAACTCTTCAAAAACTCCGGGGACAAGAAGGCAGAGGAGAGAGCCAAGATAATCCTTGCCACCGACCAGGACACGGAGGAAAAAGCGAGAGCACTAATGGCACTAAAGCAGAGGAGAAAAGACAAACTGCTCCAGTTCCTGACATTTCGGAAATACTCCATTAAAGTTCACTGAACTGGCAGAGGGAGCAGAAATGGAGAACATTTTGTGACGGGACTGTTTGTGACCTCCTACCACACTCAGCATGCTCCACTGCCCCGAGGGACTGGGGACCTGACCACGCACAGGGCTTCAGCCCCACCACAAACCGTGAGCTGACAGCGGCACCACTGTGGACAGCAGCATCGGTGCCCGCAGCAGCATCGGTGCCTACAGCAGCATCAGTGCCCATGGCATCATCGGTGCCCACAGCAGCATCGGTGCCCATGGCAGCATTTGTGTGGACAGCAGCATCGGTGCCCATGGCAGCAGCACTGGTGTGAACAGCAGGATCAGTGCCCGCAGCAGCATCGCTGCCCATGGCACATCGCTGTGGACAGCAGTTTGGTGGCCAGAGGCTCACAGAAAGAGAGCAGCTCCCAGCGGAAGGCAGACAAGCTCCTCTGGGCAGCCGTGGGACTGACCTGGGGGGAAAACCACACGCCTCAGGACCTTGGATGGACTTGTTGTTCACGGACTTGACCCGGATGCTTTGCCTTTTCAGACTCGTTTCCTCAAAGCCTGAGCCCGTGCAGAGCCCCGGTGCTGTGGCTGGCGGGAGGCTCTGGAGACTGATCAGCTGCTGGTCACAGTCACTTTGCAGTTGTTAAATGCACCCAAAAGCACCGTGTGGTGCAGTAAGTTCAGCCATCCAGGAACGCGTTTGCTCTAGAGACTCTGCACAACTGTACCTTTCCTTCCCAAGCTGTATGCATGCAGTAAAAATCGTTTGCACAGAAGCAATAATAATGACAGATTTCCCTGAATTTACTGTGAAGTTCCCTAATATTGTGTTCACTTACCACTAACACAAAAAATCTAAATGCAATAACTACAGTTCTTCTCTGTGTAGGTTGCAGTCACTATTAGATGAGTACTTACTTCATGGCAATATTTTATGACAATGTTATTATTATATCGACTATAATTTATTGCATACAGTGATGTGAAAATTAATAAATTATTAAGCAAATATAAATTATCTTGTCTGAAATGCTCAGATCTCCTGGAGTGGTGGGTTAGACTATTTTGTCATTTCATAGAGACCCGTTTCAGGGCAGACTACCTGCACCTCTCCTTCATTTCCCAGGTATGGCTTTGGAGCCCATTTTCAGGATGTAGAGCAGCCCCTGGCTGCCCCATGGCCCCACTATCCCACCTGGCAGCACCAGGTTGGCCCACAGTTGTTATGGCAACCATGTCATCCCCAGAAAGGCCTCACCAAATTTATTGTTAATCAACTCCAATGTTAGTTTCCCCTCTGTAATAAAGGAGAATGACATCTTTTGCAATGAGGAAAGAAAGGTGTAGAAAATGTTGGTTTGGGGCCAGGGTGGGCAGCATGGCTTGTCAGCCTTTGACATTTCTGCAGAGCAGAGAAGGAACCTGGGCTTGGCTCCTCATCACCCAAAGAAACAGAAGTAAATTACAAAGCTTTGGCAGCAGAATTGGACTGGTTTTCTTCAGGTTGTGCTGCACTATCATGATAGACAACGCTGAAAGTACTTAAAAATAGCAAAGACTGGTTATTTATAAGTCTGTCCTCTAATAACCTGATGGTTTAGATAAAAACATTCCCATGACTCTGCTTAGAACAACAAAGATAAAGCAGCTTGGAAGAGTGATAGCCCAGCTACATTTTTTTTTGCCTACAGTAAGAACTCCAAATTGCCAATAAGTCAGGGAGACTGGAAATAATCTTTTAGTCACCTAATAGAATGGGAAATTATACTTATTTATAGCGGGAGTGGGATGCATGGTGATTTCCCCTCCCAGGAAGACCAGAGAGTAAAGTGTTTTGGGATGAACCTGTTTGAAAGAGCTTCCAAAGGCTTTTCAGAACTGTCCTTACTTAGAAAAATCTGTCTCAGAGCAGGTTTGCTCCAGAGGAAGTTGCCAGTTTTCCAGCATTTGACCTCTTCCACACTCGCTGCTGTTGCACCCATTTGTGACACATCCCCACAGACCATCCACAGTGACAAAAACTGCCTCAAATGGGCTGTTTCCAAAAAAGGCCAAACAGGACCATTCAGTGCCTGCCCACAGCCAGCCCTGCTCCACCCAGACACTCCGGGCTCCGGGGATGCCATGCAGTTCCTCCCCCTTTGGTGGGTATTCCTATTCCCGTCACAGCAGCTTCTTGTGTGACAAACACAAAAGAAGCCAGTGGGGCAAGGAGCCCCCGAGCCCACCTACCCCTGGGGCATGCTACCGAGGAGCCTGCTGCTCAGGATGCTCTCTCTGAGAACACCCTGCAGGGATCAGATCAGCTCTTTGCCGTCCTGCTGCTTCCCTGGCCCTGCTGCCGGGGCTTTGCTCCCTGCTCCCCTGCTCTGGCCCATTGAGATGTCCACAATGCACCCCCCGTGCCAGGGCCAGTGCTGGATTTGGCAGAGCCTTGTCACTCTCTGGGCCCCCAAAACCAAACCCAGCTCCCCAGTTCTACCAATGACCTGGGCATCCTGGGGTATCGTTTGCCAGCAGCCTTTCCTTGAAAGAAGGAAGCAAATCTGGCAGAAGCCATGATTGTGGAAGCCTGAAATCAACACCCACTGAAGTGGTTGCTGCTGGCATGTCCTAGGATTGCCCAGACAATCCTGTTCACAACATTTGCATAACATGATTGATAAAATCTGCTGACTTGGGGATTTTATAGTCCCTCTTGTCTCATTACATTGAAATTATTAGCCCAGGTGGCATCCCTGATAAATAAAGGCCACTTACTAAGAAGTTATGTGCTTATTGGATATTTACAGTGAAAAAAGGCAATTTTCCTTGGTTGCAGCCAGTCTGCTGCTTTGGCAGGTTTGTGCTCCAGGAATGTGTCTTACAGTGGGCTCAGCAAAAACTGCAATGAACTCTCACATTGGCCAACGAGAGTTTGTACAAATGTCCAGCCGTCTCAGGGCCCTTGCACACATTGTGCTGCTGCTCTGCTTATCTCCAGGGCTGCACCTGAATGGCTCAGAGCACCTGGACCCATCCCCGGTGATTCGGTGTTTGTGGCAGGGAGGGCACGGCCAAGCCGAGCCGAAAGTGCCCAGGCTGTGCTGTGCTGTGTGTGCAGAGAGGTGTGGGAGGGCAGGTCACCCAGCTGGGCTGTCACCCTCAGTGCCGTCATCCGGCGCTGCCGGGCCCTTCCTGAGCGCCCGGTGCCGCAGACTCGGCGTCTGCCGCTGGCGCTCGCCGCGCTCCGAGCCAGCCCGGCCGCGCTCCGGCCAGACGTGGGGCCCATTGTCAGCCTCCCCTCACAACAAACAGAGGAAAAGGCTGTTCAAGGAATTTCCTCCCTCCAGGAGCCGGGCGTTTCCATTAATTCTTCTCCATGAGTCAAACTGGCTGTACTGGGTGTCCCCTGTCCCAGCATCCTGGGGAACATGCATCTGAACAGCTAATTTTATCCAGCTTGTCTAACGCCCTGCTTAGCCGTGCTGGGAGGGTGCTGGTGGTTCCCCACTACCGCTGCTGGGTGGGGAGAAGCCACGGAAAGGCAGGACAGAAATTAAGGAGAAGACTTTTGGCAGAAGCTCTGGCTTAACAGGCTGGAGAAAGTGGGGAGCAACTCACAAGGTGCTGGAAAGAGGGAGCCCAGAGCAAAGAGGTGTCAGTGACAGCAGACCACACAGAGGTCCCACCCTCTGTCCCCTCCTCAAACACCCATCCCCACTTCTCCAAAAATCAGAGGGTTGCTTTTGTAACCCTCCTGTCCATGAAAAGACGGGGTCGGAACAAGTCAACAGCCCGGCTCAGCCTGATCACAGTGTTCAGGAGGAGATGAGGATGTTCCCCAGTATCTGAACACACAGTACTGTGACCTTCAGTTTCTGGTGAAATCCAGCACACAAGGCATGAGCAGAGTCCAAAGCAGAGCTGGGCCAGCCCTTGTCCGGCCGTGTTTGTGTGTGGGGAGACAGGGTGCTCCAGTCAACAGCAACACCTCCCTGGCAAGCTTCCCTCCCACACCATGGAGCAACAGGCAAGTTAAAAATTAACTGTTGAGCCAAGCTTCTGCTCTGCTTCACCCAGAGGGACAGACTCTGCTTTGCAAACCTGGAGAGAAACACCCCGGGTGCCCCTGGCTGCCCCGGCTCAGCACTGGCATAGGGGGTGCCTTGTGCTTGTGAAAACAGTCACAGATGAAGCATATTTCATCTGCAGCTGCCGAGGGAAACCTCTGCTCTAAAGCAGGTTAAATGTGAGTGACAAGCTGTAAAGCATGAGATTTGTGGATGTGTTAGTGTGGTTTCCACAGAAAAGAGCTGGTCTGGGGTTTCAAAGCATTGATGCCTCACGTGCAGCAAAATGATGCTCCAGTGTCACTTTGAAGGGATAGACAAGGCTATTTATGAGAAGAAAAGCCTCTAAAATACTGCAGGCAACAGAAGATGGCACAGTTACCATTTATCTTTGCTAAAAAACAGAAGTTGGGCCATGACCAGAATCTTAATACACAGCCCTGAAAAAATCCCTTATTCCCACTGAGCTGCACCCTGAATTGGTGCCTGTGGCATGGCACGAGCATGCCACGCCATGGGAAGCAGTGACATTTTCTGGTTCGTGGCTCCCAGCTGGGGGGCCCGGACAGTGAATCAGAGCTCAGCCAGCCGGCACCTCCCGGGCTGCGGCTCCTCTGTGCGCCCACGCACGGGGAGCATCACCGGGACAATCATCGGGACAATCATCTGAGCGAGCGCAGGCAGCTGCTGGGGCTCAGCACCGCGTCCTGAATCCTCCTCCGCGGAAAAGCCGCTTCTTCCAATGACTGAGCACTGCCCCAGGCCTGCGGCGGTCACTGATTCATTCTGCAGCCATCATTTCCCAAAACACCCGTCTGGGAACAGCGTGGGGCGGCTCCTCGGCCCTGCACTCCAGGCAGCTGTGCTGCTCCTGCGGAGCCCTGCCTGCTCCCTGCCGTCCCCCGGAATCCTCCCAGGCTGGAGCTGGCCCTGGGGGCCGGGACCCATCACTCCGGGGGAAGGAATCCCCAGGGGTGGCAGGCAGCTGTGTGAAAGCTGCTGCTCTCCCACATCATCGGAAAATTCCGTGCACATGAAAAAGTGGATTTCCATTGCCTTTGCAAAGTAGAGATGCTTTAATGCCTCAAGGAATTAGGGAAAATCTGACTAAAAGTACTTTCTCCACCTGCTGCTGCTTCTGCTTGGACCATAATGGAAAGGGAAAACTGCCATATTGTGCTTCCCAGACTGGCCATATTCCAGTTGGGTTCTGTTTAAAATTCACCTGCCATCCCAAATGCTGAAAATATTCCAATCCAGACACGTTTTTTTCGCTCCCTCTTCCTGAACAGTAAAGTACAAGACACAATTTTTCATTTAGAAATCTGTCTGGGAGCCATCAGACCCTTTCTTTCCACCAGACTTTCTGGGAGGCTCCGATTTGCACCCTCACCCTGGTGCCATTTTCTGAGCCAGTTTGCAGGATGGCAGCACAGGGCTGCCAGAGAGGACAAGGACAAATGCACAGTTCTAAGGCAAATTGAAACCTTGAGCAGAGTGCAGTCCATGGAAAAATTCCAGGTGACTTGAAGGATTTTATACAGAAGTAAAAAACCTTTAATATATTATGCAGAAAGTGCTTCCAAACACATGCTGGGTTTATCCTGATTCAAACAATAAGCTTCCTCCTAAACACTGAAGGGTTTAGGTACAATAAAAGTATGCAAAAACATGTTATAAGGTTGGAGAGACATTTCCCGAAGTTAAGGAGCAGGCACACCTGAGCCCACGCTGAGGGGCTGCCCGAGGGGCTGCCCCAGGGTTTCTGTGACTGGGATACCCCAGGTTTGCAGTGGTCAATCCCTGCCTGTGTCCAGGGTCTCTGTGACTGGGACACTCCAGGTTTGCAGTGGTCAATCCCTGCCTGTGTCCAGGGTCTCTGTGACTGGGACACTCCAAGTTTGCAGTGGTCAATCCCTGCCTGTGTCCAGGATCTCTGTGACTGGGACACTCCAGGTTTGCAGTGGTCAATCCCTGCCTGTGTCCCCTTGGACCGAGGCTCAGCAAATCCCCCCCAACACACTGCCAGGCACGTCCCCTGACTCCCAGGAGAGCTTGTGACATGAACCCTTACACACTCAATTGCAGGGCTTACAGTTTGCCATAAGCAAATAAATTAGGTATAATTTAATATTTGATTGTAAGATTTACTGTTGTACCCTTTACAGCTTCACAGGTGGATACCCAGTAATTGAGCAAGAGGAAGAGCCCCATTAATTCCCAGCTGCCTGGATGGGCCGTGGCAGAACTGGTGGGGAAACCTTCCACTGCCTCCTGCCTGAGCCCAGTCCCTGCTGGGGAAGATGAGGAAGCTCCTCCTGGCATTAGGGGGGCAATTATTGCTCTTTGCCTGTAGCTGATGCCCGGAGCCACACACACCCGCTCCATCATGGGGCAGAGCAGAGCTCAGAGTCTCCTCACAGAACCTGCCTTGGTTTGGCACAAAACGCAGCAGTGACCTGAGGCTGCTGTTACAGAGAGAAATTCAGCTTTGCTGTGACTTTGAAACCCTCTAATTTTGAATAATGTAACCTAATTTTTATAAGATACTAAAGCTCAGTCAGAACCTGAACTTGAAGCAGTGCCCCAATATATTTTAGCAACTTCCCAATGCAAGATTGCATCACACACTTGTGGAAGTTGGAGGCTGGGGCTCACCTCCCTTCTTGCTTTCAGCTATGTATAGAAGGTTTTCCCTACTATAACATTAAAAAAATCATCCTTTTGTGTAGTGTTTTAGATCAAGTGCTCCTCAAGGTTCTCTAATCATGTTGTCTGTTGCAACACTATTCTCTGCAATTTCTTGTTTAGTCAGCATGTTTGGGTCCTTCTCCAGGATGGGTTCAAACACAGTCTGATTCCTCAAAGTCCCATCCTATGGGAATTAAATTTGCAGTATGAGCTCTTCGCACACAGCTGCAGATAAAAGCCTGCAGGTGTCAGTGCCAGGGAAAAGCTAATAAAAGAATTCTATTTTGGACTCTTTTTTTCAGGGTTTGGCTAGTTCAGGTATTGAGTCCCAAGTGCTGCCTCTTGTCACTTTGTGCCAATTCTTAGTTTAACCTTCAGCAGTTGCAGGGATCTTTCTCAGAAACATCTCACTTCAACCAACCAAACAAGCCTTTTTGGAAGGTAATGCCCTTACCCTGTTGCAGACTGAGCTCTGACCAAGCAAACCCAAATTATCTTCAGCTACAGAAAACATCACTGAGGCTGGCCTGGCCTGGCCTTAGCCTCACACACCCCTCAGACAGGCAAATCCCATTCACCTGAGTGGGACTTCAGGTTAAATATCAGCCGAGTGCTGAGAGCTGTAGAGCATGGCCAGCAATTCCACATTTCAACATCATTTATAAAACTTTTCCCTTGTTTAGTAAAGCAGGAGATTGAGCAGGAGCTTTAAGCCCACCCCTGGTGGCTACTCTGTGGCTCCAGGCACCCTTGAGAAAGCTGCACCCAGAGAGATCCACTGCTGAGACATGGGTCTCTCAGACCCTGGGACCCCAGCACACACTCTGCACTCATTTTCTCTTTCAGTTATTTTCCAAGCTGCTGTAAACACAATCAAAACAGCTGCCAAATTAAATCTTTCCCCTTTTGAAAGAGATATTTGAAATGGTAAGTGATTTGAGAGTGAATAGTGCATTATGTCACTGTCCAAGTCTGTTGCAGCACACTGAGACTATGGAAAGGTCCCACAAAAGTCCTGCTGGCTCTGGAGCCTCTCCAGCTCTTAGAGCAAACAGGGTGCTTTTGCTAGATCACTTCACGGGGGTTTAACCTCTTGATACTTAAAAAATTATTTAGGGATAAATCTTGCTTGGAAAAGCAAATGCCATTTCCCCCTGGATTCTCACAAGGGCTCAGCAGAACCGGGTGATGTTTGTGTATTGACACTTCAAATCTGTCCCCAGGACTTGGCCCGGGTGTTTGAGGGTTCCCCCCTTCCTTCCCGTTAAACAGTTTTATTTCTTAATAGACACACATATATGCTAATTTACTTTTTTATTTTGTTTTGTTTTTCTATCAAACCAAGCTGGAACCGGCACTTTGGCAGCTTGTGGTGGTGCCGCCCCCCTGTGGCTGGAGAACCACTCAAGCTGGAACAAAACCAGCTTCAAAATCTGACGAAACATCAGAGTCACCACAGAGAAAACACCAGAGTAAGGTGGGCATGAACAGCCTGGACACACTAACTGGTCCCAGTAACTCCCACCAAGGGCTATTGGTTCTGTAAAGTTCATCCATGCCAAAAGTTTTCCAAGACACGAGCTTTGGGATAAATGCTTCACCCCAGTGACTCACCAGCTTCCACCCCACGTTCCAGGTTTCCTCTATGTGCTATGGCAACAGCAAAAGCAACACATTTTGTGGGGTGTTCCATATGCTAATCCCCCTTTGCTGAAGCAACACTCAGGAAGTGGAAAGCCATGGAAAGAGCATCAGCACTCGAGCCCAACCATGGGCAGAGCCCACCCAGCTCGGCCCCAGCCTCAGGGTGATGCACGGCCAGAGCAGACACTGTGCAAGGACGCCAGCAAGGTGCCAGTGCTGCTGCCACACCCCGGACATGGGGCCAAGGCCACGGCGCTGGTGACGCAGCTCCGGGCTGCAGAACGGGAATTGCAGGTGGAGACCTGAGGGAAAAACGAGTGACACCAGTGCCAGGGCAGGAGGAGACTGTGAGACCACGGCAGGGAGTGCTGCTGGCAGCCCAGCACCACCTGCCCCCTCACCGTGCCCAGGCCCTGCAATCACTTGCACCAACATCTACGGAGCAAAACCCATGTGACACAAACCCCGTGTGACACAAACCCCGTGTGGCACAAAACCCGTGTGGCACAAAACCCGTGTGGCACAACACAAACCCCGTGTGGCACAAAACCCGTGTGGCACAACACAAAACCTGTGTCACAGATTCAGCTCCTCTGTGTCTCATGTAACAGCCAAAAATCACACAGCAGAAAAGTGGTGACTGACGAGGGCAGTGACGCAGGTCTATTGTGACTCCAAAAAATGCAAAATATACAGGAAACCACTCAATCAATCAATCAGTCAATCAACAACCCAGCACAGGAGTTCTCTCTCTGCATTCCTGAGGAATGTCCAGAGCCAGCATTCTGACAATGAGCCGCTCATTGTCAACGTGCTGCATCAAACCCAGCAGTCTGAGCAGCAAAATCACACCAACAACTGCCCGAAAATGTGCATGCTTCTGAGTTCTGCAAGGGACTGCAAGGGACTCCCGCTGCACCAACAAAGCCCTGGGCAAATTCAGAATTAAAGCACCCTTAATTCACTTAAAGGGATATGTCAAAGCCTCCCATAATTGTGATAAATCCCATTCCTTCATCTGAGAAGGTGATATTTCATGGCAAATAGTCCCAAGAAATTGAGTCGAATAAGGAAGAGTTTCCTGTTTTGTTAGTGATTTCCTGTGATGACAAAGCGCAGCATGGGAGCAGTTGGCTGCATGGCTGGTGCACAGGTTTTTTTAGGTCTTTGTTGTTCCCAGGCAGACAGATGGAATTTGTCACAAGAAACTAATCAGGGACACTGAGACCTAGTTGCATTTACAGGGATAAAATCTCAGTTTGAGGAGTCATTAGAAACCTGCCTCTCACAAGCACACCGCCTGCTAAGTCACAGACCATTTCCCAGGCAAAGCATTTCTTTGGAGCCTGGCAGAATGACCGGGAGGGGAGCAGTGGGAGCCGTGCACGGCGTCCTTAACCCGAGCCTGTCCCTTCTCCCGGAGCAAAGAGGAGCCCATCGCTTCAGAGGGCAGAGGGGTGTGGCATTTGGGAGAGGGCCAAAAGGAGCAGTCAAGGAACTTGGCCTTTAAACCATACAGTTGGTGTCCCTTTGGGGCAGACACGTCCCCTGCTCCTCCAGTTTGGAGCTCAGGTTGAAAATCCCCTTCCTTCCCTAGAGAGGGGACAAAGCCTCCAGGACTCCCACAAGCTCCCAGCGGCCAAAATTAACTTCCAAGCCAGCACACCCTTCTTGTGCCTCCAACTCTGTTCCAGTGCTGCTCCATTGGGATACATGCTGGGAGCACTGCTGCCTTCCCAAAAACAGGAGGGGAGATGCCCCTGCCACGCTCCAGCTGAGGGGCTGCCAGGTGTAAGGGGCTGCCAGTCCAGCACCCAGCTGCCTTCAGGGAGCATTTTTTGAGCTCTGGTAGGTGGAATTGCAAACAGGAAAGTGCTGAGCCAGCTGGGAACAAGCTGTTCGCCTGCCCCTGAGTGTCTCTCTCCCAGCAATATTTTAATTCCAGCTCAAACTGCCAAGAAAAGGAGCTCCTTAATCAGCAAAGCTGTGAGGAAGGGCAGCTCCCGTTCCTGCCTGCCGTGGCAGGGTGTCCCTGTGGCTGCACTATCTCTGGCCACCACCCTTCCTTCCCCTGCAGCTGTCGTGCTTGTGGCCATGCTTGTGCCAGCCATGCAGAAATCCCTTCCCATGTCCTCACGAAGGCCAGCACACACCAAATCTGCCAGATCCTGCTGCAGCTCTTGGTCTCCCCAGAAAGAAGGACTGCTTTGGTCGACCTGGGAACGTCCCATTAGAGAAGCAAATTTGCCTGACTTATGCTCTTGCAAGAAATTTGGCCTTCATGGTTTATCAAACAGAGTGCATTCCAGACAGAGGGATGATCTCCCCCAATTACACTTTGCCATTTCTCTGATGTTTCCATTATCCCTGCTGCAGCACCCAGCAAGTTCTGCCTTGTACCAAAAGCCATTTCTGTCAAATTAAGTTAAAATGAAGTAGTGAAAAACTAAAAGCTCTGTATCTAATCCTGCCACCTGGAAAATCAGCAGAGAAATATAATTTTGTAGTCTTTCAAATTAAATCAGATTCGGGACACTTTGCTGTTGAGTTTGTCCAATGCTGAGTGGAATAGCTCTGCTCAACCATTACTAGGTTTATTCAATTCATGGCAAAGCCATTCCAGTTCAGAGATGCTGCTTTTAATTGTATCCTCATGCTATTTTTAAAAATTTTATAATTTGCTTCAGCCATTCCCCATTAATGAGGTCTCAGCAGGAGGTGGCTTTTAATGGCAGAGCAGCTCATGCTACCACAGAGAGTGGAGGTCAGGGACCTGCACGTGGGTCACAATGTCTGTCTGTGTTTTGTGTAGCCTTTCCCTTCCCTGGAGCCTGCAGCTCCCACCACCACAGCTGAAGCCACAATGGATCCAGCACCCACCCAGCCTCCAGCCTGGGGGCTCCCACCACAGGAACAGCTCTGCTCCCTGGCACTGCTCGGGTTTCTCACTCATGCTGAGGGTGGTATGTGAATGCTCTTGCTGTTTTTGCTGTGTTCCCTGCGTGACTGTGCTCTGAACTCTGTCCTGGCTGCTGCTCTCCTGTGTCAGCTATGCCCAGGAGCAGTCACTCCCACCTGTCTTTGATGTTTTGTGTAAAACAGACCTGCATGGGATTTTGTGTCTCTCTATTCTCCTTTCAGCATATCAAGTACAACCACAAGTCTCTCTGTATCTTTGCTTTATTTCATTTTTTTCCCTGATTGCTTTTCACATGTGAAGTCCAGAACGTCACATCTGATCTTCCCTTGGTTTCCTACAGGTTTTCTGGGAAAGCTTAGACCAGTTGCATTAGAAGCAGCAGAAGTGACTGAAAGTGTGATGGTGCAGGGCTCCCTGAAGCCTCAGTCTTTGAAGTCAGAGCTGTTTGGGAGCTTGATCTCTGTACAGCACACAGCTCCTGCTCCCAGGGACAGAATTGTCATCACACCTGTGCTGGCTGAACTTCCCAGGGTGATGGTGCTGCCAACACACTCCCCCCATTTTCAGGCCTTCTTTGCATAGTCCCCTATAACAGCTCCAAAAGGGCAAATACCTGCAATTCTTTCCTTTCAGTGTGAGCCTGAGTCCACTCCAGTGAGCTGCTGCTGTTTCCTGAAGGAATTATGGACTGGAATTTAGTAATTATGGGTTGGATTAATCCCTACTTAACTAGTTTCTCTGCAGAGAAATAACAAAGCTGGCTAAAGAAAACTTACCTGGGGCTGCTGAGATTTCAGTGTGAAACTTCTCAAGTTCTACATTTAACAAGTTTGAGGATCATGAAATGTTTCTCTTCTTTTCCCGGCCTTGGAAGGAGCAGGGCTGCTCACATTCCACCAGGGCTCCGGCTCTGCTGACCTCTGCAGGCAGTGAGGCAAGGCTACACAGGTGACATCAATGACAGCTATTTTTACAGAAAATCAGAAATAAGGTATTTTTCATTTCTTCAAATAAAAAACCCCAAACAAACAAGAGTAAACATGAACGAGGTAGTTCATTCTGAGAAGCTTTTCTGGTATCAAGAGATATGATCTTACACAATATGGTGTTTTGGTTTGGTTTCTCTCGTGTTTTCCTAATTTACAATGTGTTTTAGCATCTCTGCAAAATATCCCTCAGGCTGCCAATGGCAACAGGACCTAGAGCAGTGATTTAACATGAGAGAATACGTTCTCTTACCCCATTTCCTCACACTCTTCCCTTTGAGCTGTGACATCATTAAAGTACTTAAAACCAGGTGCAGAGGCTGGATCTCCATCCTGTCCCTTTGGTGGTGGCTGTGACGTTGTCCTTCTGTCACACACCAGTGCTGTCATTCAGCAGCAGCTGCCTCTTCTGGCACCTGGCACCTCACAGAGATCCAGTCCCTCCCGGGCACCCGGCTGTGAGTGCTCCCAGGAGCTAGCCCTGCGAAGGAGGAGGAGGATGAGGAGGATGAGGAGGATGAGGAGGATGAGGAGGATGAGGAGGATGAGGAGGATGAGGAGGAGGAGGATGAGGAGGAGGAGGAGGAGGATGAGGAGGAGTATGAGGAGGAGGAGGATGAGGAGGATGAGGAGGAGGAGGAGGAGCGAGGAGGAGGAGGAGAGATGAGGAGGAGGAGGAGGATGAGGAGGAGGATGAGGAGGAGGAGGAGGAGGAGGAGAAGGAGGAGGATGAGGAGGAGGAGGATGAGGAGGAGGAGGAGGATGAGGAGGAGGATGAGGAGGAGGAGGAGGAGGTCTCTCCCTGGGAAGCGTTGCCCTGGGACAGAGTGCAGGTCCTGTGCTTACCTGAGGCACTTTCATTTGAGGACAGTGACATTCACTGAGACAGGCTGCACATGTCAGCACGGGCACACTGATTGTCAGCTGAGTGGACACTCACTGCTGCTCTAGAGATTTAATAACCATCATCATCATGAGTCTAAAGCAAAGGCTGTGGAAAAGCCAGCAACAATTCCTGCCAACAAGCACAGCTGTACAAGCATGAGGGAGCAGAGCTGCTGGGAGAGCAGCCGGGCTCAAATAGATCCCAGTGGGCGGGGAAGGAGAAGCTGAAAGCTGCTCCTTTGACCCAAATCTGGCGCCTTTCCACGTGCAGGGGAGGCAGTTTGCACTGCTGCTCCAGAAGAAGATTAATTTATTGCTCCTCTCTGGGCAGATGTTGATGGATTGTTTGCAGAACTGCAGAATTTCCCCAGACCTGAGATGAAATCAAATTTCCAGGAAATGTTTCACTCCTCATGTACAGGGCTATCTAGAAAAGGCAGGTCCTCAGGAGTATGGCTTTGCCTGCAATCATCTGCAGCAGTTTGTTTTCCTTCCTGTAAGGAGACTCGAGGGTGCAGTGAGAGGCCATTTCAAGGATCCAAAGGACAGGGCAGGATTTGATCTCTCTCCACGGCCTTGTGTGTAATTACTGGCAGGAGGGAAGGAGGCAGTAGAGGTACAAAGACTCAGAGAGGTTACAAGAAGTTATCCAAAGCCAGCAAACTCATCCCTGCCTGGATTTCGGGGAGATGTGGGAACTGCCACGCTTGGAGGCAGGACTGAGGCCACCCCCCAAGCAGCCACTGCTGGGGCACATTTCCTTGGGCTCAGGCACGGACTGAGAGAGGAGGAGCCACCTCTGCCTGCAATGAGCACAGCTGGAGGATCAGCTCCATCCATGACCTGCTTTTAGTTTTCTCCATCCCTCTCCCATTTCCTAGGGCAGACAGCTGGGCACTGGGCAGCGTGGGTGCACAGAGCAGCTCTTGGCAATATCAAGCTCACCTGTCTTAAACTCCACAGTTTGAAAGCCAGACTCCACAACACTGCCACTTGGAGAATTTCTTACATGTCATCTAGTTTTAGTGCTATTCTATTTCAATTGCTTACCTTAATAATTTTTTAACACTCATTCAGTTTGCATTTCTCTCTCTGTTCCTGATATTTTATTTTTCCAATAAACTAAGTAATTTAATGGCCCTAATCCCAAGCCTCCTATTTAGAGCATGGATGTGGAGGCTGCAGAAAGAAGCCCCGATTTAAATCTGTCAGTTGAACATAACTTAATCTATCATCTTCTTTATACCTAAAACTGCTCCATGGGAAGGAAACCATGACTGGGATTCAGTTTAACTTTAAAATATCCAGCTTTCCACCTTTCTAATGCTCATGCACAGGCTGTTAAAATGTAGGAAAGTTTTACAAGCCTTGGACAACACAAAGTCACAACAGTTTAAGTCCAGAGGTGATTGCAGAGGCTTTGAAGGGCCCAGGCCACAGCCCCAGTGTCCTCACCATGGCACAGGCACTGCGATGCAGCTGTGAAGCTTTTCTATTGTTTTTCTATTTCTGGACCTCTAACAAAAGTCAAGGGAATTAAAGACACTGAAGATAACTGCTTCTCTTTGTTACCTTTCCTGCCTGCTGTCAGACAGTCCATGGATTTACCGGAGGCTGTGGTTCAGGGCTGAAGCACAGTCCCAGGCACATGTAGGCTGGACAGAGCCAAGGAGCTCTGGAGTGAGGATGCTGAACAGGGAATGCTCCTCCCTGCACTTCCCGTGGCTCCATCTCCCTTGCTGGTTCTGTAGTGGACAATGTTCACTTGCAATGATCAGCCCCAGGACATGTGCAAAAGTGACCAGGGGTTGAACAGGGGTACAAAACCCCCTCATGTTTTTCTACAACTTGCAGGTTTTCATCTGCATTTTTATTTAAACCAGCCACCATCTCAAGCATTGGAAGCAGAAATGCAGCCTTCTTCCATGGCACCTTCCCTATGGTAAATCTAATTAAACAGCCATTAAAATGTGTCTTACCTTGATTGTATCAAGGTGACCTGGAGCTCCTGCAGATGCACCCATGAGCACAGCTCCCATGAGCACAGCAGGGAGGCACCTCAGCCACAGCCGCAGCAGGTGATTCATCACCTGCCCTGCTCGGGGACAGAGCTATCAGGCACAAGCAGAAAATGTTCAACAAGACTGGCAGCACGAGAAAGGAGCTCCTGAAATCAATCATGCGAGACAGCAGCTAATTACCAGCCATCACGCCTTCCCAATCCCTGCTCCCCTGTCCCTGGGTGCTACAGACATGGGAAGGGTTTTTCAGTGGCTTGAGCCCCTTGGACCTGCTCTGTGCTTCCCGCACAGCCAAGACTCTTCCACAGCATTTGGTTTGGCACTTCAGTCTGATTTACATTTTCTCCATTTCATTGGGATCAGGACCTGTACAAACAAAGCCTATTGTCCTCTTCCATGGGTGGGATCAGAGGTTGGGGAGAAGCTCCTGGTGTGAGAACTCACTGTCCTGATTCACCAAGTACTAAACAACCGTGCTCCCACAGCGTAATGGGCTGTGTTAATTAGATGCCATTCTTCATCAATCATTAAGGAACTTGCATCAAAGTTTCACCACCAGCTGGATGCTGAGCAGGTGTCTGAGGGGTCTCTGCACCTCCAGAGCTGCAGCAGAGCAGTGCAGGGCACATTCACAAAGACACTGCGAGTGCCAGAGCTCCAGAGCCTGAGAGCCGGGGACGTATGTCACACCCCTCTGCTCATCTGGGTGTATCTTGGGGCAAATCTGCAACACTGAACCAAGTGGTTTCTCCTCTAGAAAGTTCTCATGGGTTGTTTATTTTTTTTCTAGTCCATCACTGATGGCTCTGTGGCAAAAGCTCAGACACAGCTCTGTCAAAGTCCAGAGAAGTCACGGCGTAATTCTGCCCTGAGCTGGAGCACCCAAAAGCTGCCACAGATAATATATTCTGGGCTGCAGCAAAAAGCCTGACAGCTGGGTACAGCAACCATTTAGCAGATAACCACATTTTATTCTGACCCTTATTTCATCCTGCAGCAATTAGTCAGGAACAAAGGGCCTCATCACACTGTCATTGCAGCCTCCTGTTCCAGCATGTTTAGGGAGGCAGAATCTAGATGTACCTTCTGGATCCTGAGTTAAAACACCATTGATGTCTGCTATTTCAGATCAGTTTTCACAACTACAGCATGAGGGGAAAGCTACTGCTGGGTTTAGCCACCCCAGAGTATGATTTTGAACAAACCTGAAGCAATCCAGGGAGCCCTGTGAGGAGGCAGCTGCACTCTCAGCAGTGCAGTGCAGCCGCCCTGGCCTGGGATGAGCCCCCCTCCCCCCAGCACTCAAACATTTATTGCATGTCAGGTCCTTCCCTTTGCTCCACCTTAAAATAAAAACATAAATTTGATGTCCCCATTCTAGTTTTCTGAAATCATATCTTCCCCATAAATATCTTCTCAATAGTCCCAACCCCAAGCTCAGCTCTAATAAAAGTGCTCTTTATGGTTATTAGACAAGTGAGATGTCTCTGGACTGAACAATTACCTTCAAATATCTGCCCAGAACTGGCTGGGAGTGGAAATCAGCTTCCTCCCCAGGTACAAATCCATAATGAGGATTTATTTCCGAGGCAGTGGAAATGAGGTAATCCCTCTCCTTCTTGAGGTGAGATAAGGAGAAAGAAAAAAAAAAAAAGAAAGAAAGAAATAGTACAAGTTAATAGTGAAGCATCTGGAAAAGCAAATGATTTGCAGGAGGTAGGGGCAGGAGGTCAATGGCATAGAACAGTTTTGAGTAATAAGGGAAAAATGATGGCTAGCATGTGGCCCTTGCTTGTGTTCAGCCTCCTCAGGGGTCCTGCAGCACCTGGGAGCAGACACCAGCCCTCAGGACAGCCAGCACCCAGTTACTGTCAGTCTCTCAGTTATTCTTCATTGCTGTAACATCCACCAAAAATAAATAAAATACTGAAATCACCTGAGGAAGCATTGAGGAGCAATGTGCTGTTCCTGCCAGCTGACAGACAAATGCTGGGGACAGACAGACAGACACTGCTGGGCCTGGAGCGAGCTGGGCTTTCTCTGGCACAGGTTAAATCTGCATTTGTGGGGATGGCCCTTTTCTGCCTGTTTTGTTTCAGTAAATTCATTACTGTGACAATCCTATTTCTGTAAAGAATATAAAATTGCCATGAAATGAAGCAGATGATGAGAGATTGTATCATTGGGGAAACCAAACTGGTGCTCAGTCTCTGCTTCAGCAATGCCACAGTGGATTTGTATTGCTCCCTGTAAATGCAGTCACTTGGGAAACTGTAAATTGGGATAAAGGTGTGTATTTATGGGAAGAAATTGAGGAAAACCACCTTGGCTCTCTCCTGGGATTGATACTCCAGGTTTGCTATTGGCTTTACTCTCTGCCAAGCCCCAGCAGCTCAGAGGCAGAATCTGTTGATGCTACAGAAAGCAAAGTCATGCAGAGCAGTCAATGGGAAATAATGGATATCAATTAGAAAGCTTGAACTGCAGACTGGATTGGGTTTTATAACTCTTTACTCTTGTGGTCTTCTTAATAAATCCACTGGGAGAGATATCATATCCTTTATAGCAATGTGTTTCAATGTTTTATTTCCTATGGAGGAGCAACTGGCCACTTTACAAAATGCTCCTTGGAGTCTCCCACAGCCTCATGAAGGAATCAAAATTGGTGTGAGATGAACATGAGCTATTTGTTCTTTAATACCGGGACCAGTTTGCCATAACATTCAGATTTTGCCACTGGAAATCAGATGGATTCCTTCCCTTCTGCTTCAGTCCTGTTTGCAACACAGGGGCAGCTTCTGAGGAGTGTGGGAGCCTTACAGTGAGGTGCTCAAAGCTCAGGTCACCTAAAAGAAAATCACACATTGAAAAGAACCTACACTTTTGTAGCAGGCAGAGAACAGCATCACTCTGCAGGGGTGTGAGATTTTCCACAAGTGCAGGGAAAGAGCAGACACATCACACAAGTGAAGGTAAAAAATTATATTGAACAGGACTACAAAACCCCCTCATCTTTGTCTATAACTTGCAGGTTTTCATCTGCATTTTTATTTAAACCAGCCACCGTCTCAAACACTGGAAGCAGAAACGCAGCCTTCTTCCATGGCACCTTCCCTATGGTAAATCTAATTAAACAGCCATTAAAATGTGTCTTAGCTTGATTTTATCAAGGTGACCTGGAGCTCCTGCTAAATGTTAGCAGCAGCATTCCCCACAAACTGGCACCCGAGAGGGAACAGGCAGTACTGTTTCTCCTGATGTGGCCTTTAGATGAATGAGGTTATTAAAGTGCTTTGTGTACCACAGATTTCCAAATAAATGAGTCTAATTTTCTGGCAGCTGAAGTGCTCTGTGTGCCCCTCCAGTGCTCCCAGCCAAGGCTGGCATCCCAGCGAGCATCCCTGGACTCTGGTTCTGCAGCACTCTGAGCAGGATGCCAGCAGCCATGGGGGCTGGCACACATGGACAGAAATGCACAGGCAGCATCGCTAAAAGTCTGGCCAGAGCAAAAGTGCAAAAATGTCAGAAAGGAGAGGAGAGAGGGCAGAGTTACCTGCAACAGCCAGAGCAGCTTCCACCTCTGTGGAAGATCCCTCCACCTACAGACAACAAGGTTGATTGTTTTCAAGCCCAAGTAAACACCTGGCTAGGAGTTTAAATATCTTTAAATCCCCAAGTCTTGATTCAGATTTAAATCTGGAAACATTTCCTTCATTTACACTGGCTTGACCTCCCTGTGTAAGAACCACACACAGTTCATATTCATGATGCAAAACTCTGTAGACCAAATTCCACATCCCTCCTCACAACTAGACCTGCTAATGGCCAACAAAGAAATACCTGTTTTATAAGCAATTTATCATGCTCAGGTTAATGACAGAAAAATGCTAATGATGAAATTGGAAACTGAGAACAGTGTCTGTTGATTACTGCAGGTTGTTATCATGCACCCTAAGAAGTATCATTATGCTAAAGAAAATGTTCTCCAGGTACTAAATCAGACAGATCTGCAGCTAAAAAACTGCTTCCTTTGGTTGTTACCTCATGTTTGACTTCACAAGTTTATTCCTTTAACTGCAGCTACAGCTAAAAATAGGAAATATCCCACGAAGCTGCAAACTAGCTGAACAGGTGGGAAATGTCTCACTTCCCCCTTGCACATGTCAGCAGCCACAATTTGGGCACTGGGGCTACACGATGTAGAAATCTCCCCCTACACTGAGTGCAGGGGGTCTGGAGAAGCTGGAGCCACAGGAGTGATGAATTCCCAGGTGCAGTGATAAAGGAATGAGCTAAGTTTAAAAACAAAATAGAACAAAGAGAGATGGAGCCAGGTGGTGACACAGAGCTCCTGTTCCCCAGGCTTTGGCAGCCCTGGAAGGCCTTGGAAAGGCAAACACTCTTTCTGTGCAGCCCACACAAGTTTGCTCAGGGCACCTTGGCAGTGGTCACACTAAACTCTGGGCTCAGCCCAGGGTATGACAAACATGCTTCAACAAATGACAATGTACACCAAGTTAATCCTAATTTGGGACCAGCTTTGCACAGTGCCTGTGAGCCTTTGGAGAAGCCCAGCCAATGCCCTTCCCAATGTCACCATGTCTCCAGAGGATTAACTGTGTGATCCAGCATTAGCTGGGTCAGAGCTGGGGCTTGGGGCTAACAAGAGCAGCTCACTGGTTTGCTCCTAACAGCAGCACCATGTGCCTGTGGCACTGAGTCTCATCTGGGCAATTAAAAAAATTCTGGTTTATTTTCAGATCTTTGTTGTTCTGTCTTGGTTTGCATTTGAATTTCTGATTAAAACATGTTTTTTAATGAATCCTTCAGCTATTATGATGCATCTCTGGTGAGTAGGGAAGGCACAGTAAAACTAATTAAATGCCACCCAAGAACTTTACTCTGCCATTTACAGAAACACATTAAACTATCAGGAACAGCTCTTTCAGAATCATTGCAAGGGGTGCACAATCAGCTGAATTTTCCTGTGATGAACAGTCTGGTCCCAGGGCAGTCAGGAGGGAGCAGGCTCACGGACAAAGACCAGCACAGCATGGCATCCTGCTTGGCAGGTGGGAGAAGACACCAGCAAGTGCTGGTTTTGAGCAAAATGCAGAGAAGGAAGGGAATGATGTACACAGCAGAGAAAGGGGTGATGTACACAATGAGGAAAGGGGGTGGTGTACACAGCAGAGAAAGGGAATGATGTACAGAGCAGAGAAGGGGATGATGTGCCTGAGGGAAAGGGATGATGCACACAATCTGGGGTCACCATCTGCTCAGCTCCAGCACAGGGCACACACCGTGTGGGGTTCACAGCCTGTCCTCGCAGGGTGAGAACCCAATGCTGAGCTGAGCACAGTGCTGCTCTACCCACCCCCTTCACCTGGGGCAGAGCATGTCCCAGGCTGCTCCCACCTGCCCCCACCAAACCGCTTTGTCACTGCCACCAGGAACGCTGAGAGGAACAAGAACAAGAGCAAGTGAAGGGCCAACATGGAGGATCACTCTTAGAAGGGACATGGGATATAAAGGAGCAGTTCTGTGCAGAAATCTACTGTCACAGGGGGTAATGAATTAAATGAAGTGGAAAGCATGGCATGAATGGGAGATTTGCTGTAGTGACTAATGTAATTAACCTCTATTGAAATAATTAAGCCTCCTAATCTGTGCTGCATGAGCAGTACAACCGCAAGGGCAGGTGTGGGCAGCCCTGCACGGGCTGTGGGCAGCACACACCACGCTGAGGGGCTTGGGATCTCCTCTGCTCTGGAGAGCTGCTTGGCTTGTGCTGTGAATAAACCCCACAGGTTTAGGAAGAAAAAGTAATGGTCACAAATATCCCACAAAATGCTATGGCCCATTCCTCTTGGACTTGACCTGCCTCCTCATAAACTGTGACATTTTTCTTCCTTCAGCACAGGATTGCTTTATGCCAGTCAGAGAAGCAGGTTTTGTTGTCTCTAGTTATTAATTTACTTTTATTGACTGCAGTGCCTTTCCTCGTTTTATTACCCAATAGCTCACAACAGCAGAACAGCTTTTCTTTTAGGTTACACATAAACGTTTGACTTTCCCAAGCAGGCACCAAGGAGAGGCAAAACCACTGCAGCTTCTGCTGGGTGCATCTGCTGCCCTGGCCTCTGTTGACCCCACCTTCCACCAGATCATGTCTCTCACAGCCCCATCCAACCAGCAAAAATGCTGATCCCTTTTTTCCCCTTTTCACTGCTCAAGGCATATGATGAAAAAGAATAAGATTTACATTGATTTTTTTTCTGTCCTAAAAATATGCTCTGAAACACTTCCATTGTCCATGTGCTGCTCCCTGTGATAAGGCACATTTTCCCTCTATGGCAATTATTTTGAACACCACTATTAGACTGGCTGTGAAAACCCAAGAGCACCACAGAAGGTTCTGGGGATAATAAACCACCGGGTTCCCTGCTGCTGATGGACACGTCCCGCTGCGGCGCCGCGCTCCGGCCGGCGTCCTGCTGCAGCCAGGACAGCAGGGAGCTGCAGAGATTTTTATTCTTTTTGAGAAAACAGACAGCTGAAATGAGTCCTCTACTAAAACAACTGTTTGTGCTAAAGCTAAAAAGTAAAAGTAGCTCAGGTGCTTGGCTGACTTTGAAGCCCAACAAAAGAAATTCCCTGCTTTGCTGGAGCTGTCAAGAATGGACAATGCTGTGATGGCTCAGAAGGGCATGGCAGCCCAGCAGGGACAAGATGCCTAGGAGCTCTGTCCCACTTGCCATCACATCTAGGGATGTGCAGGACCCAGCTGGGAGCAGCAGCTCTGGGGCAGGGGATTAGCAGTGGGCCAGTGCCAGGGTGAGGGACAGAGCTCTCTGGTGATGGCCCAGTGCTTCTGGTGGTGTGTGGAGCTGTGCCAAGGCTGGGTGAACACATCCCCACTGGGGCTGCTGCTGGATTAACAAGAGGCAGCATCAATTCTAATTCACTGCATCCCTGTCAGCAGTGCTGAGTAACACAGCTGCTCTCTAAATTTGATTATAGCTATATCACCGCTGAAGATAATTGGTGGGCATGTCATCAGTCTTACATCAAATACAGCATGTATTTTGTCTTTCAGTCATATTTACTTTAACTTCACAAAGGGATTAAATTAAGTTTACAGTGATATGCAACAACTGTTGTGAGGTGAGAATTCAATTGAGAAGAAGAAAGAGAAAAAAAACCCTACAAATAGGAAAAAATGAGCTCAGCACTGTCTTATCCTCCCCTTCTCACTCTCCTGTAGATGATTTTCCCAATTCTGGTCAGGACCATAGAGGAATTCCTAAGAAGAAATTTAGGAGAAATACCTCCAGAAGTGCCTGGGTCTGTGAGTAGGAACCAGAAGATGAACTGCAGCCCTCAGCACTTTGTAGGAGGAGATGCTCACCTTTGAGACAGCCATCCATTGCTCAGTTCTGCATGCAGCATCTTCCCACACCCCTTTTTGGTTCTTCTCTTTTTTTCAGATTCTGAAGTTAGGACAACTATTTTCCATCAGGCAGTCTGTGTTTCAACAGGTAAAGGACCAGAGCAGAGAGATCCAGGCACAGCAAAGCATTGGCCAGCAGTTCTTGGTCCTGTACCCCCAGCAGCTGCTGAAGGACAAGGCAGGGGCATGAGAAATTCCTGGTGGGTGTAGCTGAGTGCCAAGCCCAGCATCTCCATCTGCTGGCATTCAAAGCCCAGGACATGATCTGATCAGTAGATTTGGGTCTGTGCTGCAGCATGAAGGTGTGTCCAGCAGAAGGTGTGAAGAGTTGTCCCTCAGCCCTCCAGACTAACAGGTACAGCATCTTCCCTGGAAATATGCAGGCACAGAGAGACCCTTGGATGCTTCTCCAGAGCCCCAAGCTCTGCTCTTGAAAGAGGCAGAGCTGAAGATATTAAAGATTTGTTCATTTGTTTGGGGGTTCATTTCCCTGGAAGATTGGCAAGTTCCCACAGAGTGTTTATATGAATCCATTGAGTCTCTACATTTAATTACACTTGACTGAGTGCATTAACACAACCATGAATTTTTAAAAGCTATCAGTTTTATTCTGTTTGACTCTAAACCTGTGAGCTGCTTTCCAGCATGTCTTTTCCTCCCAGCCCTTTTCCCAGGTGTCTGCAGCTGAACTCTGGCAGCTTCTGAACCTGAGCAGACACCCCCATCACCTCCCCTCCAGCAAAGCTACACCACCAGCAGGAAAACACCAATTCCAGCCCACAGGCCCTGTGGGGGATAATGCGTGTGCCCTGAGTCATGGCAGAAGGCTAATTATGAGGGAAGAAATACATTAACAAGACTGAACTGGCTGAAAGGCGAGCCCCATGCACTGGGTCAGCAGCACTACCCTCTCTAAAGCACTGGCTGCATTAGAAATGGCCTTCATTCAGGAGTGGATGAATTTAATTCCCAGCTGTCCCAGAGCATGGGACAACACACAACCCAACCCCCCCAGAGACCCCAGATCACCTGTGCACCCAGGCAACCCCAGGGGCAAGCACCCACCTGCCCACAAACACAGAGGTACATGGATTGGCTTAAAACTGAGTTTAGAGCAGGGTCTCACTCACCAATTTGTATCCCAGCCAAGCCCTTGGACAATGATGCTGGAGACTTTTAACCAACTTGCTTGTGCCTGTGTAATTTGCTGCTCTGTGGCTCAAACACACCTATCATTTTCCCACAGTTTGTTACCAATAAGTATTCACATATTCATTTCTGTAAGGGCAAAGCAGAGTGTTACTCATGTTTTGTTTCCCTTCACAAACATGTCAGGCATTTACTGAATACAAACCTGAATAAGTAGGTGCCACCAAAAGCTGCAAAGCAGCATTTCACAGGGAACAATGTGCAGGTGCTGCCACATTTGGAGCAGTTGTGCAGCATTAAATACCATCAATTGCATAAAAATAATGAAGCAGAGGGACACCAGTGCACAGTCAGAGATGTGAGTCCGAGTTCCCATGCTGGGACATATCTGCCTGCACAGACCATCCTCACACAACGCTTGACATTCAGTTTCTGCTAAAACTCATGCTGACCCTGCAAGGTCTGGGCTCTGGTAACACAAGTCACAGCACATCATCACACTCCTTCACGAAGTCTTTCTGCTATAAGACATAACAGGATGGAACTACGATTCCACTGCCTCTGATCAGCTTTTTTTGTTTAAGATTTTTTAAAAATACCCTCCTACTTAACACACACACAACCCTGGCTGTAGGGCCACTTGCTCTACACATATCAAAAGAAGGCTGTAGAGCACAATGCTGGGAGCATTTATTTTTTACAACTCCTCCTGTGTATTCAGGAGGGCACACAGGAAATGCCAGGGATAAATACAAATTTTTCTGATGGTCAACAACAGACTGGCAGTCTACAATGAGAAGTCATTTATTAGACTCAGCAGGAAGAACTGCTCTGCCTGTTAGAGTCTGTATTTTTTGTTCCTCCACCTTGCAGGGTAAGTGTGAGTCCCTTAAGGTTTTCATTTAGGTGTTAAAGAACCCCCACACAGAAGGCAGCACACTTCCAACATAAATGCATCTCTTTTGAGATAATTTTGTTTACTACACAAAAATAGAAACTATCCCAGAAAGCTGCTCTGGACGACTTTTAAGGATTTTTTTACCTGTAAAGCAGGTTTCTTGGAAGGATTTCACTACGTGAATGAAACACTGTTTCATCCACCTATTATTTGGAGTTTATCCCTGTGCTTGCCCCATGGAGAACTAGCAGATTTCCAAAAAGTGAACAGCTTAAATGCTACTGACAACACATACAAGCACAGTAATTTAATTTCAATAAGCTGCCAATTTAAAAAATGAAGTGGCATGAAGTACAGCAGGAGGGGAGTCTGGCATCAGCAGGGTGGACAGGAAGATTTTCCTGTTAGCTGGAGTCTTTCCCACAGCCTGGAGAGAGGTGGCATCTTGTGTTATTTTTAGTCTGCTCAAACACATTATTTAAATACTGTGAACTTCAAGTAAAACAGGAACATATTATAAACATTAGAAAAACATGCAAAAGGCAGCTGCTGCAGGCAGATGAAACCATATTCTGGAGATTAACAGCACCTGAACTTTTAAAAAGCTGCAGTCAGAATGGCCATTGAGCAGTTGTTCCAGGCTGTACTGCCTTGTACCTTGTTTTCTGCTGCCTGAGCGGCCAAGTCAGGCTTTAAATAGGTGTTTAATGGGTTGGTAAATGGGGCAGTTTATTACCTTCCTGCAATTCTTCCTTTCACCTGCACTGCAGCAAAGCAGCATGACTCCTGTAGCATAGACCCTCTGCACTTCCAGACGCCTGCTGGAGCAATTCCCAGGAGAAGGGGGATGGGTGAGGACCACCCTGGGCACCTTCAGAAACAGCTGCTCTGGGTGGTGCCTTGGATGGTCTCAAGGTCTTACAGCTATAAAAGCTCTTGGTAGCTGCCCTCAAACCTTTTCACAACTTAATGGCATTAGAAGGTGGCTGAATTAATCACAGAATCCCCAAATGGCTTGGGTTGTAAGGGACCTTAAAGCCCATCCACCTCCCTGCCACAGACAGGGATACCTTCCACTAGAGCAGATTGCTCCACAGGCACTGGCAGGGATCTCGGGCATGGAGCAGGTGCCATGTGCTGGTGAGGCTCCTCTGTGCTGCCCTGGGGCTGCAGGAGGAGGTGTGACCCACCCCAGAAAGCATCCCCCCTGTGCTGGGGACAGCCAGGACTGCATCCCCAGCCTGGACTGCATCACCTGGCTGCCACCACGCTGTGCCTGGCACGTCTCTCCAGCCTCAACAGTGAGAGATTTCCATCTGTTCCCTGGGCACTGTACCAGCTCTTGCCTTGCACATGACACTAATTATCAGCACGGACTGATAGGCATCGTTAGAGCTGGGGAAGTGACAAGGTATTACAAGTGATTCCTTATTAAATTAGTGCAACTCTTAAACCTTTGATGTGGACAGTTTTCTAGAATTGGTAATTAACTTTGTCTAAACATGTCAGAATTTGACCAGCCAGCACTACACCTCTGGAAATTATCAGGAGCAATCCCAACTGGATATGCACATTCTGGTCTCCTCACCCACAAAGTATGAGCAGGAAGGACAAATGATGGACAAGACATCTCTTTGACTGCCTGTTTTGTGCCTCTCCACAGCCCAGAAATGTCTCCCCAGGGAACAAACTCACTTGCAAGCAGATGAGAGCAATGGGGTGAAATACAGGGCTGCAGGAGTCTTTCCCTGAAGAGGTTTTGCATGTGAAGGAAATTAAAGCAGGGGAAGAGTTGCAGCTAATAAAAGAGCCAAAGCTCCCAGTGTCAAAATCCCACAACCATACAGCTGAGTGGCAAGCAGTTTTCATCCTATTTAGGAGAGCCACAGACAAATTTGTTCTCCTGCCTTAAAGTACATTAACTTAAAGTACTAAACACCTTTCCCTTTAGTAACTACGAAGGTGTTAAACTCAGTGAAGCAGAAAGTGAGGAGGTCTCAGGCAGCAGCAGGACACCAGCAAAGCAATCACATCAGGCTGGAGGGCACAGCTGAACTCTGTTTTCCATTCTGTATGTGTTCAGTTTTTGTCAGTTTTGAGGGTTTGCACCCTCCTGCTGAGCCCCTGGATGCCAAGTGAGATATGGAGCAAGCTGGGTCTGGTTTTAGTCCCTGTCAGGCACACCCAGAGTCCTGACTCCCATAAGAAACTTACCCAAGAGATCCTGGATATTCTGCTCAGCAAGGGCTCAATGCAATAACTTAAATGAATGCTCTTTTCCCAGCACTTGCTGAGGTTTTATTCCTCAATAACTATTTTTTTTTTCATAATAATTGCACACTTCTCCATGGACATGCACCATTTCAGTGAAGCAACCATACCTTCCTCACTGTCCGCAACAACCAGCCTGAGTCATCACAATGTAGCCTGTGGGATAAATCACTAATGCAGTAGATGACCTTATGGAATAATTTTGGAGCAGGCACTCTGAGGTTACCGAGCCCAAGATCTGATCAGCAACACTGACGTGTGGTCCGTTTTTTACAGGGCAGAAATGCAAGGTTTGGTGTGTAAATCGGGAGGAGGTGAGCGATACCAGGCGAGCGCAACCCTCGGCAGCGGCATCGATTCCAGCCTGATGAGCAAATGGAGAAGGATGAGACCTTTCATATCATTGATCCTATCTATTAGCAATAACAGCAGGTCACTCCATCCTTCCCAGCTGCCTCCTTGCCCATGGCATGGGCTCATGGGGTCTGCACACGAGGGGATCAGCAGCCTCAGCATTCTACAGCCACAAACCTTTGGCCACAGGGGACATTTGAGGTGCTGATGACACATTCACCTTTATAGCCCGACGTGCCAGATGCAAGGGGAGCAGCTCCACACTCACACACAGCTGGGCTCCCCATCAAAACACCTCATGACACCAGGAGTGATCCTGAGTTCTGCATTGACATCCAGTTCCAGCCCTGGGATAACCGGAGCCCAGAGCTCCTTCATTAACACACTCAATTCACTTTGCCCCAAATCCTCTGTGATCTGGTCTCACTTGGTCTGACCAAAAGAACTGAAACCTGGACTTGTGATGGAGCCCAGATTAGAAAGCCAGTCCTTTGCGAGGGACAAGGTGGCGTTTGGGGTTTTTTTAAAAATCTATTTCAAGTTACAGTTCATGCACTATGGTTTAATTGCATTTGCCCTCCAGCCTTTCCATTAAAAATAGAACAGAAACCAGCACTTCCAGGATGGAAAGGAGAATGAGAAAAAGCCTTTTAAAGAGGAAAATGCTATGTTTGGAGAGGAAGAATAATTATTGCCACAGGTATAAAAAAGAGGGAAGGAGTCGGATTCTGTGTCACATCCAGAGGCCAAATGCAGTTATTCAGACCTTTCAAAATGAGGTCACACTGTCACTGGAGGCAAAATGACAACCACAGGTTATGGCAGAACTCATGGATTGATCTGTTTTACCTGAAAATCTGAGATGCAATGGTAAAAGCCCTGAGTTGGAAAGAATTCAATTCATGATTTCAGGGAACTTTCCCTGAAGTTCTGTTCCATGACATCACTGACACTAAACAAGGGCAGTCAGCAGGAACACTCAGGGAAAGCTGGGCCCCAGGGAAAGAGCCACAGGGGGACTTCAGGAAGACACAGCAGGGAAACTTTCACCCCAGCACCAGGAGGAGGAAGAGCAAGAAGACTCTGCCAAGGACATGAGGAGCTCAGACCTGCCCAGGGGTTTTGCAGCTCAAATGGTCAAGCCCCACCACCTCTCCATCAGGAAGTCCAGGGCAGGAGGACACTTCCTAGCCAGCTGGGGTGCCTTGAGGCAGCCAGGAGCTGTCCCTACCACTCTTCACTCAGGGCTACTTCTCTTGCCTCATGTGCTAAGAAATAGTTGTGACTCAAAGTCTTAGAGCCTTGTGGCCGTGAATATTAACCACCACATTCCCAGCTGACTACAGCTCTGGAATGTTTAACAAGTTCTGATTGTACCTTCAGGTAAATTATATCACACTTTCTCCAGTGCTATGAATAGAAAATATTTTTGTAAGAAAACCAGGAGGGAAAACACGCATTCTTTCCATATGAATAATATATGTCATCCCAAACCTAGACCTTGGAGAGAAGTAAGTCATCCTGCACAGATTCAGAATAGTCTTATACAAATGACCTTCTCAGCACTCTCAGTCTCTTGCTCCATATCCAGTTGCTCTGTCATTAACTTGGGACTTCTCCACACTGCTGCAGCAATCACCCAGAGGGATGTTCCATCCCACCATGGGGCCTTGCCCACACTCCAGTTTGGCTGATCCACACAG
This sequence comes from Eopsaltria australis, assembly GCA_034509425.1. Classification (NCBI taxonomy): domain Eukaryota; kingdom Metazoa; phylum Chordata; class Aves; order Passeriformes; family Petroicidae; genus Eopsaltria; species Eopsaltria australis. Next base: position 320,817 of record JAVTVJ010002265.1, on the reverse strand, counting down.
CACCCCCCAGCTCCTCTGGGAGAAGGTCTCCAAAGCAAAGGGAAGGCTCCCAAACCTCCAGGTGCCACCACAGTGGGACACAGCCACATCCTCCTACCCAGGCCTTCCTCATTGCTGTGTGATGACAAGGGCGTTGGCAGCACCTGGAGAACAGGCAGCTGCTCTCCAAACTGGATTCTCATCAGCAAAGTGTGGTTAATTAACACAGGAGTTTTAATTAGCTGACATTTCTAAGGAGCTCTGAGAGCCTGAGGTGAAACTGCAAAATGTTCTTGTACTTCAGCAGCAGAGGTTCCTCACCATTAGCTCTCCCCTCGCCACGTTATGACATCTCCCTAACACAGGGATCTCCTCTCCCACTCCCCTGTCAGCCTTGGCTTCTTCTCCAAAAGCCATCTCCCTGCAGGAGATGTGCCTGGGGCTGGCCCAGCCCTACAGACAGGAGGGGACAGGGCTGGGCTGCTGGAGCACCAGGCTGAGTGGCTCTGTGATCTGGGAGCTCCCTGAGTGCTGGGGGCTCAGCAGGCACCGCAGCAGGGACACACTGACACGTGCCACCAGCTTTTGCACTCTGGTAACAGATCTCCAGGCTGGTTTGGTTTTGGGTTGGATTTTAGTGCTGCCATTAGTATGTGCTGAAGCCACGGGGAGCTTTTAAGGCAAACTCACCAAGTTTATCTCATGATGTGAGGCATTTGTTGCTCCCACGCTTCCCCTCACTCCCAGCTCCCACCCAGATGGGCTTCGCCTCAGCCCACTCGTCTGTTAAGGAGGCACCAGGCTTGGCAAGAGGAAAACAAAACACAGCAGCTTTCCACACAGCAGGATGGAGGCACTTGGAAGCAAGGGGGAACAGGGAGCATGAGTTTTAATGGATTGAAGGGGCACAGAGCAAACCAGGCTGCAGAAACTCATTTTGCTGTGTGGACAAGCTTTAGACTGTAGATTTACAAACTTCGATGCCTAAAAAGTGGTAAGCATTAATGTTGCTTTCTCATACCCCAGATCACCTTGGTGAAAAAGCAGCAGCTACTTTTTTTTTTAGTATAGGCTTTCCTGCCTCTACTCAAGCACTATCCCAAGTCCACACACAGTGGAGGCATGACCCATGGGCAGGGAATATTGCTGGGAATCCACTTGAGCAAAAACCCAAATATCAGTGAAATAAACAAGCCAAAAGCAGGACCCCATGCTGCTGTGGAGCAGTAAGCAGTGTGTGCTGGCAAGCAGACATGGACAGAGGGAAAACAAGATAATTTACTAAATATTAAAGACATCTCAGCAAAGCACTTTCACCAGAAAAAGACAGACAGAGAGAAGCAACAGCAAGGACAGTCTGAAACCTGCAGGTTTGCCATTTAAGACACTTCTCCTGCAAAATGCATGTGCAGGCATACATGGACCTTTTCAGCTCTTCATGTCACCTACTTTGCACATCGTGTCACCCCAGGGAGCACAGCTATACCTGCAAACTGACAGTTATTGCCACTGCAACCTTGTGTATCTGCTGCATCACTCTCACCCGACTTGTCACACAAATCCCACTCGTTCAATTTACTGCGAGTGATTAACAACAGGGACTGCAAGGGGCTGCATGGACTGCTCCAGCTCACCAGTCCCCATCTCACACCTAGAGACAAGCATTGCCCCCAGGCAGAGCAGGAGCACAGCTCGCTCCACAGGTTACACAGGAGTCATGCACAGAACAGACCAACCTGCAGGAACTGGGAGAGATGAGAGGGGACCTGGTATTCTGCTTCTGCTGCAGTAGGATTTCCCTGGCTATTCCCTAAGTTTTCCTTAATTAACTCCAGGTGTTGTCACAGGCTCTCCTGACCGAGTCAGAGTGCCTGGCTGCAGTTCTGTGGCAGTGGCTTACAGTGAGGACAGACAAGAAATACTCCGTACAGGAGTTTCCAGAGGACTGATTCTGTGTCTTTCCAGCAAAAGCCCAGCAGAATTGCCTGTGCCAACTGGAGCCTCCAAGTGCCTGGCAGACACTCTGTGCTGCCTGTTCAGGGGGATGAGCCAGTTAATGAGCATTTCTTTGCACAGTTGTGACCAACGTGGCAACCCCTGAGAGCGCTGTGTTCTCACTCCTGAGTGAAAGCAGAAACTGACTTTGCAAGACCACCACTCACAACAGTTCTGGAAGAGATTTTGGCTGATTGGGATTGTAAATACCATTGCAGCTATTACAGCAGTGTTAAACATGCAAAATAATTTCCACAGTTTTGAAGCAAGCTGCTGGGGTGGCTCGTGTCAGTGGTTTGTGCATGGTGGCTGCACGCCCGAGTCATTTGTGCTTTGTGATGTCACTGGCCCAGCCTGGGGCATGCTGTGGTGGGTGCACCCACACAAATGGTGCACACTCACCCAGAACAGCCGTATGCAGGGCAAGGAAAGCCCCCCCCAAAGGCAGGGAGAGGATCCCTGCTCTGCCTGTGCATCTATTGCAGGGGCAGAAACTGCTCTGCAGCCCAGACAGACTCTGCAAGACAACAGGAACAGGAATGTTATGAGCTGATGAGCAGGACACTACTGAGTATACCCAAAGTCTGCTATTTTTGGCTGAGATATGGTTAAACACTAGCACAGACAGCACATAAAAACCAGCACATTTTGCACTCTGGATTCATTCTCTGGCTAATTTTTCTTTACACAAGTCACTCAAGCTAGTATGCAGGAGGCATAAAAGCACTATTTCTGCTTTGCTGATTATCAAATGGGATTGGAGGGGCCAAGGACATTCTGGGTACATGTTGCAGTGGAGAAGCCAGAGCAGTGCACCTGCATCTTGCAGGAAACCAATGAGTTCAAGAGTTCTGCAGCAGATCAGGCAAAGAGCCACCCCTGTTAGCTCCACTGGGTTATTATAACCCTGCCTGGTGCCAGTCTGGGTCAAAGTTTCAGGAACTGTGTCCTCCAGTATCTGAGGTGCCTATATGACTGGCCTATATATGACTGGCAACAACCACTGAATTGCCATGGTGTGTTTAATGACTAAACCAACTGCCCCACAGATCCCCAGGAGTGCCTTTGCTGCTCTCTGAAAGGAAAGTCAGCAAGTGAAAAAAAATATTGCAACAGTGGGAGGAATTGCCTGGCCAATAAAAATGAGGAAAAGCTTGAGGGGAGAAGACCCAGGAGATATTTAATGACCCAGACTTACGGTCTGATGCAGTACCAGAGGTAACAGCACCTCCAGCCCTCAGGGGTGCCCTGCTGGGTGTGAGGCTCAGCAATGGCACAGGCAGAGCCACGTCATCCATGCTGTCACAGGAATAAATCTTCCTGAGGGGCCAAATGACTTCGTAAGCCTTGGGTCCTTCTCAGCAGCAAAGGGGACCAGCTCTGGGGACCAGCATCATCCCCAGGGGCACTGCTGAAGTTGCTGCCAGCTTACTGCTCAGCAAGGAGACAACAGTAGCCTGGTGACACACTGAGGGGCAGATGAGCCACAGAGCATCCCTCTGCAAACTATATATTCTTTAACTGCGTGTTTAATTAAATAGAATACTCGTGTTTTATATTAAACTCACACAGCAGCTGACCATTTAAAACACACACTGAAGCCTGTCAACAGGGAATGGCTCTAGAACTGTTCTCTAGATCGACTTCCAAGAGAAAATGCTGCTAAATGTCTCTGAGGCCTTTCTAAATGCCCCTCCTGGGACAGGAGCCTGGTGTTGCTATGCAGAGAAATGGGCCCGAACCATTGGGTTTGAATTTAAAATATTACTTTATTGCTCACCATGAATATACTGAGGCAACTGGCAAAGAGGGGAGGCAGGGCCGGGCAGGCTGTCAGCACGTTTGCCACGGTGCTCCGAGTGCTGAGAGGGTGATGGATTGTTTCCCGAGCTCCATTTGCTGTTCCCAGCACTGCTGCCCCGTGTCCCCTGGCGGTGGCACGGTGCCCTGGGCTCCGCTCTGGCCGGCCGGTGCCACACGGAGCCGCCAGCCCCGCACGGCTCCTGCCAGCCCCGCACGGCTCCTGCCAGCCCCGCACGGCTCCTGCCAGCCCCGGCCGCCGCTGCCCCTCCCGCAGAGCCGGCAGAGACGCAGGGGATGGGGGCTCCTGTTCCAAGGGGAAACCTCAGAGAGGAGCAGGTGGGACAAACAAGGATCCTGCTGTGCCAGAGCCTCTCTGAGGCGGACAGGGTTTGGCTGGGGGAAAAGAGACGCAACTGAAATAAATCCTCAAAAGCCCCAAATTAATCCAACTATATAGCACAGTTTAAAATAATTTATTTTTAACATTCCTTTTGCAATGCATGTCTATGTTTGTGCTTGCTTTAGGACTGGCACAGACACAAATGCCCTGTCCTCAGAACAGAAATCACCACGTTGGGCATTTTCAGGTACAAGTGCACGACGCTGAATGGCAACAGAGGGTTGAACAAGCCCCCAAACACAACCCTCAACACGTGCAATCACAGCTGGCAACTGGCAGTTCCAAGTTGCTGTCCAATGCAAAACAACAAATTTATTTCAAACCCAGTGAAATTAGGTGGTAATTGTAACACTATTTAAACATCTCAAATTTGAAATAATAAAACAGGTTTATACTACTTAATTTTACAGGGACTTACTACCTTTCCCCCCCAGACTGTCTAATTTGTTGCCATAATTATGTTAAATTGATGCTGAATTTTTTCTAGTCTAGATCTAGCTGGAAGTTTGTTGTTCCTATTCCAGATCCAAAGAAGAATCTGTTGCCCTAAAGCCTGTCTGGCCTCTAAATCTATTGGATACTCTAATTTCACTATAAACCTAATTATCTTATAGCCTTAGATCCTCACTACTACAACACTAATAGTAAATTACATAGAACTAATTATAAAGGTGAAATAACCACCCGAGCTGTGCCAGGGAGAGGCTGCAGACAGGATGTTTGGAGAGGGAAAACAACCTTTGGAAACAACAGCAGAGACTGATTTTGCCTTCCCATTTCCAGAGCCTGAAGGCACTTACTGGTCAGTGGCCATAGATGCTCAGGACAAGAGAGCAGGGGGAATTGTTTGAGTTTTTTATAATTAGCTTTGCCTTTTTACTGAGATTCATTTTAATGCATCACTGCACTACTGAACTAAAAATCTGCATTGGAAAGTCAGTCGTGGTGGGAGCAATCGAGACAGCACTCCCATGGTTTAGAGGTGCATGATGTGAGCTGGACTCTGGCATGACCTTTCCAAATTTGCAGCTGCCTAAACCTGCAGGAACAGCCTGAGGGAAGAATCCACAGTGGTTCCTGTTACAACCAGAGCCCTGCTCCTGGCAGCCCCAATCAAAACACTTGATGGCACAAACCTCTCCATCTTTGTGCTCTGCAAGGCCAAACACAAAGGCAGCATCCTCGCAGCATCCACCCGAGGCTCCCACTCATCCCTGACACTGCACCATCATGTTTTTGGCACTAGCAAAGATGCTTTTCCACATTCCCTAACACAGATAATAGAGAAGCTGTTGAATTAGGAGAAGCTGTTGAATTGGTAGCACTGAGCAGTGGGCGAATTGAGGTTGTCTGTTCCTAATAAATGTGTGTGTGCAGCATCCCCCTTGCTGCAAGCAGGGCTTGCTCTTCCTCCAGCTCCTTTTGTGGAGCTGGGCTGGAGGGCAGTGCTTTTTCCTCAGGCTTTTTTCTTTGCATTTTCTAATTCCATAGTTCTCCTTTCTCACAGTTTGCTCTGAGCCATGAGCTCTCCCTCGTCCCATTCCTCCTGTGCATCCTCTGTGGAACAGCGGCCGTGTTCCATTTGCCTCCTGTGCCATCAGCACCACCATGGACCAGTCTGGCACAGAGATGGATGGGAAGCCAAGACCTGTGGAGCTGGGAAAGGCTGGAACCTGGAGAGTGAGCAGTGCTGCAGTTCATTACAGCATGTTAATTATTCTTCTGGATCAGCTACAAAAAATGGCTCCCAGAGCGGGGCCACCTTTTGCCATTTTACAAGTCAAAAACACTGAACAAGACTGTTGTATTTAGCTTGGAGCTGTCAAAACAGCCACAAAATCCTGTCCTGGTCTCCTGTTAAATGATCCTTGTTCTAAGGGGAAAAAAGAAGTTTAATGAATGCATCCATATGAGCCATTAAGAGCAAAATAAAGGCAGAGATAAAGGAAGATAGAGACAAAGAATGGACAATCCTCAGACATGTTTTCTGCCAATGTCAGTATCTTTACATAATAGATGCAGTTTCTTTCTTTCGTCAGATGGGAAGATGGGCTTGACACCATCTCATCAACAGCAGCTGAAATAACAGCTCCTTGCTATTAATATGCAAATTGAAATACACACACTGATTAGAAACATGTTAGACAAAGGCTTTTGTCAGAGACCCGAAAGTGGGTGACAGGGCTCCATGAGGGAGCAGTGGCCCACTACAAAATTTTTCATAAAGTCTCACACTTGAGCCCAGTGCAGTAACTTCAGCAGGGAACACACTGTACTGTGAATGGACATTTGCTCTCTTGAGATCTCCAATGTTCAACCCCCAAACTGGGTCCTGCTTGTCTCCAGCCCCACTCCAGCCCTGAAGATTCCCTGCAGCCTCTTGCTGTGGGAGCTGGCTGGCAGCTGGTCAGGTCAATGACCTCAGACAGGTGAAGGAAGCTGCCAGCACAGCCCAGAGGAAGAATCAGACTTCCACATACTTAATTTGAAGATTATGGAAGGTGGTTTTAAAGGTCAGGACTTGCTAATGAAGTTGATGCAATAGGAACTTAACAAAGGAAGCACCACTTACGTACCAGGAGCATTCTTCTCCCATGACTAATCTCTGTATGAAACTGCATGTCTCAGGGCAGCCTCATGTTATACCCTGTTGCCAGAGAGCTCCATTGCCTCCACAGAAGGAGCCAGATAAAACCATGTATTATTTGTGTTGAGCTATGTCTGAGTGTAAAACACCACTGCAAGTCAGCATCCTGTCCCTGAAACACAACCTGACACACTCACCCAGAATTCAGAGAGCTGCATTAGTATGGGCTACAAACTGTAATGAAACATATCTAAAACATTATGGTTTCAGTGTTGGCAGTCACATTTGCAGCTGTCTCCCAGTGCCACCAGTATTGCAGTTAGCACAGTCTGTAAAGTGAGTCTGGGGAGAGAGACTCAACCAGACTGATGATAAATTATTGAGAATTCTTTTCTTTACAGACAATCTTGCACAGAATTTTAAGCCAGGAAAACATTTGGCCAGAACAGACAAAATCAAATTGTTACGTATAGATGTTCTGCATGAAAAATGCTGAGTGTTTCTGCCTTTTTTTTTTTTTTTTTAATTAAGAAAATATACACAAATGTCTTCACCCTTCAGTTTAAAGTAACCTAGGGGGATGCAATGGTTGCACTGAACCATTTCCAAAGCTCTCTAATACATCTGCTCACATGTTTCAGCCTGGAGCTGTTGGACCAGGCTTCACATCAAAGATCTGGCAGCACTTCTACAGGGATCACTGACTTACCATGAGGAGATTTGTCTTTTTATTTCTTGCTTTGAAAGCCTAATGAACTTATGAAAAGCAAGAGATTAAAAGGATTTAGGGTCCACAGAATGATTTAGGGTCCACTGACAATATTGGCAACAAATGGAAATATTGCTCTGCTCTGTCACTCCAGGCAGAAGTTGGAGAGACAGGGGTGTGATGGGGTACCTCACCTGCCTCTTGCTCGCCAGGGCTGGGCAGTGTGGGGTGTGGGGTGGGATGTGGGAATCCCATCAGCAGTGCTGACCCTCCTGCTCTGCAGGGCCATGAGACACAGCTCCACATGAGAGCTGCCAGAGTGTGCCACCAACTCCAGGCCAGGCTGGACACCCAGGGGAGAACAGTTGGCCTAGCACGGGCTGGGAGCAGAGGCTGAGTCCAACCCAGCTCACTCTCCACACCTGCTGGGGAAAGAAATTGTGTTTGTGCTGTAATTAATTTGCTGCAATTAGCTTGTAGTGATTACTAGAGCACGCAGATTTTTGAGTTTGTCTCCTGACAAAAACGCCTCTGCAGCACCCTGGATGCTGCATGGGGGAGGAGGGTTCCTTTGGGGAAAGAAGGCTCAGAAAAGTCAGGCTTGAACCCACATGACTGATGTGCCCTATTTCTGTAAATCATTCTCTCTGTAAAGAGGCAGTTTAGCTTCAGGAACACTGGCGGCTTGTGTTATTACCCAAAACACAATAAATGAAACTGCCCCACAGCTATGAAACCCAAGTAGATGTTTACTCATCTGTGAAAAACCCATTCTCCTCCACACATGAAAGGCATCGATGCAAGAGCACAAATTAATCACACAGAGCTTCTGCAGTGGCTCCAAAGTGTCCCCACAGAGTGAATGAGGTGATGCTGCAGCGCACCCAACCTGTCCCTTCCCAGGACTGGAGGCCCAAGCAGAGCCAGGGGGTGAGGCTCCTGACCAGTGGAGCTCTGGGCAGCCCCTGGGATGCAGAACACTGAAGGTCTCTCCTCCGACTCAGCTCCTTCTCTCTGCTCAGATCCCCAAAGCAGGCAGAGGGAACAAGCTGCTGCTGGCTGCTGCACGGCAGGGTCAGAGCTGGATCAGTGCAGGGATAACTCCGTGGCTCCGCTGCCTCCCTGCAGGTGCACAGGCAACCAACCTTACCTGTGTGAGATGGCCTGGCCAGCTCAGCTTCTGCCCTGGCTCTGGTCCCACCATGCCTCCAGTGGCTCCTGGGAATGGCCTCAGGCTTGCAGCAAAGTCAATAAAGCAAACAGCTTCTGTTGAGCCTGCAGGAATCCTACCAGCAGGAAAAAGAATTCACACTTCCTTCTCAGTGTTCTTTACTCAAGGAACCATTTGTTTCTCTAGAGACAAAGAGGGAAGGAAGAAACTCATCCATTACACAATCCCCATGATTCACTGCTGTTGCTCTTTATGTGTTGACACAAACCATGCTGGAGGTGAAGAAAGTGTGTTTATTTCTGATTGAAGACTGATTACATCACTATCATGGATAATGTAGTAGAATAATCTTACACTCTTGGGAGAAATCTAAGAATAAATATGAAAAAGTAAAATAGTTTCTTTCCACGGTCCCTGAAGATGACTGATGAGTAAGTGCTGTATTTACAGGGTAGTTATCATACTCTAGACTCTGTGCTGAATAAATATTGTCTTGAAAGGGTAAAAAAATCCATCGAAATATTTTAACTCACCATAAAATTAAAAAAAAAATCCATGTATTTGTCCAAAGCGAAGGTTAGTTACATGTTAATTATTGAATCCACATAGGATCACTGTCCAAGAAAGCCTCCTCTCCTGCTGACCCGCTCCCCTCCACAGAAGCAGTGTTAGTACTTGTCCTCTTCTCCACTGACAAGCTACTATTGGTTCTTCAGGCTGCAAGAGAGAAATGAAGCCCAAGTCACACTCCATCCTGGTGTATTTTATGAAAGAAAACCACCACAGCAAATTAGAAAATGTCTCCTTTCTTTAGATCCTCAATTTGAATTTAAGAGCCTCACAAATCCTGCCCAACTCGCCTCCTCCATGGCCCAGCACAGCTCAGCTGATGAGGAATTCCTCACTGGAACTGGTGTTGGCAAGCTCAGGTTTGTGCTTTGAGAAATTAACCCAGGATTTGGGTTTTACATGAAAATAATTAATCTGTACACCCAACACCACAACGCAGAGCTGTATGGGCTGTTCTGGGCCTTTCAAATTATGATCAAAACAGAAGATATCAGAGATATCTTTATTTCCACTTACATTAAAAGGGAAGGAAGAAAAGTTAGATCTATATTGATCTATCTCTCTCTTCACAGGCAGCATAATTATTCAGCTGCTTCCTGGACCTGAAACTATGACAAATTAAAATGCCTATCAATTACATCTACTTTTTGTAACTATTAATCTTCTGGAGTTGTTACTGCTCTAAAGGCTTCTTTAGGCATTAGCCACTATATATTACAAGAAGCACATGGAAATGTTACTATTACCAAGTGTTACTGCTACTGCAACCACTAAGGTATGAACAAAATCATTTGGCTTGGATGTAAAGTACACAATACAACTAACTTACTCTAATTTCCAAAAATTTATTGGAAATCTTATATCAAAGAACACCATTCTGAGCGAGGATGTGCAGGAGGAACCCAGGCAGCAGGGACAGGGGTGGAAACATCCAGGAGAAACAGAAATAACATTTGGCACTAAATCTGACCCAAGTGGAGCCAGGCCAGGCAGCCCCAGAGTTCCCCATGTGTCTTGGCTGTGCCAAGATCCCAGGACACACTTCAGCCACAACAGGCTGTCAGTATTTGTTCACACCTTCTTAAATAGATGGGGAAAGTGAAGTAAATGCAACCATGGGAAAAGGGTGACATTTCTCCAGGCACAATATTTACAGTATTTTGATTAGCTCATTTCTGAACAGCCAAGCAGCTTATGTTGATAAATACTCTGTTCCAATTAGATATCTGTGTTCTCAGCCTGAAAATTAAAAAGAAAAGAGCCCACCCAGACCCAAGCCTGCTATCTCTGCTCCTCAGCAGGACATCAACCATCTGGGCTTCCACAGGGTGCAGCCCAAAGTCAAGGCTAAGAGTTGTGCAGGAAGGGCTGCAGAGCCACCTCCCCTACTGGACATGACTATTCTTAACCCCTCAGAATTAGTTTTGACCATTTTGTTGGTTTTACCCCAATGATGGCTGGCGGATTGCGTCCCCTCTCTGCAAAAATCCTGAAATTAACCAGGAAGCCTGACTCTGAAAGGGAAACCCTTACATGTACTAGCATCTATGAAAGTGTAAATGAGTGGTTATAAAACCCTGGAATACATTTGTGAGCTCTAGATGTGGCAGAGAAGTCTGGCTGATCAAAGAGACAAAACGAAGTCGAGAAGATAAAATTCTTCTTTATGGAAGTGGGAATCGTTATCCCCACACAGTCAGACTCTTAATTACTAGGGCTGGATCTCAGCCTTGCATCGCTGACAGCCTGAGCAGCGGAGCACAGCTCTCAGCTCTTCTCTCCAGCACATCCAGGCTGAGACAGACCCACAGCTGGCCCAGGGATGACACTCACCCCAAATGTGGGTCTGGGCTCTTTGCTCTGCCAAGAGCACCTCGGCTCCTCCCACCCCCATGCCCAGAGGAGGTACTTCAGGCCCAGCTCCAGGCCTTTGGATTATCTTCCCTAAAGGCAGCTGTTTTCTCCAGGCCGTGGTGATGACTCAGACTGTCCCCAACCCCTCCCCGGGAAGCGCTTCTTGCAAAGCCCCAGGGTAACATTCTGCACAAGCATTGTTTTGACCCTAGAAACCGAGTATCCTCTGTCTCTTTTCACAACTATCTGGGACTTTTATCCCTGTTGTTTGTTGCAAATCACTTTGAACAGTGATTTTTCATCTTCACAGTTTGCATAAAGCAGAAAAGAGGGAGGTTTTGTTTCTGCCAGCCCATGGCAAACAGTGAGGAGCGAGGCTGGCATGTGCCTCCCTCCCAATCTCTCAGAAGTAACATTCACAACTGAGATTCTGGCTGCTGCTGGTCCCCCCAGGAAGGAGCTACTGGTGCCCACCATGGTCCAGCCAAAGCAGGCACTGGCCCCTGCCTGGCACACTGCCTAGCACTGCTTCTCTGTGCTTCATGGGGAGAGGAGGGAAAGAGAGAGGAGATTAAAAAAGTCCTCATCTATTTCTGGAAAGCAAGTCAAACAATGACTCAATCATCTCTACACAGTTCATAAATCCCTAATTAAAGGTTTAGTGCTCCTCCCCGCTGCAGATGTTCCAAAGTCCATCCACATTTCAAAACTTGCTCCGTGCCAGCATGTGCCCACGGCCAGCGGCATCACCCATCAGAGCCTGAGTTGAGCCCTGCACTCCCCACACATCCAATGCAGCATTTAACCTTCATTTTCAAACTAAGCTCAAGTACCTGCACCCTGGAGAAAAAATGGGAGCTGGCAGATATATCTGCTTTGCATATGCATGGGCTGGAGGGATAAGGACCGGCTCAGTATTAGCTCCCTCCTCCTGCATCTTTTATTCAACACCTCAATACCAGCCAAGACACTTTCAGCTTCCTTCCTAAGCCCTACTTCCCCCCTCTTTTGGTCAAACAAATGCAGTCAGAAGCATTCGGGGTAGCCTCTGAAGTTCCTGTGAATGGTTCAACTCTCCTGGCCAGCCCACTCAAGGAAGAGCAGCTCAGCTGCAGGGTACAAGCCTCAAATTGTGTGCTGCCCACAGAGCCCGAGGACCCCCAGCCCTCCACGGGGCAGTGCCAGGGTCCAGGTTAACACAGCTGCCAAGCCCATGGTGTGCATGGTGGGTTATTTAAGGCAGCTCTAACTGGGGCTCTCAGCGTGCTGCTCTATGTGGAGCTCTCAGCAATAGTAATAAATAACCATAACCCAGCTCATTGCTCATAAAAGTTCTTCTCTCCTGTAGCAGCTTTCCAGGAAATTCATCTGCCTGGAATTTTTTGGGTGGTATCAACTTCCATCCTGCAATCATTGTTCCCTGTTTTGCTCTTTGTCCCAGAGCAAAATCCCTGCATCCCTTCATCCCTGTCCTTCACAAACTGCTGCCCCTTTCTTCAGGTTTGTTTGGTCTTTAACTATATGAAGTATGACAGCTACATAAAATGTTTTGTTGCCTTGGCAACTGCAGTCCAGTGACTTCAGCCTGAGTTACAAGGCAGAGGACAGTCTTGACATTAACCAACAATAATGAGAACAGCAGAGACCAGTGAGGGAACACTGGCTGAGGAACGAGCAGGGGACGATCCTCACCTGCCTCCCAGCACGGAGCACACCTGGGAGCCACGGTGCTGCAATGACCCAGTGGGACATCACAGCTGTGGAAACTCAGCAAAGGACCAGCTCTGGATTTCCAAAGTCCCTTTCTTTGTATAGAAGAGGTAATTGCTTGGAAAAGCTAGAGAATAAACATAGATACAGCCCTGCCAAAATCTGTTGTTTGTGCAGCCCAGCACATTCCTTTGCACTGCGAACAGGCTGAGCCCAGGGCACGCTGCAGCACTCCTGCAACAGTCAAAGCATGAATAACTTCCCAAGGTGTTCATTCACAGCACGGGAAATTAAGATTTCTTAATCTCTGCTAATTGCAGGAGACTGCACAACAGAGCAGAAGGTGTGGGGATAACCGAGATGACCAGGCACTCTTCTGGTGTGGGGAATTGGTGACACATCTTTCTGCACATCTTTATCTCCCATCCATGAGGTTGCTCTGGTTTGAGATAAACTCCTTTATCCTTCACAATAATACAAACAGTAACCACAGCAGTAATCATACAGACTTGGAAGGACTGGCAAGGGAAGGATAAATTACAGCTCTGGGCCAGGGCAGCATAGCACAGATGCTGTCATTTCAGGTTTCCAAGAGGAAGAGCTCTCAGCTCTATTTTCCAGCAGTGGGAATTTGTTGCACTGGGTATGGGTCCCGACCCTGTCCCAGCTGTTCCCACACAACCTGGCTGGGCAGGGATCCCCCATCAGGGAGATGCACCGAAGAGCAGGAGATGGAGGCAGCGAAGGTCACAGATTGCTCGTGGCACAGCCCAAGCCCACAGCTGGCTCACTCGCTTGGCCCCAGCCCAGTGCTCCACAACACATCTACACTGGCAGGTGTGCTGCATCACTGCATTTGGAAGGCATTCAAATGCTCCCTAAACAAACAGGACAGAGTTAACCTGAATAATACCGGGAACCTCTGAAGGTCGGACATCAGCTGGGGAAGGGCTGGATTTACCCTTTGCAGGCTTAAGCAAAACAAGCCATTAGCAGTCATTGCTGGTTCTGCTCATCCTGCTCACTTTTCAGACTGCCCTCAAAGCTACCTGAAGCACTTCAGGTATATCCCTTTATATTCCTCTCCTAATCTGGGCAGTTCCAAGTGATTCAGCCTGAAATGGTTCCCAAAGCTCACATATAAGTGCATTAAGAGCAATTAGTTCATTAATCCAGTCTCTGGTATCGTGTATCTCCATCACTTCATTTTAATAATTTGTAGTAATTGACAGAGTAGACTCCCCCCTGTTCTCAGAGCTGGGTAATGCATAATTACTCTAAATCACAGCAAAATCCATTTCACTGGGAAACACCTAATCCCCTTAGGCTCATGATACCTCTTCTGAGGTTTCACACATGAAAGAAGCTGCAAACTCAGTATCATTAACCACAAGTCAGTGGGACTCCAGCAAGCCCATGTGCATTCAGCCCTGCATTCCTCAACCCGGAGGTGCCTCTGGTCCCTGTGTTTTACAGCAACCAGAGAACAGCACAATCCTGAGAGCACAGCCCCCAGTGCTCCTCTGCTGACAGGGAGCTGGAGTGCAAAGCACTGTCACAGACAATTCCATCTTGGCAGACACAGACTGACTGGAGCCCACTGGGAGAAGCATGGTGATACTCACTTGGTCTGGTGTTTGGAGCCCTTCAGGTGTGCATGGTACTGCTCTATGGAGTTCAGGGTGACGTTGCAGATGTTGCAGGTGTAGCTGCGCTTCAGGCCTGTGAAGAAAACCCAGCATTAATGAACCCTGGGCTCCAGCTGTGCTGCATGGTGAGGCCAAGGGAAGCACTCTTGTGCCTGGGCTAGAGACCATTCAAAATGGTCTACAGAGTCAAAATGGCAGCTAGAAAGTACAAATAAGTGAAAAGGACTGAAGAAAGGGGGAGAAATAGAAAAAAAAAAAGGAGTAACCTATGCCCCAAGCAAACTTCTAGTTAATTAGAAGGTACTTTGATCCCACATTTCATTTCCAGTTTCACAGACATTTCTCTTTATAGTGACCCATTTATTTACTTTTCCAGGCCAGGGTATCCAAGCATTAGAGAAACCTAAAGGAGTATTTTCAGAACTGAGCAGAAGAAAGGCAGGTTCCAAGGCTGATCCCTCCTGAGAGCATGGTGCATCTCTCCTGTGCCCTCCTCAGGGCATCATCACTGTGCTCACACTAACAAGCACTTGAAGCACCATTTCTTCCTCTAGTTTTTTGTAGTGATCACAATTCAGGGCAATTCCTCGTTAGTACATTCAGCAGCCAGATCACTCGGGAACTCTCGTTTCCCCAGAGGGATCCACTCTGATTTCTCCACCAAGTGAACCAGCCAAGCACAGATGGCGGTCTCTGACAGCCCACACTCAGCAGCCTCTGGCTGAAGGTCAGGGCTGGCAGACTGGAGGAGGGGAGGGGCACGAGTCAGCAACCCAAAGCCAAAGCAGGAGCTCTCTCACCTGTTGGGTTGTCTCTTGGCTGCAGTACAGACCATCCCCAGCTGAACTAAGGGCTCTGCTTAAAAACACCGGAGCCATGGGATTCCCAGCAGGGACTGCTGTGCTCCTTAGGAACAGTTCTAATGTTCTTTGTAATAGTATCTGCTGGCTTTCTACACTATTATTTCTTTGCCAAAATTGTTAAAATAACTAATTTAGAACAAATAATGTGTGGCATTCTCAAATTTGATCAGTCCATGCTCTTCATATTTAACTGCACAGGTAATAAACACACTGACCCCTCCCCAGCTGGACCTACAGGCTCTCAAAAAATCCCTTGTCTTGTTTTGAACTCCAGACACAAGCTACACCAACAACCCTACTTTTCTCAAACACTTCATCATATCTCTCATCCAGGAATTTGGCACAACATGAAAATCATCTTTAAGTAATATTTCAAAATCATTCAGATGAGTGCTTGAAAACAACAAGCCAACAACTGCAGAGATATTTAAGTAGTTTCTGTATTTCTATGTCATGATGTGGCACAGAACAAAAATCAATTTGTAGATATGCATATGGATTTTCTCCTCACAGAATTTATTCTTAATGGAGCAGTGATGGTTTTACAGTCACACCCTTTGTCCATTGCTGGCAGCTCCTGTTTCCTTTATTAAAGCAACAGGCATCAGAAGCCACATGAATCCACCACAATGCAGGGGAAGGGATGGGAAAGATGTGAAGGGCAGTCCATGGCTGCTATGGTGTGTCAGCACATTGCAGCAGACTGAGAAGTTGGACTATACCAGCATCTCCACATGGCAGAGCAGGGCTGGGGACCTAAGAAAACAGGTAATACCTTAATTTAAGATAATAAGGTTCTGCTGCTTAGCCAATTTAGCAGCACGTTTAACTGCAGCCTCAGTGAATCTTAATTACTGGTGTAGGTGGAAACGCCTTCAGCAAATGCAGCTCCTAACTGAGGATGATGATTTTCTCCCTCAGCATGTCAAGGCTACTCACAGAGATGAATCAGGGGGAACTCTGTTTCCCCTCCCTGTGCTCTGTACAGGGTAACTCAGTGCTGTTCCCTGATGCAGCTCTTCCCACGGGCTGGAACACACAGCCGCAGACTGGGCTGATTTCATGAACTGGGATGGAGATGGAGAAAGGAAACCAGCCTCAAATGAACAGCAGGGTGAGACCACAGACAAGAATCACTTCCAGGATATCAAAATTACCAGAATTTGACCTCACTGGAGCTCATCAAAGCTGCTACTTGGCTGAAACTGGTTTAATAAAATTCCCCAACCAGTGTGCTGAGGCTGAGCTCAGCCCTGCGGGCCATCCATGATGGGAAGGTGGTCCCAGCCTGAGCAGTCCATACTGGCAGCTGCTGAGCTCTGGCTGTATTCACATCCCCTGTTGCATCCTCAAGACACATCAGCATTGCCTCCCCTGCAGCATGACATGCATTCATGTAAAATTGAATGTCCTCCTATCCCCATTAAATAAAATATTAACAAGTCAAGTTATTAATGTCATCCTGTATAAAATGCATTAAAACCCATTCCAGGGGAGTTCTTGTTTAACTGCTTCTTACTAACCACAAGTGACAGCACAAAATGAAAAGTATTTATAAGGCATACAAAGAAATTATGAGCTGAGATGAAAAAGGAAACTCAGCTCCGTCTGATTCTGGAAGAAAGTATCTGCAACACCACCAATTTACCTGAGAACACAAAGGCTCCAAGTGGAGACAACATCTCCATACCCTTGTCCACCTGTACTGCAGAGGCTGCTGTCCTTTATTTTAGGGATTCAGAGCACCTGTTGCAGGGTTTGGCTCAGCCCCAGCACCAGGCAGAGCCCATTACAAACCACCTGCCACTGCAGAGCCCGCCTGCCTGGGAGAGGGAACTGGAGAGCTCGGCCATGGGGGGCACCAGACCTGAACTAAAACTGCTGAGATGTGACTTGATGGAGGAAACTTGACATTCCTCCTCCCTGTGCCTGGCACAGGCTGGGGAGGGCGAGAGCTATCAGACAGAGCCACATTGCTGCCTCCAACTGAGCTATGGCCACTCTGTGCTGCTGAACAGGCACAAGTTGTCAGAGCAGAGCCTGGAATTTGAGGGTTGGTATCCACCAGGTTTTGTCTTCCTATGATCTGTGCCAGGGTGCAAGGGGCAGCCAGGGGAGGCAGCTCTGCAGGAAGAAAACTCCCAATTTCTTCCTCTTTCAGGGTATGTTCCCATGCTTCCCTGCCCAGCAGGAGCAGAAGGGATTCCAGGTCAGCCACAGAGCAGGGCGGGTCCCAGAGCAGCTCTGTGCCATGGCTGGGAAGCCACACAGAACTGCTCCAACAGTGGGCTGGACCCTGCACCCCATTCGGCCAAGGGAAAGGGATGTATGTGCCCATGCACTCCCCTGGGCTGCAGCTTTAACTCAATACACACTGCAGAAAAAATGCTCATTTCTCCTTTTTTCCCCCCTCCTCACTTTTATTTCTGAGAAGAAAATAAGACTTCAAAATTGCAGGATGAGCACTTGGTGAGAAGAATCAATGTTTTTGTTTCCTATAAATATCAATTATCCAAAAATATATCTCTATTCTTATTTCTCCAAATACACATTCATATTTATCAATAAATATTTTATTACAGCCATTATCAAAACATCAAAGGCTGCTGAAATGTTGTACTTCAACTGACACCGCTTGTTCCAGGCTCACACAATGCATCAAATGTTCATCTCCCACACTAGTCAAAATAGAATTAATATTTAAGCTGTGATGGGAGAAGCCACCAGGGATGCAGAGGAAGGAGATGACTTTGCAGACCAGGGAAAACTGAGGGAGCAGGGAGCAGATGGGGATATTGTCCCCACCACGGCCATGTCCTGCTGCCACAGTTTCCTTGTAGTCAGACAAGACGTTACCTGCCAAGGTGAGGCTGTTTGCTCGGGCACAAGGTGGACATCATTACATGCTGGCCATTGCAGAGACTGCTTTCAACACTTGTAAAGATCTGCTCTAATCTTGCAGCTAAATGCACCCAGGAGAGCATCTCTAACAGACACAGATGGACAGATGGTCACAACCTAGTGAGAAAAACTGAAAAAGAAGATTTCCCAGCTTGGGAGGCTCAAGAACAGTCTCCTTGGCTCCCTGGGCCTGACTGCATGTCATTGGTGCTGTGGAGCACTGGGCACTGCGGACTGAACCCCTGAAACAGCACCCTGAAGTGTCCAACCAGAGGAACACACCTGTTCTCCTATACCAGGCACACATATGGCCAGGATACAGCTCTGTTGTCCCCTCTCCTGCCATCCACAGACACTAGCAGGACCACACTGGATCCAGTGCAAACCCCAACCATGCACAGCACCACCGCGAAGGTAAAAACCAACAGCTGATGAGGCTGTGGAGGCCTCCAATTTCAACTCTCCCAGGAGCTAAATGAATAAAACACTTCTCAATTGATTTATTTACAGTCAATGACATCCTAAGCCACTTCTGAGCTTAGCACAGTTCAAGGTACTGAGCACTTCCATGTTATTGTCCCATGTTTTATTCCCACATACTTGCAGCAGCGGGCAGTGACTCAGCCAACATGAATCATTGATGGCACCATGAGTCATGCTAGGTAGCACAGGAGGATCGAGAGAACCATTAAAAGGTTTATGGGAGATCAAGAAATGCACAGTATACTGTACAGTGATTTGTATCTAAAGAAAAAATATTTCATTTAGCAAGGAAGAAAACCCCAGGTGTATCAAAATGTTATTGCAAAGCCTCACTGGCAAACCAGAGCTCTCCCACGTAGCTCTGAATCAAACTTGTCCTTCTTCTGCAGCTGCCTCAGTCAGGTCCCTGTGTGCACGTGGGTCGTAACCCAGCCCGTGGAGAC
Source organism: Eopsaltria australis (assembly GCA_034509425.1). Lineage (NCBI taxonomy): Eukaryota > Metazoa > Chordata > Aves > Passeriformes > Petroicidae > Eopsaltria > Eopsaltria australis. Next base: position 301,700 of record JAVTVJ010002265.1, on the reverse strand, counting down.
AAACGGCTCGTGCCTCTCCTGTGCCTGCACCTCAGAGCACACAGGCACTTGTCAACATTCAGTCCTGGACACACCCTCAGCTGGCACAAACAGCACCTCTCCATCACAAGCTCAGGAGGGCCCGGGGATGCTGGGGGGCTCCAGCTGCTGACACTGCTGGTCTGGCTGTGGCTGTGGCTCTGCTCTGTTCGAGGGTGGCTACCAGAAAGGTGCAAGCCCAGGGCACAGTTCCCACAGGGACCCCACAGAGCTCCTCCCTGTGGGGCCAGCATGGATGGACTGACAGACAGATGAAGAAAGGCTGCTCTCCCTTCAGCAGGAACACAAAAACCTTGTGTTTGACATCCCTGTGGCAAATGCTCAGCTCCTCTTGCTGCTGCTGACCCAGGGCCATCGCAGCATTTTACAAACACTAATTAAATCATGGAAGACAGCTGTCTCACTCTCTATCAGGCAGATGCTCTTCCTCCAGCAACATCCTCCTGTCTGCACTTGTGTGTGGGGCTGAGCTGCAACGTGCTCTCCTCTCCCAGGGACAGGCCACACTTGCTCGAGGACAGGTGTGTGCACTAATGGAAAGGAATATTTTAGGAGGAGGCAAAAGAGATACCTAGGAAACAACTTTGAAAGGATGCTGCTAAAACTGGAGGCTAGCATTCCAGAGCAGGGGATTTTTTACAGAACTGGGAACCTCATGAAGCACTAACAGCATCTCAGGCTCCCTGCACCACCAGCGACTGCAGTGGGCAAGGGTCACTGGATCCCTCAGGGAGCAGGTCCCTGCTCTCCGTGTCTCTCACCTCGCAGCTCCCCCAGGTCCAGGGTCTTGCCCAGCTGCTCCAGGAGGTCGGCCCTGGCCGCGTTCTTCTTGTGCTTTTTGCCATCATAGTGCTGCTGTGCCATCATGGGGTTGTTGAACCAGGCTGTGCAGAGCTGGCAGTACCGGTCCGAGTCCCTGCGCTGCGGCGGCGACGGCACCGCCGGGGGACTGTCCGTGTGCGGCGGCTTCAGGGAGCCCAGAGCAGCTTCTGCAAAAGGGAATGATCAGACATGAGCTTTCCCAGGCTCGTGCTGCCTGAGGAATGTCACACCCTGAGGCAGATCCCACATTAGACACGGGGAATAATTAGCTGCAGTTACACAGTCCCGGTGGATATTTTGGATGGTGCTGCTTGGAAAGCTACCATTTCTCATTAAAAAAAGCATCATGAAAGGACAGCCCAGGACTGTTCCTCAGCCTTCTGCATTTCTCTAACTGGGGAAGGTGGATGCTCTCAGTGCAGTTACACGTCTTATCACTGTTCTGACTAAATTTGCTAAACTTATCCTGCATGAATTGCTACTCCCAGGAAAAATCGTCAGAGGAGAATAAATACACCATGCAGAGCCATCTCCTTCTGAGGACAGAGAGACATATGTATCATCTCAGGATTCTTATTTTTCAATTTATTTGGTCTCAGAAAGAATGGGGAAAGCCATAGTCATTGCAAACTGTCACAGATAAAAAACAGGTACTCAATAGTCAGTACCATCCTTCAGAGATCCTCACATAGTGAACTGTCAGGTACCAGCAACACACAACCTTAATTTAATTCTATTTTCCTTCAGGTTCATCGAAAGCCCATCCAGGAACACAAACATGACCCCTAAATCACTCCAAAGAAAAGTGAGTGATTAGTCTTTATATAATGGAATGCATTTTTTTGGACAGTTTCTCAACTTCGTACAATACAAGTCACAAACCCATGGAAGAAGAGTCTGAAGTAAAAGAAAGTCCAGGTAACACTGGGATACAAAAATATACAATGACTAGCATTTAATGATCACACCTCATTCAAAAATTCCCTTTTATGTGGCTTTCCTTTTCTTTTCCAGATTAAATGTCTGCTCTTTAAATAATTAACATCCTGCTCTCTCCATGGTACCGGAATAGGCACATTTGGAGGTGGCAAGAGACGTGTGGTGACTGTCTTTGATCAGGAGATGATCCAGCTGAGCCCTGATGAGCACACAGGGCAGCAAATGCCAAACCAACCTCAGTGTCTGACACCAGGAACAGCAACATGGGGGTATATTTAGGCATATAATTATGCCTAGAGCCCACTGTGATTGACTCCACAGCTTGAGAAAGTTAATAGTTATAAATCTTCTGCTGACCTGCTCAGTAAGGGACACCCTTCAAGGAAATTCTATCTTACATATAACATTACTTACAACCTTATCAATTTCCAGGGGTTTATAACCTTCTATTGTTTTTGATGATGACAGCCAAGGTATCAGAGTTCAGCAGCAATGATGCTGCCTCTGGAGAGCTGCTCCAGGCAGGGCCAGGCAGGGTCTGGCTGGATTTTGCTCCTAAAAAAAAGCCTTTTCTATGATTCCAGCAGGAGAGACATAGCCCAGCCCCTCCAAGGTGCATGCAACAGAACTGACAGAGTGAGCAAAGAGCAAAGCCAGGGGCAAGAATAGCCATTAGGAAGAAAATTAGGGTATTGCAATATTGCCTGTTCAAACTGGAATTACACAGACTTTGCATGTGCTTATTGCAAACGTGTTCCTGCACTCCCCAAGGAGCCTCCCTGCAGGAAAGAGTCCATGCCCAGAGCCCTGTGATGCCACAGGGACCTGAACAGCCCTGGTGATGCCAGGGGGACCCAGCCCTCCGCAGCACCCCAGGACAGGACTGAGTCCAGGGAAACAGACTGAGCTGCAGAGATGTTTGGAGCATTACAAACAACCAGCAATTTCAGCAGCCCAGGAGCTCTGTGACAGATCTGACTTGCTGATCCACAAGCCCCAGGCTATGGAGTTAAATCTATCCAATCTTTTGGCCAGCTTTCTCCCTGTTTCTACGTACGCTACTGCCGGAGGGGCACCAGGGAGGCTGAGGCTCACGGAGCTGGTGATGTCCACAGGAGTTACATCTCCTGCTCACTAAGGAAACCTGACAGAAGCATCTCTGCTCTCAGCCATTGGCCGGCCCAGCAGCCCTGTGGCTGCACCTCTGAGCCCCTCTCCATGAGGCTGGTGGCTTGTGCTGCCCCAAATGCTATGCAGGAGGGAGGCTGTCACGGGGACTGGCACTCCTGCTGCAGGGACGGCACCAGAGTCCCCCATGCCCACCCCAGCCCTGCTCCAAGCCCACATCCACACCTGGCTCCCATGAGACTGTGGGCTACAGCTCCACAGCAGAGATCCCCTGCCTGCATCATGTGGGGGCTGCCATGGGCAAGGATTTCCTCTTAGCACTCACAGTACAAAATATCTTGTAAAGTCACATTCCTCAGGTCCCAGTGGCAACCTCCACCAGTCCTAAGATGTGCTGAGCCCAGCCTAGCAATTAACGGAAACATCCCAAGTCTACCAAATTCTCCCAAAGAGAAATAGATGAAAGTTGACTTCTCCACAAATGTGAATTTATCATTTTGATATGCACTACATAAGTGCTACAGAACAGCAAATGCCATTATTCCCTGAGCCACGACATGAAAATTAATAATAAACACTCATGAAACGTCAAATGTTAAAAATGTTTCTCCATCTGAAACACAAACATAAAAGCTGCGAGTTTGACTATTTCAAGTATTGCAAAATGCTAAATAGCTCATGACAGTCTGCCTTACGTTCCCTTTCGCTGTGGGAGGGAAGTGAGAAAGTCTTACTTTGCTGCAAGAGGCAAAATACAAAGTTAGAAACACTTTAGCACTCTGGCAATGAACTAATGTTTGACTTCTTTCTCACATCCAAAGCTTTTCATTCCAAGCTGGATTTAAATGGCACCCAACTTTTTCCATTGGCACACTCCAGGAACTCAGCATGAGGACAAGTAAATAAGTGAGCCACAACAAGGGGAAACTCGGTTTTCTTCAGAAGAAATCCCAGAAATCTAGGACTAAGATGGACTCCAGCCGCTGCTGGACAGATCCTTGCACCCAAACCAAAAAGCCATTTACTCAGTCCCTTTTGATGACCCAAAGCCAGGACCATTGCCCCTTTCCTGGAATGATGCCTGCAGGTCCTCGCACTTGGATTGATGAAGACAGCAGCTGTTTCCCCCACAATTCTTTGGTTTATAACTCGTGGTGATGATGGGATGCAAGCTGACAGAGGATGTTGGAAATGACTAGAGAAATTCATCAGCAATAGTGGTGACACAAAGCCTCTGAGGGCTACAACCTTGTACAGCAGAGCAACAGAAAAGATCACAACTATTCCACTGTCATGATGAGACATCGTTTTTTGTGAGAAATCTGACTGTTGGGCCACTTCTTCTCCTGAAAGCACCGGCAGAGAATGAGACATCTGTGCTCCATCTGGATGGTAACTGTGAAGGAGAACGCAGATCTCTCTAAGGGGTCTAAGAATAGACGTGATTTTTTTTTTTTTTTGGGATTGATGAGACAGAAACCCCAGAATATCAAGCAGCAGAATATCATCCACAGGAGCATCCAGCATGCTCAGGGCTGTGCTTGGTTGGCTCTCAGGACTCATGAGCAGTGGAGTCTCTGAAGTTCTCTCTGAGAGACTTAATGCTCCCTGGTGCCAGCCACAGAGGACTGGGACAAAAATCCAGTGAAAATTGCTGGGTGACTGTAGGAAGCACAGAAAAATGCTGTGTCCAAAGGGTGTATTTTTGAGAACTCCTGGAGAGCAAGGAGGTGCTTATTAATGTATTCTTGAGCTCAGCTTCATCTTCCAGATCAAGTGCCTGTAAGAGCTGATGAATCCTTGAGTTGCTCCTTCCTAGTGATTAGGATGGCTGAAGAGCCCATTACTCCAGAGCACACAGCATGGCTCACTCAGAGCCTTGTGAGGCTGATCTAGATGATTAAAAAGCGAGACAAAAACCACAATGCAAGGCTGCAGCTGTTAGCAAGCCCTGCCTTGGCCAGGCCCTGCGGCTGGAGGGTGAATCTACATTGTCAACTTACACGGGAGTCAGTCCATGCCCCATTCCGAGATCCAGCCCTCCTGTGAACATCAGCTCACCTGGGCTTCACCAGGGTTTGTGGCAGGTCCTTTGGTGCTGGAGGAGGAGCTGCTGGCATCTTGCACACAAGGAATGGGGTTCAAGCTCTAAGACAAGCCCTGGACAAATAAACACCAAACCCAAATCCCTGCTGCTCTCTGTGCCCTTGCAGCTGTGTGCCAGCTGCAGGGAACAGCCTGAAGAGCCCAACATCAGTGAGGTGTGAATGACCATGAGAGTTCAGGTGAGAGCCTTCCTCCTGGCTGACCCAGGGGTGGTTCCCCAGCTTGCCATGGCTGTACCCTCACCTCCCACAGGACACACAGGTGCCCGAGCCTGGCCAGTCAAACTCAGAAAACCACAATTCCCCACATTCCCTCAGGCAAAGGGGCCAACAGTTCGCAAGCCCACCCTGGCAAAGGACAAATCATATTTTCTGTATCAGTATCTACAGTGTGTGAAGTTAAAAAGGCAACAAAACCACACACACCTAGTGCCAAGCCCCGTTATCTAATCACATCTAGGATTTACGTGCTAGGCAGGGTCCAGTACACACAGCTCCATTTGTATTTTGTGCTGAAGGAAGTGCCACTGGCAGCAATTCTGGGTCACATCTGTCTGCAGGACCTCAGCCCAGCAATCCTTCCTGGAGAATGAGGAGTGCTTTGTTCTCTGCTTCCACAACCACAGAGGAATTTTTTTTTTCACAGATTATTAGTGGTTTTCAGGGACTTTATGGTTAAGCAAACAATAAGATGGTTAAATTGTCCAATTCCAACATTTGACTTTTTAAATGTAAAAGTTAATAGGCTGCATTACTAGAATCACTGTGGAGGAAAGCATGAAACCCATCTGGGCAAAAATCAAGAGACAATCAATCCAAGGGTTTTTAAGGCCTGATTTCCCTTTGTGGTAGAAGCAGATGATGCTCTGTACTGTACAGTAACACCTAAGGTTTATTAAACATATTAGCTGAGCTGATAATTAAGCTGCTGATAATTAAAGCCAGGCTTGGCTATCTGCATCCAGTGGAGACATTGTCTTCCACCAAGAAAACACTTTGGAACTGTGGAACAGGAGATAGGGCACCAGGGCCAGTCCCAGCTGATAAACCCCCAATCTACATAAAGCAGACAATAATGAGCATCAGGAATTTAAAAGGTTGTTTTGACAGCAACACAAATGAACAGCTGCTTCTGCCAGCCGCCAGTGCTCAGCTTTCCATGCTGAACCCATTTTCTGCCCGCACACACCGAGCCAGCACCGTGGCCAAACCCCCTCGGCACCGTGAGCCCACACCCCCTGCACCAGCCCCTCCTGCTCCACTTGCTGCCTCTGCACCTACCTGTGGCCTTTAAGGCTGGCTGTTCCCCTAGCAACAGTTTCAACCTTTTGGCATGGATTTTCCCTTGGTAATGTGATTCCGCCACCACCGCTGAGGTAAAGGACATGTTACACAGTGTGCAGCATTTGTTCTTATCCACTGAGTCACCATCACTGCCCTGGGTGGACACAAAAACACAGACAAAAAAAGAGGTGTATAAGCCCACTAAGCACAGTCACAGAGAAAGAAGAGAAGAATAGGAGGGAGGAATCCAGGTTGTTATACCAAGGCCATGGCTGCCAAGGGGCTTCCCTTCCTCGTCTCTCCCAGCCTTGTTCCTACCTCGTCCCAGCCCTGTCCAGCTTGGGGACACATCCAACTCCCCAGCACCTTCACTCTGGTCTGCACTGGGAGCTCAGCCTGTCACTGTGTCCCACATGGCCATGGAGCTCCTGGTACATCCCTGAGCCTCCCTTTCCTCAGCCTTTTTTGCTGTTCTCTGGCTGAGGGAGTCACACAGACACAGAGCTTTCCCTGCCATCTGACACTGATGCTTCCTCCTGATGCACTTTTTTAAGAGATAATCTTAAAAATATCTGGGGGGACAGGACTGGGGGCACAACCCTCTCTGCAGGTGGGAGAAACAAATGAACTGTCTGAAATCATATAGGTCCCTCCAGCAGGATCCAACACCAGCCTTGGGCAAACCCAACACAGAGTGGACACCTGACCCATCACTGAAGGTCATTTCTCCCCCCAAAAAGCACGACCAATTTTCATCACTTTTTTGTTGTTGATAACTGTAAATCAAACCTTAGGGAGGAATCTCAAGAGGTGATTATTACTGCTCTGAGTGTAATTTGCACTTCTTTTAAATAGCTTTCTCTCAAGATATTTTATGTCTTCAAAGGGAAATCACTTGAAAGTTAAGAGCAGAGTAGAAAATTTCCAGTATCTATTGATCATCAGTGGCAACATATAAAGAGCCTCCAACAGAGCTCGTTTGAAAAGCTGATACACTTCAGTGTTAATGCACCAGGGTCTCTTCCTCTGCCAGGGCTGCTCTTCAGTGACATTTTTTCCTTTTCAACCTACTTTCTCAGCTAGACTGCAATTAAAAATAAAAAATTAAAACCCCTTCAAAGAGCCCTCCAATACCTCATGTAGTGTTCAGGGTCCCATTTACACTGACCCACAGTTCACTGGGTTCACCCAAGTCTCTGGGCGAGTACCTCGATGCACAGGTAGGAGTTCAGCTGCCAGCAGGAGAGGGGTGTCCCCAAACTCTTGGTGGGTCTACGAGCCCCTCTGCACATGCATGACAGACCTCTGCTTCCTCACAGCCAGTTTTATATACCAAGTGCCATGTGTTAGTGAGATGCACGAGGTATTTGGGCTCTGCCCTTATTAAAAATTCACCCAGCTATGCATCAGCCCTTAGCAGCATCACCTCCCTCCCCTCCTCCAGCAACCAAGCCCCTGCACAGAGCCAGAGGTGCTCTAAGCTGATCCAGCCCTGAAGGGTAATTATGCCTTCTCATTTGTCAGAGGCTGTTTTACCTGAAACCAAAGAGGCTGGGGGAAGCTGATCCGGGTGTCCTTCGTCACCCGCTGAATGACACTGCGCTGACAGGATTGTGCAGGTGCTGAAATCACAGGGCTGCTCACCCAGGACACCTCAGCTGGGGCACAGGGCTCCTCACAGGGCAGGTGGCTGCTCCCCGAGGATGTTGTGCACCCATGTGCACCCACCCATCCCTCCTCATCACTGTCCAGCTCCCAGGGCTGAAACAGTGAACAGGCACTAAGAGCTCCGTTGAGCTTCTATAAATCCACTGGCAGCTCCTTAACCCCGTGCTGCCAGACACAGCCAAGGAATATTTCTACATTTTGTTTCTGCAGCTTTCTCCAGCTGATCCTGCCTCACCAACCTTCACTATAATGCAGCATAGAAGCCACTGGCTTCATACAAACTGAAGCACAACAGAACACATCACTGGCTTGGAGTTGAAGCATCCCTCTCCCAACACTGACATCCCCACTCTCCCCCTGCTCCGTAGCTCTACCGAGCCAGCCTAATTTATAGGGCTTCTTTTTGTTGTATTAGAAACTTCAGTCTCGTATATCCAACAGAATTAACTTCAGTTATTTGGCTGCCTGTTAACAAGCTGCTAAAAGGCATAATCCTCAGACAGGGCCAGGCACTTGCAGTCCTTTGCGGGATATTCTTTAAGCAATCCACAGGAAAAGTAAGGATTTTTATTCCACAGATACAAATCTGCTATCTTAATTTCCTAGGTTTTTCTAAGAAGAAAAGATTATACAAACCCTAGAACACAGCAGTATAAACCACAGCATTAAAGTGACTTTTAAATTTGAATTCATTTTTGGTGCATGAAGGTGCTGCTGTTAAAGAGCTGCTTTCTGTGCTGCTCCATAAGAAATTCAGGCCATTTCTGTTCTGGAGCTTGTTTTCCTCATGGTACCAGCAAAGAGCAAGTTCCAGTTCATGGCTCTATAAAGGTGAAACACTAAGTCTGGAGCCCCTTAGGCCCTGGACATCCTGAGGAACAAGCAGCCCTAAACAAAGTGCAGGGGCTATGACAAGGTCAGCACGTGTCCCATGGCACCCTCTCCAGCAGAAGCAGAGCTGCTCGCAGCCTGGGGAGGGTGGGGTGACCCAGGATACCCCACCTGCCACTGCCCAGACCTGGTTCAGTGAGCATTTAAACCTGACAGAGAATGAATTGAAGTTTTCCACTGCTATTTTCTTTGGTTACAAACCTCAGGTTGGGTACAAAAGACACAGTAAGAATGCTGGCCCTGAAACCAGTGGTTGCATCTCAGTCTCAGTGTAGGTGCTGAAGATTTCAGTTACAGCACATGGTAAATTCTGCCCTGGAAGCATTAAATGTTCTGATTTCCTCACTGCTGCAGGCCAAGTCTCCCGAGGCAGGCACAGAGAGGCACAAGCCCTTGGTTCCACCACCCCCAGCACCACATTGCAGGACAGCAACAGAATCTAATAACATGCTACCATCCCTCAAGCCATTCATCCTCACTGTTAATGAGCCCTTTCCTCTTTTAGGAAGATGAAGCTGGTTAGAGCAATTTTCTATCTTACAATACAAGTAGGACTAGAAAGGATTTGAAGGCTTTTCTCCCATCTCAAAAAATGTGCTTCGTAACACATCAGACATTTTCACCATGTCAGTTCTGATCATAAACAGGGTTAAAAGCAGTGAGAATCAGAATTTAAACCTGATTCACCAATACTGGGACTTAAGGAAATAACTTCTGATTTCAGTGGGGCATGACACCTTCTCAGATTACTTTCAGCTGAAATGTTAAGCAGAAATTTAAAATGAAAGGTCAAGACACGATGCTTTTCCCCCTCCCCCATACCAAATTAAACCAATAATGAAGAGCACAATAGTCAAGTTGTTATCCATTGGAAGACTACTTGTATGAGCCTTCTACTGCTCACCCCAAAAGGCTAACAGGTGTTTTGGAAATGCAGTGTCTTTGCAATCCTCAAACAGCCAACCCCTCCCTTCGCCTCACAGAAGGGTCAGGAAGCAAATGCTGTTTCCAATCCCATTGCACCGAGTATCCACAGCTGCAGCCACCTCTCCCTCCTGTTGCCACCTGGCAGAAGGACAAGGTGTTAGTTCTGTGGTCAGCAGAACACAAACCCAATGGCATTCAGCCATGTAACAGTTTTGACAAAAAAAGGGCTAATATTCCCTTTTTAGTTGCAGATACTTCTACACGAATTTAATTAGCTTTCACGGATTGTTTCTAACACTCATTAAAGTTGCTGTGCCACGGCCTGAGTGACACTGCTGGGATTGGGCACTGCACTGCACATGCACATGGCAGGGATGTTATTGTGCAGCATTAGAGATGTCCTAAATAGTTCTGTTCTCTCTAAACGCAAAGGCTTGCATAATATCTGATCAGCAACAGGCCTACTTTGAGCTGTAAATGTTGCCAGATTTTCCCTGCTATATTTTTGTAACACAAATAATTTTAGAATTTAGGTCTGGCCTAGCCTAGCATTCACCTAGAACATGAGGACGCGTTAATCCACCCCCACTAGGGCTGCCCCTGGCAAAAGCATCAGCAAACACAGAATCACAATCCTTCTCCATACTGCCTTTCACAAAGGCAGTGGGAAATAATTCAACTTCGACTTATTTGAGGTCTGATTGGTTCTCTGTCCTCCATATCCCATGCTGAGGTGCACATGCAGTATGTGGTTCCTTGTTAGATGTAATCAAACTCCTCAGAGGACCCTGTTCCCTGTCTGTATGCACCTGCCCATTGCCCTGTCATTAATAACTCAATAAAATCACTGCAAGATCCTGTTGTCAAGGGGCAGACTGCATCTGTAATTAGCCTGTGTGCAACAGAAAAGTTCACTGGTGTTTTAATTACAACGTGAATGAGCTTTCAGATTCCTTGGGCAAAGCTTGTGTGCTTCTCCCTTTAATTACAAGATATCACACTGAATATCAATAGCACTCAGCCCCAGTCACACTGAACTCGTTTGGATGCTGCGTGCTGGGAACCTTGCTGCAGCTTTCACACAGCCCCAGAATGTGGGAAGGAGGTGAATGAATAATTCCCCATGAAGCCATCTCTTAATAATTCAGTCTCCTTCTGTCTATTGCTTGACAAATGGCTGTGAGCTGGTCCAATTCCTCACCTTCTTTTGTTTATTTGAACACAGCTGAGGAAGCCAATGGCCAATCCTTAAATTGGCAGACTGAGAGCAAACATGGGTGTGGAGCCTTTGGATAAAGCACATCAACTCCCAGAACGAGTCCACAGAGCCCTGGGGAGGTGACAGCGCTCTTGGGGACCTCTTGCTCACCCCAGGGGATTTCAGCCATGACACTGTGGTGGCACCACTGGCATCTCCTGGTAGCAGGAGGGCAGGGCACTGCATGGCAGGTGTACCTACAGCAGCTCTGGACCTGGCACTACACTCCAGGTGTACCTACAGCAGCTCTGGACCTGGAACTACACTCCAGGTGTACCTACAGCAGCTCTGGGGACCTGGCACTACACTCCAGGTGCACACACACAGCTCTGGACCTGGCACTACACTCCAGGTGTACACACACAGCTCTGGACCTGGCACTACACTCCAGGTGTACACACACAGCTCTGGACCTGGCACTACACTCCAGGTGTACACACAGAGCTCTGGACCTGGCACTACACTCCAGGTGAACACACACAGCTCCACACACACCACTGCCACCCCACGCTGCTCCCCAAACACTGTCCAGGTGTGAGTTCTCCCCTCTGCCCAGTGACCCTCACCCTTGAGAGTGGTGTCACATCCTGGAAGTCTGAAAGTGACCCCATTGCTGCTCAGCTGCTCAGCTGCCAGCAGCACCCCAGAGTGGCCATGAGCCCACACCTGGAGGCACGAACTTCCCACAGGCATCACGCCTATCATCTGCCCCAGCTGCTCACCAGCAGACCCAGCCATTGCACTGAAATGGAGCAAGCCCTGAGTATTTGCTATCGGCTTTTTCTTTTCCTATGAAAGAATATTTGAATAACTAAAAACGCAATTACTGTTGCTGATGCACGTAATAATTCTTGTGTAGTTTATTGAGAATTATTTCCAGTTACTTTGCATTTCAGCTAATCTAAATGTTACCTCCAGGCACCTGATCATCTGTGGCTGTAACAGGGAGAATGTTGTAGCCCAGAGTCAATGATTCACAAAGCAGCTGAATAAAGAGGGACTTGGATTTTACCCACATTTTCTGACCGGAGCTTTTTCGCTGGGCAGCCTCCATCGATGGGGTGAAGCATGTAATAGAGACGGACTTTGCTGGCATGCTTCCGACTCTGGAATGTAAAAAGAAAAGAAACAGGAGAACTGAAGTTACAAGGAGCAGGAGGCTCTGTTGTGGTGCTCACTACACCAACCCACAGTCAGATTCCACGTCCCCTTGCCATATATATCCACCACCGGAGGAGAAAAGAGGGAAGAATCCAGATGAGGAGCATTTGCACTTCTGAGAGTTTTTCACAGAGCTCTGCACCCAGCTGAAATGAGCTGTGGGATGAAACCTGCCATTAGCAGAAGAAACGGTCCACCCTGGCCCCTCTTCAGGTCCTGCTGCCTGCAGGCTCTCCAGGACACAGCAGGGATCAGACGGCGAGGGAAGGACAGCATTTGTTATCAGACCATTTCCATGGTGGGGCAGATTGAAAGATGGGGGTTACTGAGCTTCAGCCAGAGACACAAGAGCATCCTGAGGTGTCAGAGGCACACGCACAAACCAAGTCCACAGCTGCTATGCTGCTAGAATGATAAAATTTAAGAAGGGTAAAAAAATCTTTCGTGAGGGACACACGAGCAGGTTTCACACTGCCTTTGGGCACAGCTGTAGCGCACTGGCAGGTGAGGGTTAGAAGAGACAGGAGATCCCCTGGTAACCCCAGCAGCAGCAGCCAAAGCAAATCCTTGGGACTTGCAAGACTTAAAGGAAGATTTTGAAGCTTCTACAGCAGGAGCACAGACATAAACCTTAAAATTCCTAACTTACATCAGGTCTTGTCTTAGCAGATGCAGGGGGGAAAAGCCTGCAGCCACAAAATGCCTGCACTCAGCACATGGGCAGCAAACACATGGGGAGCTGTTACCATGCAAAGGTTTCCTTTGAATCACCCTTTCCAACTGCCCCACAGAACAACAGCACCATAATGTTATAATTTCAGATCACAGAGCTGCAATGTAAAAATATTAAATTATCATTAGCATGTTCTGGAACATTCTTTTTCCTGTGGTATAAACTTGGAGCTAAATTTGCAGGGAGCTATATTTGTATTCGCATGCAGAAATGTGACTATGCAATAATTTTTTCCACAGAGCAAATCAGTCAAGATAAATAATGTCAAATATCTGTCCCCATCTTGTCTTCCTGCTGCATTTAGCAAATGTGACCTTCCATGGTCAGAGCAAAGTGCAGGAAACCCCAAAGCTCCAGCCATCAGATGAGCAACCCAGACAGCGACTGCATAATTAGAAAATGACAAAACAGATGTTTGAAATGCACAGGACAGAGGTGCAACGCCAGTCCTGGTGCTTGGCTGCAGTCCCAACTTTGAAGTGATGCTTGGCGGATCCCTTGCACCACACAGGGCCAGTCAAACATACTGTAAAGTCAAAGTGGCCAGAGTTTTTCAGGCGAATTTCTTCCCTGAGCATTGACACCCCGCGGAGCAGTCAGCCTCCCTCGAGTCATCCTCCCCATAGTCACGAGGCTCTTCCCTCGCTTGACTTCATCCAGCACGTCACGATGCCCACGCGCACACAGCCACAGCCTGCTCAGTTTGGAGGGTAAAAAATTTGGGAGGGGTTGCTGGGTGTGTGTAAGCTGCAAAGATGTTAAGAGGAATCATTTTCATGATTCTGCTCCGTGGCACTCAGCTGGACCATAAATAGTGCCCAAATGTCAGCATCAAATGACAGCACAGCTTCAGCCTTCTGTAAAATACCTCTCACCTTTCCTGATACATTTGTTTGGATTTGTGAAAGCCAAGGTTGAGAAATGACTTACGTTAGGCATAATTTAAAACTGCACAGCTCCTTATGCAACCTTATTATCTTACGGTCATAAAAGTGGAGCTTAAAATCATCCCTGGCCTGCGCGCATATGTGGTGAGCATCTCCTTCCCTCTGCGGAGCAGAGGAAGCACAGCCCATTTGTCATCCATTTTATCTCTGGCATTTTCTACATTTACATGTGTATTTATCATCCCAACACCCCAGCAGGAGCACGGCAGGAGCACAGTGATTATTCTTAGTGCGCTGCTCGCAAACAGCACTGCGGGCTGTCCTCTCCCTTCTGAAAACCTGCAGCTTCAAGGCACAAGGAGGGCAAGTGCCAGACACATGGGGGGCCAAAGGAAGAACCACGAACAGGAGCCCAAAAACTGGGATAAACTGAGATTAGGGCACCTCCAGCTCCCATTTTGACCCATCTCACTGCATGCACAAGCCTTAGGAAAGACAAAACCTTGCCACATCTGTAAATCCACAATCCAGAACAAGCACACTGCCTTGTAGAGACACCTCCAACATGCACCACAACCTCATTTTGGGTGCAATAAGGGTGTTTCTGTGCCCATGAATATTTCTTTTGTAGTTGTACAAAGTGTTACGCCAAAGACATTTTCACTTTCCTGTCTCTAGTGGGAACAGCACCTTTTAAAGACACTAAGTCTGGTTTAATACTGCAGGCTTGAAAACCAGCCCTGACTATGCAGGGAGCTCAGACAGAGTCTGTTTTCACACAGCTGCTGCAGAGCTCTGCATTGCAAGCTCATTTGCCACTGTAAGGCTCATCAATAAAAGTAAATAAATGGATCACTTCTATCTCTATCAAATCTACTCTAATACAGAAGATCGTGGCAGAGACAGCAAAGTTCTGGCAATTCAACCCTAGAACATAAAAGGGCAAAGCAGAGCTAAATTGTGCCATGAAATGCAATTTGATTTTGCATAAATCAGGTTTTGCAGCACACTGTGCCTGGAGCAAGCGGCGAGCGCAGGCAGCGAGGTCTCTGCGGGAGCAGTGGCAGCTGGCAGGGCCCCGGGAGCTGCAGCCAGGGCTAGTTTGGGATGTGCAGCCCTGTTTGTTGGAGGGGTCTCTCATCCCTTCTCTGTGGATGTACCAGCAGCTCTGGGGAAGGCTGACACATCTCCCTTCACACGGCCAGAAAGTGGCCAGCTGAGGCATCATAGCCCGGGGCTCACCAGGTTACACAGACACACACACAGACCTTCCCTTCCCTGCGTTTGCCCAGGGGTCTGGGAGAGCAGTCCCCTCACCAGCTGCATGAGCTCAGCACCCCACCATGGCCCCAGAAGTGCTCCCACTTTACACCACTGATTCAAGCTGAGCTGGCAGTCTGAAACACTTTACTTGTGAGGGCCTTCTTCCTGTCTCCTGTCATCAGGTTCAAATCAACTATCTCTGCAGCCTCCCTCAGGCTGTGCTAGCATATAATCTCATTTCCCTATTCCCCATATACCCCTTCATCAATCCTTGCTCCCTCCTGTGCTGGCAGCTTTATGGTTTTGGGCAGTTTACCCTTCCTCTCCTGCTCCTCCTTCTCTATAACCTCTTCTCCAGCCAAAGGCCAGGGACCCCCACGCTGGGGAGCACATGGCTGCACCAAGCACCAGCAGAGACACAGGTGCAAGATGAAGGAAGAAGCCACCATGGCTCCCAAACAGCTGCAGTTTCTTAGTCTGCAATAAATTCTTTTTCAGAAGGCCATTGGTTGGGTTTTAATCCTTTTAGTATACACTGTGTTGATTTTTTTGTGTGCTGGCAGTTTCTTAATTAAATTGCCATGCAACATGCAGTCACATGACTACACCAATTTTATTACCTGTATTGGCCCTACCCATAATCTCATCAAAAGAGAGAAAGTTATTTTGGCTGGCCCAGTTCTCCAAACCTTGTGCAGAAACTGAGCTCCATCGTCCTCCAGCCCCTTTCCCGAGCATGCTGTGCCCAGCAGCTGTGCCAAGCTACACGGGACCGCGGCACTGCCGTGCCTGGCTCTGTGCTCACTTCCTCCTGGAAACTTCCTCCACTTCCCCACACCCACAGAGGGTCACCAGTGACAGTGCACAGCATGTGGCCAGCACACTTCAAGCACCCACTTGAGAACTGCTGGACCTGCTGACCTAAACGACATCATTCTGGAATTTGTAATCGCTGCCTAACAACCTTCCAAATTTCACTGGAATGGAACCAATCTACTTGTTCCTCTATGATATAACAACATCCTCTGCGTTTTTAAAATAGACAGGAGAAGTATTTTCAGCAAATGCCTTCCCTTTTCTGCCTCTACTACCCACACAGCAAACACTGTCAAGATCCCTGTGGTTCACTGCAGAGCTGAACTCTCGGCTGTTATTCCAGACACTGCTGGATGCCAATGTCCTTTTTCTCCCTTTGTAATTTTTGAAAAGCCTCATTTATAATTTATGGTCATTTCTATCAACTTCCCCTTTTCCCCCCATGAGTTAATTTTTTAAAAAGTGTCTACTCATGCTTTTGCCTTCCTGGGCACACAGATATGTGTCTGCAATTCCCGAGTGCTCAGCTGAATTCACACCCCCATCAAACTGGCTGCTCCAAAGCAAAGAGAGGCACGTTGCTGATTTGGACATTGATTTGTTTACACATTAAGGCAACTACTGACGATCTATTCAGCCAAGCAACCACCAGCTCCACTCCCTTACATCTGTGATCGTTCCACCTGGTTCGCCAGGCTGACTCCAAGTGGGGATCCTGAGCATGAATTTTCTGTCTCAGGAATCACCATTTCACCTGTGATCCTTACTGCTTCCTCTATCGATTTTGACTGTAGTCAAAGCATGTCTTGTCCAGCACACTGCTAGGTACCCTGTGGAAGTAACTCTCCTTAGAGAATGTTGCCAGAGCAGCATGGCAGGAACAGCCGGGCTCAGCACCTGGCTCACATGGTGCTGCCACCCACAGACCTGCCCCCCACATCCAGGGCCACCACAGGCACCTGCTCCTCCCCAAACCCACTCGTAGTTCCTTCTTACATCACTCCCTCACCTTCCTTCTGCAGGTGGATTTTACATCTACACTAATGCAACCACGCATTTACTTCTCCATTGGTATTAAGGGATTTTTCCAGGCAATGTACCTGCCTGAGCAACCCAATTGAGCTGAAGGTGTCCCTGCTCTTGGCAGGGATTGGACTAGACCTTAAAAGGTCCCTTCCAACCCAACCCACTGTACGGTTCTGTAAACATGCCAAGGGAAAGGGGATGCAGGGCCAGAGTGAGCAGGCTGGGAACTTCTGAAATGTACTCCACACAGCAAGCTAAAGCCTTGCTGCTCAGCTGCAGCTCAAGTCCTTCATCTCAGGCCACTCTGCTATTGGGTACTGATGTTCGAGGTGTGGGTGGACTTTATTGCTGGTACAGCCCCCCCATCCCAGTACCAGGTAGGCAACAGAAGAGTTAACACAAATACATCTGCTGTGCATACGAGCTGGCCAGCACCAGCTCCGCAGCACGGCAGCACCAGCAGCAATGCTGCTGTTCCCATTCCATCTTCACTGTCTGAAACAAATCCCTGCTACAGCGCGTCAGTGCCAGTCACTCCTGAGAGCCCGTCAGCCCCGAGTGCACGGGGGCGGGTCTGTCACAACACACCATGAGAACTAAAGACTCTGCTTTCAAACACCAAGAACCCCAATCCAAACACGGGTTGCAAGTTTAAAATACTAAAGACAAGCAAGAGTGAATACCTGGAACAAAGAGGTGCCCTCCCATGCAGCAGGATCAGAATGGGAATGCTGCGGAAAAGCAAGAGCTGCAGAACTTGTCTCCTGGGGATACTGGCCAGGGTGAGCCAGTGCAACCTTGCTTTGCTTTCATTCCATGTAGCTTTCGTGTGACATCTCTTATGCCTCTCCATTACTGCTAACCCTGGGGTCCCATTTTCCCGGTGTGTTTTACTGCTGCTCTGGAAGGACCTTTTAACTTCAGCTATTTTTAGACAGCAATAGGCCTCTGTGCAGAGGTACCTGGGAAGGGAGTTGTGCACAGGGCTTCATCTGCTCTGCTGTTGCTGCTGTTTAGCAATAGATTTTGACACTGGGAGTGCATTAAAAATAATGCTCAGCCATTAACGTTGACAACAGCGCAGTAACATAGAGCCTTGTAAAGTCCCATCCCATCTCCACTGGTTCCCACAGCCCACCGTGATGCAGCAGCTGCTGCTGCCCTGCGTGCAGAGAGGAAGGATGAGCCTTGTGCCCTAAAACACTGGCAACCACCTATCCTTCTCATATGCAATGGGTGGTCACATTTACCTCAACATATTTTAACTGGGGCTGTTACCACGACACAAACTGCCAAGGTATATCCGCAGCAGGCCTGCAGGTGCACACAAAAAGAATTGAGCAGCACCATAATCACCTCTGCAACTCAAATATGCTCTCCTTAGCTTTTTCTCCTCAAGCCAAGGTTCTTCTATCAAACACCAGGACGATCTGCAGGACAACAGTAATGCTTGAGCAGCCACCAAAAACTATGAACATCACAGCAGAGCAGATTCCAGCACTGGTGGGGAAGGACATGGAAACAACGGGTGGGATGTCCCCTTCTCCTTCATCCTCTGACAGATTTACATGTTACTGCCACCAAAGCAAGACACAACATGGCAGCTGAGCAGCAACAGAGGCAGAACATACAGGAGAGATCGTGCCCAGCAAATGTCACGTTCCCTTCCATGATCACTGACATCAGCAGAACCTGACACGCGACAGCCCTCTGCAGCCTTTATTTTCAGCTAAAGCACATCCTTTCCACTCCTCCATCCTGGAAATGCCTGCAGCATCTCACACAGGGAGCTGGGAGTAGAAACATAACATCCCAGCTCCTCGCTTTCTAGCATAGCATTTATTTTGTTAAATAGAGTATGTGCTCTAGCAGCACATTAATATTTCAGACACAGGATTGCCTTTCTGAGCACACACATCTTGATCCTTAAGGCACTAATGTGCCAATAGTAAACAATGTTTATTATTCCTTCAAACAAGCCACTGCTTCATGCCGTTTCCAGCCAAGGACAGCCCAACTGGAAGCAGATTAACCCCAGCACCACTCCAGCCTGTGCAGACAAGGAGTATTGATGAGGCTGTCGATATCCCTCGCCTGCTTCGCTCCAGAGACAGAGTGAGAAATTCCACAGCACACTCAGCTCCGGAGAGCAGCCAAAGGGCATAGCACTTTATTTGTTTTCCCCAGTTTCTTCTGCATTTGAATTTTAATACACTTTGCCTCTGCCCTCCCCAGCTGCTCCACCACAAGCATTCAAGCAGCATTCCCTCATCCTATAAGGTGAGTCGGCACTTGCACAGCCCCCTCCTGGGCTGCTCTTCCTCCAGACCTGGCATCTTCCTTCATTTTAAATGCAAAAACAAAGCACTCTCTGAACACCTGTAGCAATAAAGATTATGGAGAAAATGGAGAAGAGCATTACAGCAGCTTGAGGAGCAAATGTGGTGATGAATGTGCAGCTCAGGGTGAAATCTGAGAGCAACTTTGAATATGAGGTAATTTTCCTGCAGGATTTTCAAGGGGAAACACAAAAATACATGGTAACACGTTCCTAATGGCTGTGAACACCTCTACATAGAGATGGGGATTCAGAGCTAACTAAGAAACCTTAGCTCTCTTTGTTTTAGCTTTTTTAATTTACAGAGCAGCTCACCAAAGTGATTAATACAATCTCTCTCCAGAGCTGGAAGGAAGTGTTAAATTACAGCTGATCCAGAGAGAATCCAGTACCAAAGAGGCTTCTGGCTCCAGAGGAAGGAAAGATGCAGAGATACAGAAAAGAAAATAGCTCATTCCTGGGGCACAGACTTTCGGTGGCATTGCAGCAAGCACGGCACATTATCGCCCCTTGACACCGACAGTGGAATACGAGGGGTGAAACACCCTCCCCGCACTGGCCATCACCCCCTGCCTGGCCACCACCCACCTGGCGCAGCCAGCATCACCTGCAGCACAGAGATTCTTCACCCAAATAGTGACCCTGCTCCCTTTTGTTCCTCCCAAGGAGGAAAGGGGAGCCAGGGCACCTCAGGGATACTTGCATGTCACAGCAGCACAGGGATTGTCTCAGGCATCCATACTTCGCTGTTTTATTCCAGAAGCGGAAGTGAGAACAAAGTTTTCTGATACTTCAGGGGACAAATTAAGATATTAATTTGCTTTAAGAATTAAAATACACAAATGCACACTCTTTCAGGCACCAACACCAACCAGTAAGATTTGCCTCATCTCTTACTCACAGCTGCGCAGAAGCTGCCCAGCATCAACCCCTCGAGACACGCAGCACCGCAGTGTGCATTGAGCTCATTAAGGCATTTCCTCATTTGGGAACGTCATTACAAGCCAATATCCCAAGGCAGCTACTGGGCTCAACTCTGTCCTGGGGTGAACCCTGGGGAGGAGGGCAGGACCTGGCAGTTTCAGCGGGATGGGAAGGAGAGCCAGAGTGCATCAGACACATTAAACAAAGTCAGAAACACAGTTGCACAAAGCACATGTAATAAAGGCAGTGCTTGCTGCATGTCAAGTTGGAAGCAAAAAATGCTGCAAACACTCTGATCCTTTTGTCATTTTTCCACTACACTTGCCCTTGGAAATAATATCGCTTAATACTGCGTGACTGACATAAAATCATTTTTTATTCCTGGCAAAGTAGCACAGAAGAAAAGTTATTGGTTGGTGATTTGGAGAAGGAGATGAGACAGCAATTGGAACTGACTATTCCTGTTTGGCAAGATAAAAACGTCCCCCTTTCATAGGCTGTTTCTCTCTATTTTCTTACAGAGAAATGTCTTATTTTGCATGCACAGAGAGCCAAGATTCCAGTCCCTGGCACAAGGGCTGTAGAGTTCACTTGACTGCGCTAGCGAGGCAGTGGATCAATTCGCTTTCTCTCCAGGCTCACTCAGGAAGGATGAGGGCACTGCTGACCTAAACAAACCCAGACAGAGCCCTGGCACCCGGCATCCCTGGCTGCACCATCACCAAGGGCCCTCAGTGCCCATGGGTAGCTGGGGTGGCCACCCCCAGGGCTCCTGAAAATGGATTTGCAGAAAATTTAGTCTTCTGAAGTTGATACTTCTGCTATGAACTATAGAGCACTTTTTAAAAGTAAGAAGGAAAAAAAAGAAAGGTGTGAAAATTGTGACCAGCTGCTTTGATAACTAGAAAGAAACGGTGAATTTTACACTCCTGCTATCAACTAATGGCCTGCAGCAAGGGCTGGCAGCATCAGACGGGATGGAGCCCCCAGCTCCACCTCCCCAGAAAACCTCAGGGCAGGTGTTCAGCCTCTCAGCATGCCTGTGAGCCCTTGGGAGCAGGGTGCCAGAAGGTCACCAGGAGAATGAGCATCACACTTGGGAGTGGTGACCAGAACAGATGCACCAAAGGGACACTGCTCCCTGTTGAGAGTAGCAAAGTGTGGCACAGCCACAGGGCAGGAGCACTCCCAGCCTCTGGGCCACCGGAGAGGATCCTAACTGGTCTTTACAGCTCACTCACTCCATGCCTCTGCTCTGTGTTATGCAACCCACCAGCAAGGTTTGGGAATGACATTATTGTGCTGAACACCTACAGCGTCTGCTGGGATTTCACAGCGGATGACAAACGAGCACAACACCTCGCACTAAAATATACAACAGAGAACAGTGTTGTTTTCCACATTTCAAAAACATCTGCTATGAATTAATGATTCAGCTCATACCTACAATGACAGGCACAGAGGAGACGAGATTGGCTGAGCACCCTGTGGCTCACCAGGCACTGCTCCTGTTTCTGCAGCAATGCTCCTGCCTCCTGTAGGCAAAACTTGGCATTCGCAGTGCCCAGTATCAAGATCTGGAAGGTGTCCCTAAAACTGCAGCCTTCAACTTCAGAGTTTCCAGGGATCTCTGCTACACACAGAGGGCAGCCAGAGGAGCAGTTACAGAAGAGCTCCTAAGAAATTCACCAAAACAGACATGTAAAGTGCCCTACAAGCAAACGTGCATTCTTGTTCCCATTGTTAATTAATGCAGCACAGCATCCTCAGATCGTGTACGTTTAGCTTCCCTCACATTCTCTGCTGGCCACACAAATGTCTCCCTCATATATCAGTTGCAAAACACTCAAGTCAAGCAAATGCCTGGGGTAGCTTCATCTTCCAGGTCCCTGTGCACAAACTCTGCATCTGTTGGAACTCTGCAGACACTGGTTGTCTCCACATAACCAAAAACAGGAGCAAAACACACCTCCTGTGAGTGCAGAAGTCCCTCATTCCCAGCTCATCACACAGAATCACAGAACCATTTAGGTTGGAAAATACCTCCAAGACCATCAAATCAAATCAAACCAAATTATTCCATATTATCCAAATATCTATATTATCTCTATATTATATATGATGGATATACAGAGTTAATATAGCTTATTCTCTATATACAAACTATGTAATATAGATAATGCAGACATGCATCACTTCTTGAGTCCTCCAGGACAGGCTGGACCATCTCACCTGCCCCCAGGGGAGAACGGTCCCTTGTGCACAGCCACCACACAGTGACCCTGCACCTCTTCTGCATTTGAACCTGAGAATCTCTGTACTCACATCGGGTGAAGACCAAGAGCCCCTCATTGTGGCAGGATGTACATCCAGACAGTGGGTTTCCTTTTCTGAAGGATTTTACAGCATCATATCCCTCCATAATTTCTTCCTTGTTTAATAGGAATGTATTTAAGTTTGTTTTGAAGATATGCAGTGCTGTTAATTGCTGTTCTAACATGTCTCTAATAATCCATCCTTTCTAATTATTCATTGCTCGCTACCTCTTAAGTGCTTAAATACATTCACAAATTCTAATCTATTCTCTGCACAATCAGTGATTCCTACTCAGCAAACCACAGTGCAGCACATTTAATACAACCTGAGCTTGTTTTGCTGCACTCTTAATTGCTCTCCTTGCTAACTGTATTTCCCTCAGTCCTGATCAAATTGCAGGCTGACTTGGCAAAAACAGAAGAAAAAGCCAGACAAGCAGCAGACACCGCTGCAGTGACATCACTGACAGAGTAAGATGCCACAAGTAAAAACAGTTCTTCAAATCCTGAGTCTTCAGAGTAGGACTGCAATGGTGGAGTGACAGACCAAGAACATCCTACCTCGTAATGGGCCACGCGCTGGGACTCGGAGATCAGCTGAGCGCTGCACACCTTGCAGTAACTCTCAGTGAACAATTCCTGGTCGATGTCAGAGGATTTCATCTGTTCATGACAAAGAGAAGAGACAAGAAGCAGAATCAGTTACAGAAAGCAGGCAGATGTGTCTGACAAGGCTCCTATAGAGCCAAGGGCAAGGCAACACTTGAGCCAAGCAGTTCTTGTCACCATGAGGGAAAGAAATCAACGTTATACAGATGTAAATGTGACACACAGTCCCCACCACGTCCCCAGTACCCCCCATTCGGAGTCCCCAGGTTTATGCACCAACAGCCCATGTCAAATGTTCATTCCTTGACCAGGGCACTTCCTGTGGACCAGGGCGTGCCCCCTTTTCTGCTGCAGCTGGAGCTGCCAGACACAAGAGGCCAGGAGTGCCCAAGCAACACCCGCTGTCTGAACGCCCTCGGCCACAGACGCAGCACAGGTTCCATGGCACGGCTGTCTTGCCGTGACACCCACATGTGAGCTGCTTGTGAACAGCTGTTCTTTATTACCTTTCCTATCTAGAAACACCATGCACAGAACCAGCTGTGGCAGAGATCGCTCATGGCTCAAAACATGCTTGACCATTCGTTATTTGACATAAAAGAGCTTAGAAAGACTTTTATAGAGAAGGCAAACAGTATCACAACCTGGAGGAAGGTCGTTTTAAGCTGGAAGAGCACCCTTCTGTATTTCCCAATTTAGATGTGGAAGAAAATTGTTTAGGTTATTTACTGGGCTGTGCTGTTCTCCAGCAGCTGTTTAAAAATTCATGTGTTCCCCAGAACTTTCTAGGAGGACATTTGCACCTTTAAAACCAGCTTGCTGAGTTCCCTGATTCACAGGAACGCGTTGCTCCTCTGTTCACAGCCTCCTCCTTGTGCTGCTGCAGGTACACAGCTCTGAACTCACAATCAAGAGGTGTATCAGGAAGGTTGAGGCTTAACACAGACTGAACCCAAGCAGAGACAGAAAAAAACAGAAGCAGCTACATAGAGAGAATATTTAAAACCAACCCTATGCAAAGTAAGAGGGAAAAGAGAGGCTGGTGCCTTCTGACTAATGCCAAGATAAAATCTATTCATTCACAATCCTAACAAACCTAAGCATAATGAAGACTGATAATACAGGTTTTATAGAGTTCATTCCACTGATTGGGAAGAAAAACAACATGGAATTGAACAGGCTATGAGATCTCATTAGCAGACAAAGTCAGGTGGAGAAAGGTCGGTCAGTGCCGGGCTGTGCAGCGGAGCAGGAGGTGGCTCTGCCGAATCCTCAGTGTCCTGCCATCCCACGGTTATTGTGGTCCCTGCATATTTTATGAAAACAAGCAGCTGAGCTGACACCAGAGACTGCCAGCCTGGAGACACCGTTCTGTCCTGAGCTCCAGGAAAAGGTTTGCTCAGGTATTCTGGTTTAACCAGACAAAAACTCAAATCTCAGAGCTGCTCTTCTGCTGCACTTGCTCTTTCTTTGATTCCGCAAAGACATTTGCTTGTTTTCTCTTGCTATCTGCCTAGTTTTAATCTTCATTTACTCTGTCCAGAGAGATGTTGCACTGCAAAACTTTCAAAGACACAAAAAGACCCTTTTAGGAATACAAGAAGTGCTGCAAAATTGCATCAAAGGCAAAACAAAGTGGGAGGAAGAAATCTCACTTAACTCCAACCGACTGACACAAAGCAAACCAAAGAATCTCATTAAACCTCAATCCAGCAACCAAGCCAGAGACAGGTACCACCACCTTCATTTGCATGCAGCCTGCAATGCTAGTACAAACCCTCATTGCAAAAATCAGAGTAAATCAAAAGCTTCTCAGTATTAGTTCAGCATTCTGTGCTCTGATAACAGAGCCTAAGTCTATTTTCCTCAAATGGAATCGTCTGTCCCCCTTTATAGCAGCAGGGGCTGAACAGGCTTAACCAGCAACTGGATCTCAGGGATTTCCTCTAAGCAGTAAGTTCTGATACAGGTGTGGGATGTGCTCTGATACAGGTGTGGGATGTGTTTCCCCCAATATCACAGGTTCAGCACCAGGAGAGCATGGTGATTCTGCTGATGATGTGACTGTTGTGCACCACGATTCACATATAAATATTTGAGTTACCTAATAAAAGTCTCTCTGGAATAGGAGACCCTCACATAACACATCCAGAGCACAGTTACATGTCACAGAAGCTCCCAGTGTCCTGCCCTGCTCCCAAATCCTGGTGCATCTTCCCACACTGCTCTGCCTGGTGTCACCTGAGCACCTCAGTGAGGCACAGCTCCTGACGGCCTCCAGCCCACTCTCTGCAGAGGACAGCCTGGCACCAGGTTTCTTTGTCCTCCCCAAGCAGCTCCTCGGATCCCAGTGCTGCCTCCAAACTGCCACACTCCCATGGAACCAGCGTAAGGATGGGGCCACCCTTCTCTCCCAGGGCACCTGAGGGACCAGCTCTCTTTGCTTGGATGCACAGGTGAGCAGCAGCAGATCCTGGTTACCTAAAAGCTCCCTGTGCCACCAAGGAAGCACAGCAAGCCTGGGATTGCCAAAGCCTGCAGGATAGCAGAATCCCCTTGTCCAGATGCAGAAATGTAACTGGGTGTCCTCACGCCTGGGATCCTGGCAGAGGGTTTCACTGTTGCTTTTTCCAGGCTTGCTTTTTCATGGTGATGAAAAGGACAGCAAGGCAGAGCAGAGAGGAATGAGGATTAGGAAGAACAAAAGAATAAATGGAAGCAATGCCTCCTTCATGCTTTTGCATGAATATATTAGGCTAAACTGCTATGAGGATTCAAGCATATGTAAGCTTGGCTGCTTAAAATAATTAGAAAGCTCTGGTAATAATAACTGCTCTAGGCAAAATTAAATTTTGACAAAAAAAAAATAGATTCACCTTAGCAAGGAAGATTTCCACACAAGCACTCCACTACCAGCACCCATTTACAGCAATCGCCCTTGCAGAGTTGCCACTGAAACCAAGACAGCCCCAGAACAAGTTTAAACTCAAGCACCAGTCAGTGACTTGAGAAAACGGACAATTACCTGTCCCACAGATATGTAACAGAGGAGCAAAAGTCTCTTCCCCTCCTCAACTGCCAAAAGATATCCAGATAACATGCAGTGAAATGAATGCATGAACATACCCCTCTCCACCACACAGGTTTTAAAGCTGCCACGATCCCCAGGGTGGCACCAGATGGTCTTGCACACAGAGCCCAGGGAAGGTCCAGGGCTGGTATTTCCCTGGGGATCTGTGCAGGAATCCCGTTACATGCAAGAACCAAACATCTGCTTCCCGCAAAGGGACTGGTGCAGAGATGCCACAGCAAGCTGGATGATGGCTCCTCTGCATAGGTGCAAGGGCTCCCCTCTGCAGCAAGAGGCAGACTCTAGACATGAAACCCTGAAAAAGAACAGCTTTGTGGTGTGGGTGCTCAGCCTTCTTCCTCTCCAGAAAAGCTCCCTTCCCTGTTTTTGCCTCATCTCAGATACACTTTGCATTACATTCTGTGGGTTAATCTGAGCGGTGATTTATTAACTTCTGCCTGTGAGTGTGATAAAAGAAGTTCATAAGCAATTAATATTTATGTATTTCTAATCACTTAATACCACTGTGACTCCCCCTGCCCTCACATGCCTAACTACTCCAGAACTGACCAGCCCCCAGCTGATCTCACCACACAGCCCATCTGTCAAAACGCAGCACAGAAGGGAGGGGTTCCCCTGCCACCAGCCATCGTCATATCCTCGGCTGTGAGGGACACACAAGGGCAACCACAGGTGCTGAGCAGGGTGGGACATGTCCCTGAACACTCTCAGAGACTTTTCTTGCTGAGAACTGAAGAATTAATATGGATTTCATAACCTTGTCACCTGGACACAAACTGTCACGCTGAGCAGCAGCACTTGGGGTATTTATACACCGAGGTATAAATATCTGAAAGTCCTCGTGTCCTCCTGCTCAGGTGGGGACATGATGGGGCCTCTACCAAAAATGCCACTCTCTTTGTGTCCTTCAGTGGGGTTTATTGCAGCCTCCTGTGCCACACTCCAGTGCCAAGTCCCCTCCCTGCTCCAGATCCATGGCCTCTGCACGTCAGCTCAGAATCTCCAGGTGTAATGGCTCATGGTGTCATAGGAGATCACCTGTGCAATACCTTGTACCATATGGTTGGGATTCTTCTCAGCAATTTCAGTGACTGTAACAGCTCAGTGAAAATCAATTTGATCAAACAAACTCAAAGTCTTGGCAATGTCCAGAAAGGTACTAACTAAGCTGCACTAAATTTTAGAGGATAGCAACCCATGATTGACATCAGAGACATATGCAAAGCTAAATTCCTTTCTAAGGAAATGCTTTACACCAGCTGAATCCCACGAGATGGGGTCACGTGCTGAATGTGTGCCTGCCGCACAAGAGAGTGGTGGAAATGCCCCTGCAATAAGTGCTTTTGGAACCCAGACCCAGTGAAAAAGCTCCAGGATCTCAGCCAGGGCTAGAGCTCCAGCAGCATCCTCACCCCACACTAGGGCTGTCCTGGGGAGGGCTCATGGAACCACTGGAGTGCCTTTCCTGGAGTCTGGTCCCCAAGGTGTTCGGTCCATCACCTGTTGGTTGTAGTGCACCAGGAATTCCTGTACAGTTTTGTTTTTTCTATTGTCCAATCAAGGACAAGGAGTGCCATAGGAAACACCAGATTCAGCAACTTGTTTTTTTCCAGTAAAGAGGAAAGAAAAAAATTCTGGTCCCTTGTCTGATTTACTCTTGAAGACCTATACTCCCCTTTTCCAAAATGAACAGCTTCCAAAATCTCCATGTTGGAGCACAAGAGGAGTGGCAACTGAGCACGTGCATGAATGCCAAATACAAACAACAAGCCAAAAATTAAATGTCCTGATTTTCATGTTATGAATTATTTGTGCCTTTTGCTGCTGTCACTCTCCTGTGGATTAACATCTCGTGTAACACCTCCTGTTTTCGTCTGTTGTTTAATTTGTCTTGCAATAAAAAGAAAAAAAGCCTTTACTAATAATTAATGTGCTTTGAGCAACTCTGTCACTGCGCTTAGATGGAGGCATCTGAAGAAATGCAAAACTGCCTTTTGAAGTGCCTGATTTCCCAGCACAACAAGACAATGGCTGAGACTATTCCATGAGTGCAATTCTCCTTCTACTTTTATCACCTTGAGACAGTCCAGGTGCTGGAGGCCACAGCAGCCCAGAAAAGGGCCGGGATGGGGCAGCCCAGGGCAATTCTGTGCTGCTGGCTCTCCCTGGCAGCCACACAGAACAGGACAACATGATGATGACAGGACTCTCTGCAGCCTACCCTGAGCTGGTACAAGAGCCCAAATTCACAGCCATGGCATCTGCAGTCTCAGCCTGTACCAGCACCTGAATTTCCTTGCTGTCCCTCCATAGTACCAGAGAGGTGGAGCAGGGCAACGTAGGAGATTCCAGATAATTCTGTTATAAACCAGAGGTCATGGTGGTGTGTCCCTACCCACAAAGAGCTCCCTATGAGCCACAACTCCAGAGGACGTGTGTGCTGTTTTCTGTTTTTTCCATTCTCCTGCCAAATCAAAGATGTCCCATGTCCCTCCAGCTGTGCTGCACATCTGCCATCTCTACCATGCTTCACCTTCCCTGCAGTTCTTGTTTGATTTGGGGTCTATGCCAACCCCCTCCATTCCCTAAATCCTCTACAGAGTCAATTTGCTTCACTTCTGCACTGAGCCTTTGATGTATTTTGACACGCTTTATTGGAGCCTTGAAAATCAGAACAAGATTGTGTGTGGCATGAGCTGGGGAGCAGGAGAGATCCTGCACGTGGCTGCAGCATGTGTCAGCACAGAGAGGAGGGGTTGTAGAGAACAACACGGTGGAGACAGACCCTCAGTGCAGATGAGGCTCAACCTCAGCACCCCAAATGCCTAACTTCACACAATTCCCCTCAGTGTAAGTTGCCAGATTGCTCATTTACTGGGGTTGACTTCTTGATAGAAGTGCCCAAGGGTCAAGGCTGGACAGGGCTTGGAGAAACCTGGGCTAGTGGAAGGTGTCCCTGCCCACGGCAGGGAATTGGAATGAGATAATCTTTAAGGTCTTTTCTAACTCAAAGCATTCTGGGATTCTGTGTTTGCCAAGACTAAGAAAGGTACAGTCACACAGCAATGGTGTCCTCTCAATGGAGGGAGATGGTGTTTTTGAAAAGAACCTCTCAGCTTTCATGCTGCTGTGGGGAGGAAATTGCCAGGGATGTCTCACTGAATTCCCAAGACTCATGAGCTCTGGGCTAGGGGGAAAGCTGCCAGATGTTCCCATCTCCTCACCTAATCATCAAGGTACCATTTATATAAACAGAACCAAGCAAGAAAACAGCCTGATAACATATCAGGAAAAGCAGTGCTCTCTGGCAGAGGGAGGCCAGGAGAGACAGGCAATACCCTCCAGGCACAACAACAGCAGGGCCAAGTGTCCAGGTGTGCCTCTGCAGCCCCTACCTGCACCACACCAGGCAGCACAGCACCCACCTGATGGGGGAGCAAAAGCAAGAGACTCGAGCTTGTATGTAGCACTAAAATCCAGCCGGTGACTTTTTGACCTACTGCCTGTTTGAAGTGGGAACAAAAGGCAAGCAATGCAAATTACAGGCAGAGATTCAGAGAGCAAAGGACAGATCTGGGCGTGCAGCGGAGACAAGCCCTCCATGCCTCAAAGTGCCTCAGGGGAGATGAGGGAAGGACATTGCCAAGTTTAGAGGGAGCCACACTGCAATTCTAGGAGTAATATCATTCTTTCCTACAAATCCAAGTATCCCATTAAGCACATGAATTTTTCTAATTATTCACACTACATCATGTAGCAGGGTTTAATTGCAAACATGTGCTGATTTGAATAAAAATACATTTTAAGAAAGATTGATATATTGTGACTGTTTTAATACAGTTTGTAGGAACTCAAGGGAGAGCAATTACATTTCATGCCTCAGGGTATCGAATCTGCATCCTGCACACTTCAAGTACAGGGCTCTGTCACTCACTCCAGCATGGCCAGGGGGCACAGCTCAACTCTTAGCAGTGGGGACAGTCCAGAAACCTCCTGAAGTAAAGTCTAAAGCAGACCTGTGCAGGCTTTGCAGAGACTACACTCGAGATAGCGGGGCTGCTGGAGTCAGATGCAGAGGTGAGAGACTCACCCTGCATTAGGATGGCTAGCAAAGGAGGGACCTTGACCCAGGACCCAGCTACTGTGGGCACTTCCCCGTAGGAACAGATTCCCCTTGACAAAGCCCAGACCAAGCCCCAGCCTGGGGAGGATGCCTAGTCCAGCAGAGCCTGGTCTGATACTCTGGCACCCGCTCCCACTCGCCTCCACATCCCACTGCTCTCCCCTCCACACTTCCTCCCATCCCACCACCCAGGGCGTGTTTTCGGCAGCTCTCAATGCCCCCAGCCACGAGCTCTGGCTGCTGCAGCCCCCCGGGGACCCAGGCTCGCCAGGGCCCCTGGCAGGTGTCGGGGCGTGGCGGGGCCGGAGCGCGGGGTGCAGCGAGGCGCCGTGCGGGCTCACACGCTGCAGAGCCGGGGTTACCATCTGATGCTCGCCGTTCCTATGGAAACGGTGCTTTCCTCACAAAAAGACGCATAAATAGTCTCGGCACTCCTTGAGCGTGGGCGCAGCCAGGCTGGGGTCACCCCGGTGCCAGGGGTCACTGCTGCCTGGCCCAGGCCCCCGGCCCAGCAGGAGCAGGCAGCGAGCGGCTCCTGCACCGCCCTTCCCTGCACTTACCGTCAGGATGACACGTTTATTTTTGGATAAGCAGGACCTACTTTTTCCAGTGGCTCCCTAATAACATACAAAATGGCAGGAAGCGAGGCAAGGCGAATCCCACGCCGGCAGCCCGTTGCCTCTGGTACTTTGCATAATCAGGGCTTGTCAGTCCCCATCAGCTTCCACTCAGAAACCCAAGAGGAAAAGCCACGTAAGGTGGCAACAGACTTAGAAGAAGCCTCCAGAGAAAAAATCTGTCCATCGCTGATGGGGGATTATTTTAATTCTGGATCCCTGATAAAAGCCTGCATACTGGGCTAGCTGGCTAAGCTAAAGCACCTCTTCCCAAAACCAGAATCAGCCTCAGCAGCACTAACCCCAGATCAGTTTACTGTCGCTGTTGACAGCATGAAATGATCCCTGCCCAGCGGACGTTAACCAAGTTAGAGACAGCAGAGGCAGAGATGCTCCTGGTTATCCACGAGTTTTCAGCTGAGGTGCAGCAGGTGGGCTGAGCTCCCCTTCCCTCCCTGTTCCACTCCCATCCTGTATTTGCCAGCCAGAGATGACTCACTGAGTGCCACCTGGTGAGAATTTACAGCAGCTTGGGTGCCACCAAGGCAGCCGAGCAACTCTGACCAGGAACATCGCAGCCTGCTTGTGATAACTGATGGACTCTACTCCCTTCAGCCACAGCTCCCTGCTACAGCAGAACTTCTTGTCATCAATGAAATGATTTAGAAACAAGTTACCAGGAATGCAAATATTTCCAGAGTCCCCCAGTTAGCACAAAGCAGCTAAACCTCTGGCCTCATTTAAGTGCACATCCAAATTCCACATCCTCTAAAGGGTATCACCAGATTTCATTAAACCCCTTCTTATTATCGTGTCATCTGTCAATTAGCTTTGTGAGCACCACCAAACAACAAGGAGCTTTATCTTAGGTAAAACATAAAATATTTACATCCTTCCTACAGCACTTTCTTTATCTTTGCCCATCTTTGATTTAAAAAAGAAAAAACAAACCCCTCCTCTTGTTTGCATTAGCTCTCTTCTAAGAAGCAGATGCATCTCCCACTCTCAGCCACACTAAGCAGAAGCTTGCTGGACTTCTAAGTTTTATATCAGACCTGTCTTCCTTGTGTTTGGGAGCATCTCAGCAAGCCACTCGGATAATTCATGTTTCATTTTCTCCTCTGGAAAAAAATATCAATCTGTCCCTTACCGATAAATGAGCAATGAGAAATGGTTCATCAATGCCCACTGCAGTGCTCCAAAGCCCTGTGTGCGAAAGGGTCTCCAGAAATGCAAATTGTTCTATTTTTGTGAGAAATTAAACTGCCATTGCAAAAGGGCTGGAGCTGGGCACGCTCCGGGGTGGGCGCTGGCTGCTCCTTTCAGAGACCAGCTCTGACTCATAGGTTTGGAAAGGTCTCCCTTTCCCTGCATAGTCTAGGGACTCCAATTCCTACAGTATTTATCAGGCATCCCCTGTGGTACTCAGAAGCAACAGAAAGACATTAAAAAAAGTTACTGAGTTTCATACAACATCAGTTTTCCATGTGGAGTTGGTAGGTTATCCTGCAGCCATGGCTGTCAGCCTTGCAGTCTGGCTAGGAGGAAAAAGGGCTCAAAAATGCTTCTTGTATATTCTGCAAAACCAAAAACATCCTGTCTGCTTTGCAATGTCCTTTCTTACCCACTGCTGGAGCAGAGCACTATGAATTGGCTCTTCACATCCCTCTGTTTTCATTACCCTGTCTCCAGATGTAGGGATCTGCTGGGACCCCCAGCCTGTGCCTTCAGGAGCCAGCGAGGGGAGCAGCCCAGCACCTCCTCACAAAGGCACAGCAAACTGAAAGGGCAGTAAAGGCCTCTGACAATTAAACAGAGAAAATAACAGGTCCTCACACTCTGTGTGGCTCCTGTCCCCACCAGACTACCATGAACTACAGCTGCGTGCTTGAAAATTAGACAGATTAATTATTGCTACAATTAGTAGCATCGTGAATCATCTCTGGTGGCAGGAAATAATATTGTCATAAACTTGTCTAATTGCTCAGTATTTTCAAATGAGCAGTTGAATCCGTAGTTATCATCTTGATGCTTTCACTAGTGACACTGTAGGATGGAAAACACAGAACTGATTAATTAGTTTTCATTTTAAGTCAAACTAAACTCTGGCTTCCCTCTGCCACGTGCTGTCACTGCAGCCAAGACTGAAGCTTGGACGTGGCAAGCACAGACATGGAAGACACCACCAGCATCCTGAGATACAGGGTTACAGCTGGGAGCAGGGGAACTGCCAGCCTGAGCACTGTCCTCATGCACCGAGGCCACAACAGCTTCTGCCTCTAATACAATCAGCTCACATGTGCTTATTATATATCAAATAACAGAGGGGCTTGCACAGCATTCTGCACAACAGCGGGTTCATCCGACTAATTTATGGTTTCAAATGCAGTGGGTGTTCAATTCCACCCTGTTCCTGGGGGCTTCTGACAACCCACTCTAGGTGCTGCAGATCCAGCACTCCAAGCTTTTCCCATTTTCTCGGTGAATTTTGAAACCAGAGCATGTCTCACCTTCACAGCTCACTGCTGGGTGTCATGTCTCTGGCTGCATCCTTTAAGACAGCTTTAAATACCAATGTCTCACTTCACCACCAGGTCCACCCACTGTTTTTAAGTGGCTGGATCAAATATAGGAGCAGTTTTGAGTTCACAGTGCAGTTCCCCATGTCTCCTCATGTTCATGTCACTTTCTGAGAGCTGTGAGTGCAACTCCATCACACCCAGCTCACGGGCAGTGGGGACCTTACTCAGGTGCCCTTTGTGACACACACAACATGTATGTGATACATAAGCACGTAGATCAAAGCAGGAGACAAGTGACACCTCCAGGGCCTCAAGTACTGAGGATGATAGACTGGAAAGGTTTATTTATCCTCTCCCACCTTCAGGATTTCTTTCACCAACAAAGATGCATTGGCAAAAAGCAGGTCTAAGCTTAACTATACCTTCTACACCATTTCCCCTATAACAAGGCAAAGTAAATATATTTCTGCTCCAGAATTAAGAGTAGCAATATTCTTCTCCCCTACTGCTTTCTAAATGAAGCTCCTGAAAACCCTTTTTGAAGCTTCCCAAATTCATTTCCCGATCTGCTCCCCGCTATGCTCAGGAGAAATGGATTAAACAAGCCTTCTGAAGAGCAGCTGCCCATAAGCTGCTCTGGGGACATCTCAGCTCAGCTTTTTCTGTGTCTCCTAGAAGCAGGACACCCACCAAAACTCCCAGGATCAAACCTGTACGTAAAGGCAAAATGCTGCCATTGGGTGAGCGCTGCACCTGAGGTTTGAGTCCCAGGCAGCTAGGGCTGGCAAAGTCACCCGGGCCCCTGACAGCACAGTAAAGGCCTAAAATCTGTCAAGCACTGCACAGCAAGCAAGTTTTGATATTGCAAATATTCATCTCCTGCCATTTCTAGTTAATGAAACAGAGCAAACTGTCGAGGAAAATGGGAACATTACAGTAAAAACAACAACAAATTAAACTCTAATGCAATTAGAGAGTAATTAGGGATCTATCCTCTGGGAGCATTCTGGAACTCTGGGTCTTTCTCAAAATCTGATCCCTCTGCAACTTTATTCCTTTCTAGTTAATAAGGAAGAAGTGAGTGGCACAGCTCCCCCTGGTTCCCAGCAAAATGCCATCTTCCGCTCTGCAGGAGCAGGAGGTGGTGGCAGGTAAAGCATTCACACCTCCGGGCTGAGGAAAATGCAGGTGTCAGCAGAACAGGGCGCAAAGGGAGAACAGAAACCACTGCCTGTGTCTGCTGCAAGATGACCAGAAACACGAAGACCCAAATGCTCTTGTGCGTGAGCCAGGCTGAGCAGGCACAAGCCAACAGCAGAGCATGAGCCACATCAGAAAACTTTGTTTTCCTGTGCACAGCACTGATACAAGCCACAGCCCAGAAAAATACGTATTTAATACCTCTCAACTCTTTTAATGTACTCACAAATGTAGTCTTATATATACCTTAACTAAACCTCTCAAGCTTGCTGCAGGACAGAGCAGGGCAGCCTTTGGGCATCAGTCCCTGCAGTGCCCTGAGGAGGGCACAGGGATCCCTCAGCATCCACAGGTGCCCCACAACCTGCACACTGCCTGGACTGTCCCCCCTGCCACCCCAGCAGGTTTGCGAAGGAGCATTTGGCATGGCCTTCCCCAGAGGGCAGGGGACGTGGAGTGTGGTACCAACAAAGCATCCAGGAAACCACAGGAGAACTGAAATGAAGAGGCAAAGATGCACTGTCCCATTCAGCCATTTCTCCATCCAGGCTCACCCACACAGTGCCTGAGGCTTACAGCAAAGCCTGATGCTGTTAGACCTTCCTCTGAGGGATGCAGACACAGTGAGCACTCTCTTCAGAGGGTGAGGTGGTAGGGCATGAAGAAAAGCCTTCTCTCCACTCCCTGAGGCTGCTACTATTCCTGGGGGCAGCCCTGTCTGCATTTCACAGCTCCAGTACTTCTCAGCAAAGGGTGTTTTTAATGCCTTGAAAGGAGTAATAAAGCTATGTCCTGCCATATGTCCTGCTTCCTGCTACCTGCCCGGCAGATGTCAGGGAGATAAGCCCTTCTGCATTCAGCAGAGGAAGGTACCTGGTGCAAGGAAGGGAGGTGGGAACCTTGACCTTCAACTGTTTCTGTACCCAAATCTGCCCTTGGGACACCCAGAGCCCTGTTCTGGCCTAGAAATTGGCCCAGTTCTGATCTCTCAAACCAGTTCTAGATCTCAAGTCACACCTCTTTCCTTGGCAGCTTAACCCAGATAAAGTGAGAACCCCAGATCTGAAAGTGCCCAGGGCACCCAGTGCAAGGACCAGCCAGGATCAGCCCCAGGACCCCTCTCAGACCCCACGGCCATTTCCAAGAGGGTTTGAAGAACCCTCCCAATCATGAAAGAACACCTTGCAATGGAAAAGAGTATGATTAGAGACTCATGGGTCTCAAAAGGACACCAACTTCTGGTCAAAAGTTCCTTCCTGCAAAGGAGTAATTCTCAGCAAACTCCCACTACTGTTGTCTGCCCTTAACCACTGACATGAGGGTTGTTTCTTGGGGGGCCTGGGGATCTTTCCTCCCTCCCTACAGGGAGGGATTACAAATCCACTCCCAGACCAGACCAGGCATGAGCATTCCCAGGTAAATCCCCAGCATGAAAAGGGGGAGAGGTGGTGCAGAAGCCATAAATCCCCAGAGAGAGGAAGCCAGCTGCTTGTTATGAGCAAGGTGCTCAGTCAGCAAGGACCAACTGCCTGCACCAATTCCTCTACAAACTGGAAGCAGCAAATAAAACAAATCCAGGCAAATATCAGCAAAACAACTCCTTACACAGATACCTTTTCAAGTGGGAGCAGTCAGCAATGCTGCGAATAGCTGGAGAGGTCTCTTAGGGTGTAGCACATCTGGAAAGTGAAAGGCAGCAGCACTGCACCTCTGTGCTGCCCAGGGCAGAAGAAGGTAGCAAAGCCCAGGCAAGGAAGGCTGGATGCAGAAGAAAAGTTAAGACTGAGCAACTCAGAGGCAAGGGAAATGACTTCTGAAACACCCTGGCCAGCCAGGCACACGCAGAACCATGGTGCAATGTATGGACAAGGATCAATTATTTAGAGCAACTCAGAAGTGACTAAGAATGATCAGATAAAATAAATTGTGAGGACTGGAGATCACCCCAAATTTTGAAACTGTCCCACCCCAGGATGTGGCCCAAAGGCAGGACCTCTCCAGGAGGTGTTGGTACAGGCACACTTGCATCAGGAGGTTTATAACCTACAGGTCTACACCATTCCGGGAATAATAAAGGATTCCTGACCTCTTGCTTCTGATAAAATCAGGGGGAAAGACCCATTTGTGCTCTAGAAAGCTCCCGTGCTGCCTCTCCTTCCTATCCCTTCCTACAGTAGATGAGTCACTGTCTAGAATCTTTAGCAAAAACACCTCTTATTGTTTATCAGGTCCTTGCTACTCTCTGCCCCACAGCACAGTGCAGTAAGTGTCAGGCAATGCTCCAGGTCACTATCCCCTTCCTGTGGAATGACAAGGGCCCCAAAGCTGAAGCCCCTCTGCCCAGAGTCCCCCTTTCCAAGCTGCTCCTCCCCAAGGGCATCCCCCTGCTCACTGCTCACCTCTCACCTGCCGGGGCCGGTGGTTGTGTTTTGCAGAAGGATTGCACGTGCTCCTGCAAGAGCAAACAGCACAACCTCACGCAGAAAATGCAAACTTGATGATTTTTAACTCAACGCTCTGCAAATCTTGCTCTTCACCAAATACCACACACTCGGGTCACTTCAGCATCACGAGAGGTTAAAAAGAGTGTGTGGCTGCTCCAAGGGCAGCCACCCAAGCATGATTAGCATCAGGAACTAGAGGGGCACTGCCCAAGTCCGGTGTCACTAACTGAGGTACACGAACCGCGAGCAATCCAGACAGCTCAGGGGTCAGCTGCCAGAGATCCTTCACACAGCCCAAACCAGGTGTAACTTGGCTCACGCTGGGTCAGGGACAGCTCTGGCTGGGCTCGGACCTATGGACACCGCCAGTGCAACACGTGGGGCCAGGCAGCCCCACGGCGCTGCACAGACCGATCCCCTCCGCGGCCGAGCAGCGGCTCAGGGCTGTCCCCAGGGACGGCGGCCCCAGCCCGCAGCTCAGGGGCCTCTCTGCAACCGTGCTTTTGGTCTCCAAGCTCTGCCGGCTTAGGAAGTTCTCCAAACTTCCCAAACACAGAGAACAAGCTTATTTTCCTACATCTACAGATATCCACGCTCATATCCCAACAGCCCCGGAAGCTCCCTTTCCCACGCCCGACTATGGGGACGCCTGTGCGGAGTTCATTCCGGCAAAGCTGCATCCCCGAGCTGCATCCCCATCAGCACAAGGGCTGCTTCCCGAGTCCTGCACCCAGAGGCCTGGCTGCCTCCGGCCGCCGCCTCACAGGTGGATGCAGCATTCCGTAAAAACTCCGCCGGGAGAACACTCCGAGGCTTGGCGCGGGTCTGGACTACTCGCAGGGCGTGCGCCGGTCACCACCGACCAACTCCGTGGGTCTGGGGTGGCACGGGGGCAGAGCCGCCCGCTCCCTGGCGGGTCGGACACGCAGCCCGGCTCCATCCGCAACAGCGCTGGCATCGCCCAAACCGCCCCGGCAGCCGGTACCGATCGCCTCCCACCGCCCGCACTGACACCGCTATTAACAGACTCTGATTCCTCTGCAAACTTTCCTCCAACTCCCATCAACAGATTCCCGCAGCAGCCCCCGCGCGAGCCGGCGGGTCGGTGCCCGGTACCTTCGGGTCCGGCCGGTGCCTCTGGGGGCGATGGCCAGCGACTCCCGGGCCGGTGCTTCGGGCGCGGCGGGGCCGCTCCAGCCGGGAGCCGGCGCCGCTCCCCCGGGCTCCGGGGCCGCCGCAGCCTCAGCCCCAGCTCCCGCCGCTCCGGCGAACCCAGGCCGAGTGCGGCGGGGGGCGGCGGGCGGGGCCGGGCCGGGGCCGCGGCTCCTCCCCGGCAGCGCCATTGGCTCCGCCGCGCTCCGCAGGGCCGCCCGGCCCCGCACCCCCGGCCCCGCAGCCCCGGCCCCGCAGCCCCGGCCCCGCAACACCCGCCGCGGGCAGCGCGGGGCACCGCGGAGCTGTCCGGTCTGGCCGCCACCCGGGGGACAGGTCTGACACGGGCAGAGAGCGACAGGACGTGAGGAAACGCCTTTAAACGGACAGAAGGGAGATCTGAATCGGTATGTGAAGAGATTCCCCCCTGTGAGGGTGGGAAGGCCCTGGCACAGGTTGCCCAGAGAACCTGTGGCTGCCCCTGGATCCCTGGAAGTGCTCAAGGATAGGTTAGCCGGGACTTGGAAGAACCTGCTCTAGTGGACGGTGTCCCTGCCCATGTCAGGGGGTTGGAACTCTACTGTCCCTTCCAACCCAAGTCATTCTGTGAGTCTGTAGTTTTCCCCACTGTGAAAATAGACGGATGTGCATAACTGATTTGCAGGGCAGAGGCTGTGAAGGGTGTCACAGTCGCCAGGGAGAACATCCAGACTCTTACTTTTGCAGATGACACACTCATTTTAATACCCTGGATTTATGGAACGAGCATGCCTGGCACTGCGGGCGCCCACCACACACAGCACGTGAGGACAGTGGGAGGCAGGTTTCTGCACGGGCAGGAACCGCTTCCTCAACGCAGCGGCTGCAGGAGGGCGAATACCAAAGGAAACGGGACGGGTTCGTCTCCAGTCAAAGGCTGGTCACCGCCCCAGGGGAGGCAGGAGGCAATGAACAAGTGCCCCAAGCCAGGGTCAGAGGAGAGGAGCAAGGCAATAAACAGGGGAATGGGAAACTGGGGGAACACAGACCCCTGCAAACTATACGATGGGAAGACAATCCCTAATGCAGCATGAGACACACATGCCTGAAGTCTGTGATGTAAAGTCAGATTCAAACCAAACTCTCTCCCCATTCTGTAATCCAGTAATGCCTAAATCTGGAAAGAAGGTGGATTTCCCTTATCTTTGTGCATGCTATCCCCAGGCAAAGTCACTTCAGAATGCAGAATGACAGTCCTGGAAGCCCAGGTTGTAGGTGAGCACAGTCCATGCCCCATCCCTCTGCCAACGCACACCTGCAGTGGCAATGCCATCTCACCGCCCTCCTTTCTGCCTACAAGAGAGGAGGGTGAGGACTAGCTGATATCAGGGAGGCTTTCTGTCCCAGCTCTGCTGAATTGGCTGGTGCCTCATTTGCCAGCAGATGAGCCTTGCAGGTGAGGTAAGAAGTGGGGGATGTGATGGAGCAGAGAGACATTGTACCTCAAGCCCTGTTGCTTCCAGGTATAAGGCTGTGCAAACAACCAGGACAAAGGCAGTTAATCTGGCTCTGCTCCACCTCCCTCAGTCCCCATAACATCCTTCAGCAAGGAAGAGGTTGCTGGGTATCCACAGGGGAGGGGAGATGGCTTAAAGGCCTTGCAGCTCAAGGCAGTTGGTGGTTGCACCCCAGAGGAGCTATGGCATACTTGTCTTGCGTGTCAAGATATGGAAAGGGTCCTTTGTGCCTTCACTTCCAAAGCCATTGCATCATTCCCCTCCTGAACATTTGGCTAATCAGGGAGCCTCCCTCTTTTCTCATCAAACTGCTCTGCTGTCCAGGTGTCAGCTTTGCCAGAGTCTGATGAATATGCTGCACCTTCAGCAATCCTTGTTTTTGGGAAGCAGATGTGGTACACATCACAGAGCGATGGCAGAATGGGCCTGGGGCCTGTGAGAGCTCTGCAGGCATCCACAGTCCAGCCATGGCTGAGGGGCACAAATGGGGTGTTGACAGGACCCCCAAGAGGTGAGTCTGTGTAGTTTGATTTGTTTCTATAAAATATACTTCCCAGACAGTCTCAAGGATTTTGTATGTGCAGTGCAGCAGGCTGAGCCATGCCACTGTCCTTTTGCTATCAGATACCTGGGGCCTCACCTCAGTGAAAGGAACTTTAAATCACTCTCTATCACACAAACATTGGAAAGGAAAGACTTCACCAGCAAATTTTCCATTTCCAGCTTAATCTGCTTGACAGCAGTTTTACAAAGTGTCTGAGCTTCGTGATCCTGCTTGGCTCTTTAGCTGCAAAAAAATAAGTGCTAAGGAGCATTTAAGCCATGCAACTAAGCCTCCAAAATTGACACAAACTCTTCAGAGATGCCACCTGGAGTCTCAGATACTTCAGTGCTAAGAAGGGCAGATCAGAAAATATTTGCAATGATGTAGCTGCCATTCAGGGAAGAGCTGGTTCTTAAATGTTTTCCTCAGATTTTTTGGGGGATTATATAATTCCCAGGAGCATCCCATGCTCACTGGCAATAAATGGCAGCATCGGCACAAGAAATGTTGGAAATAATGTTGAAAACTCAGCTTTTGCTCTATCCCAGCATCCTGCAGGGCTCAGGAATATATTTCCTGGCCCTGAGTTGGGCTAACTTTGGAACAACCCAAAACACATCAAAACAAGGAGCTGTAAAGCAGCAGCTGTGATTGATTAATCACAGTAGTGAAGCTGAAGGGTTTGATCATTTTCATAAGCTCTTTAAAATCTTATTCTCCAAAGAAGGAAGGTTACCACAGACATGGAACAAAGCAGATCACAAACTGGAGCTGATTCATTCCTGGAAAGGCTCTGGACATGCTGTCTTACCTCTGACAATGCCTCTGGATGCAGGAGATCAGGACAGAAGAGTGAACTTGCCAGGCTGGCTGGGAAAGAAACGGTCTGATAACATCTGGGGCCAGATGTGCAGACATTCCAGTGCCACCTGCACAGGCATTCCACTCCCAGCACTCACAGCCTGGCTCTGACAGCCAGTGTGTGCTGCCCCTTGGAGCAGCCTGGTCAGGCCAGGTGCACCAGGTGCAGCCCGTGCCCAGCAGCGGGCACTGCCTGTGTGACCCCTCTGCTCTCACAGCTCATCGCTGCCAGGAGCTGGCAGGACACACGGCCCCTGCCAGAATCCCCAGCTCTCCCTGGGCCTGGGCTACTCTGCCTAGAGAAGGAGGCACAAACCTCCCTCCCTCACAGGAGACATCCATAGCCCTTCAGCTGAGGGAGGAATTGAATTTCCTGTCAAACCTCCCTGTCCAGAGGAAACTCACCCTTCCTCTCATACACATTATGGCTATGAATTATTTCAGATTCCTTGTATTTTTCTAGGAACACCACATTTTTTCCTTCCATAAGAAAAAATCCATTTCTCTCTATTTTTGCTCTGGTGGGCAGTCACATTGATTAACTTGACTCTTCTACCAGCCCCATTTCCTCCCAAAAGCCAAGTAAGCACTGCCCATGGGCAAGCATATGGTCCAGTAACCATCACCCCACAGCGCTGCTCAACAAAATATTTTTCAATCACAGATTAAATATAGACCTATCTGGTCAGAAATTAATTGACCTTAATTAAACATCAAGGGTGTACAGTGAGCCAAGCCCCCACAGCAGGGCCAAAAGCACACCCATGCCCAGCACAGCAGCATTGTGGGGTTCCCCACATAGGATCCCCAGCCTTTGGGCAGCAAAGAGCCCAGAGCATAACAGAGAACCAGGCATTGCAGGACTATCCATCTGCCTTTGTGTAAAAGCTTTTTACCCCCCTTTCCCACTGAAGAAAAAGAGAAACCAACTTCTTTAAAGCCATTTTTTTAATCAACAGCCATGGCCCAGGTCAGGCATGGCAAAGACACCAGTGTAAGGGAAATAAGCAAAAGGAAATGAATACTGGGGTTTTTCAGGAGGCACGGGCAGGCCCAGCTCTTGTGTGCCTTCACAGCTCAGTGCCTGCACATCAGAGACCACCAAAGGACAGTGCAAAACCTGCCCAAGCACATCAGCACCAGGACTGTGAGTAGGTCACCTTGTCAGACAGGGGGGATTGCTGCAAGGAGCTGCATCTTGCACTTTAAAAATCTACTTTCTATCTCATTCCAGTAAAACAACTGACATGTGGTGAATGCCACATACTCCAGGGGACATCATTCCAGGCCTTCCCCTGGAACAATCCAACATCAGCCTGTGGATTCAGAGTGAATTCTGAGGAGAGGAGAAAATGATGCTTCTGATGCTTCACCGTGCAAAGCGGCAACATCTGGTGTTCCTGACGGCATTTTCAATTTCCTCTCCCTCCCTTGGCCTATACAGTGCTCTCCAGGTTCCATCTCCTGCACTCTCAGGCAAGGGGGAATGAAGAGGAGAAGAAACCATAGGCAATGGCACAGTTACTTGCCCATTGTATCAGAGAGACATCCTTGCAGCAAACCCTGCCTGAACTGGGACCTCATTTCCAATGCGATGTGGGGCAAACAGAGCAGCCGCTGCCACTGGTGCAAGTGGCTGTGGGCAGATGAAAGCTATCTCCAGTTCTGTGCCACTCCTTTCCCAAATCCAATTCCTGTTTCCATTAAGAGCAGAGATGGCAGGTTGATGCAGAGCACAAAGCAGCACTGGCGCTGGGCACAGCAGCTCCTAGGCTTATCCGGAGGAAGGAGACAGAGGCTTGAGAAAACTTTACTTCATAGTTCCCAAACCCTGCAGCTGTGAGCATGTGGGGCTGCCCAGAGGCTGCCCAGGTGTGATGCAGTGGGGAGCCCACCTCCGTGCCCAGAGAGCTGCTGTCAGCAGCCCACACGGGGCCTGGGCAGTCCCTGCGCCTTTGCGACAGCCACCTCTCAGATTCTCTTCTGTGGCACGATGCACTTTGGACTTCTCCTTTCCTGACATTCAGCAGTGAAATCAGAGCAGGCAGCAGCAGGTTCTTTGCAAAACAAAGTTTGCTGAGCATGTTTAAAATATTCTGTGCCCCCTCACCGAGGTTTGTGGGTCCTCCTGCCGGCTCGTGCTGCTTGAAACAACCTGAAGGAGTGGCTGACCCTGGCTCCATCACACTGCTAAATATGCCCGCGGGATGTCTCTAGATGAGTTACTTTGATTTCGTCAGCTCATCCCCAACTGCAGTTTTTAATCCTCGGGATAACAAAAGGCTGATCCGAAGCCGCCTCCCAGGATCTCGGGATCTGGCAAAGCATCGTTAGCTCTGTGCTAGAATTGCAGCACCCAGGGAGCTTGAACAAAGAGCCCCAGGCAGTCCCAGACTGAAACACTGGGAACAATGCCATCGTTCCCAGAGAGGGCAAGATGTTTGGAAATGCAATTTCCGAGGTCACCTTTTATGATCCAGGCACGCCACAGAGCCTGAGTGCTCCTTCTGACAGCCAAAGGCAGCATCAGGACTTCCCGCAATGCCGAAACAGTGGGTGCCCCATTTCCTACAGGTCCTCTCCCTCCTCCCTGTTGCCCACCTCAGCGGCAGCAGAAGGGAGCAGCTGCCCACCAGGCCTCTCTGAGAGGGATTTCAGTCTCATTCCCGAGGAGGGCAAGGCTTGGTCCACTAATCTCAGAGGCTAAAATAATTTTATGCTTTCTTTGAGAAACGGTTCCA
Source organism: Eopsaltria australis (assembly GCA_034509425.1). NCBI lineage: Eukaryota > Metazoa > Chordata > Aves > Passeriformes > Petroicidae > Eopsaltria > Eopsaltria australis. Next base: position 257,776 of record JAVTVJ010002265.1, on the reverse strand, counting down.
GCAAAGCCTGGAAGATGCAGTGAGCCCAGACAGAAACATATTTCCCTTGTGGTTATGCTGCTGCCTGACTGCCAGCACACAGACAGGCTATTTGTGCCTCACTAGGCAAAACCCAGTGAAGTGTTTAACTTGACAACGGGAGCGTTTCTCTGAACGACGCCACCTCAGCTGACCCCAGCACAACTCCACGGCTCCCCCAGCACCTCGCCAGCACCCACTGGCGCAGCTGCCTGCAGTGCTCCGCTTCTGAGCAGTGGTTGCCTCTGCACCAGCTCCACAGGCTCCTTGCGCGCTGTCCAACATCCAGCAGTTCTCCACTGCAGCCCCTTTTGCTGCTTCAGAAAGTTCCAAGTTCCTCCCACCTCTCTTACAGCAGCTGGACGGGCACCAAGGTGAAGCCCAGGCACTGGGAGATGATTGAACCCCTCAAGCAGAAATATTGATTCCTGTACAGGAAAAACATGGATTTAGCCCAAGCTGAGCTGCATCCTGGAAGCCTGTAAATAGCAGCTTCCCTTGCCTGTGACTCACTGAGCATCGCCAATGCCCCAGTTTCTCCTCTGGCTCAGAGACCCGGGGACCAACCTCTGCCCACGCCCCCAGCATCCGTCTGGAGGCAGAGAGCAGTATCACACCAAATGAACAGGTACAGCTGCTGCTGCAGTCCCCAGGTGGGAAGAGAGTTGAGTAAAGGGCTCTTACCAGCCAAAGCCATCTCAAAAACTCCCTGATGGCTGAGCCCAGGTGTGAGGAGCGGGAGGTGGGATGCAGGTGCAGTCTGCCAGCCCTGAGCAGCAGTGCAGACATGCAGTGCAGACATGGAGATGTGCTCCCAGTTTGCTCTACCTGCCTTCTGTTGCTGCAGCACTGCCAGCTCGGGAAATGGCTGGGGTTTTGGGCAATCAGGCCGGTGTCTATCAGTGCTCCGCCAGGACAGTTCACAGCCGTGGGAATGCAGACCGGCTGGGAGAACAAGGCTCTCCCCAGGACCCCCAAGCCTATGATGGTGATAGCCTGCAGGGGATGGCGAAAGGGATTCCCCACAGCTAGCCCAGAGGGTGATATCTCAGTCAGAGGAGACAGTTAGCACTGTCTCCATAGAGTCAGAAAGGGAAGTTCCCTCCTGGAAGCAAATTACCCTCTTTATTTGGGCCCCACCATACACGTGGCATCAGGAGCAATTTCCATACCCATCCTAGCCCCATGTGCAGGGCTTTCCACCTTGCTATAAATAGTTTCTAGCACTGCTGAGCAAGGATTAATGACTTTTCTAATTATACCACCATTAGCTGGTGACAGGAGAATGATACTGTGCAGATGTCTGAGCCCACTCACCCAGCACGGCTGGATTGCTCCGTGCAGAACATACCTGTATGTCACCTCATAATTTCAGAAAATATCAAGTCACAAATGCAGGAAAGCAAAAATAAAAGGGTCTTTCTCAATATTAAATAAGAGGTGTCTGAAAAGCATACGTACTCCAAGTTCCTAAAAGGAATCCCATCAGCCTTGGGTGGCATCTCACAGAGCTGCAATTCCCTGTAAACATTACCTGTGATTTGTACCCTCTCACAGTACCACTCTGGAGTGTACAGACCTGTTTCATATAGGCTTCCCGACTGAACCTTGATTTTAAATTGGATTGCCTTATTTACCAGGCAACTGCTTGCTTTGTCCTACTGAAAAGGGGCATTTTTCACATGGCCTGCCCCGCCAGGATCTCTGCACCATCACACTGTCACACATCACTCAGCCACTCATGGCAGTCCTGGCAGACCCAAGCTGGAAACCAGCTGTCCTTTGTCCAAACAGTTCTTTTCCATATGACTTGCTAATAGTGCACTCAAGAATTTCTGTAGAAGGGCTCTTACTTCAGAAAATGCTAATGACAGGAAAGCACATCTTGCAACATCTGACAGAGGTTTCAGCCCACCTTCTGTGGTTTAAGTTTTACCGTTTATGAGAGCATGAACAAGGTGCAGTTTTGGAGGGGAGTACAGTATTTCAGTGCCAAAATAACTTTGTTTTCTGAACAGTGGATGGATATGGCAATAAACATTTTCTCCTGAGGCCATGGCAGGTGCATCATTTGCCTGGGAAAATTACTGGGAAACTTAACAGCCAAGGAGCACTTAGCTCAGCAATGCAGCACTGCAGGTTCCATCCGCAGGACCCCGGCAATGAGGCAGGGGACCCCAGCTCCTCTCTGTAGCCCAGGCTCCAAGATCTGGATGTTCCATCCACTGTACAGAGGCTGAGCCCCTCTCAGCAAACTCTACTGAGCTTCTGACAGAGCTGTTCTTTGCAAGAGCCATCAGAAGGGTAGGGATCAAGCAGGTTCTTCTGCCCAGTCATTTGGAAACAATCAAAGTTGCTCCTTGCAGCCTGTGTGGGGTCTCATTTATGATGATGACAATTCTGTTAGTTCCACAAGGCAACACCTGTGTTCTGCAGAGCAGGTTAAAGGAACTGTCGTGGGTTTCTGACAGGTCCCTGAGGTCTGTGTGCCCATCTCCCGCAGGGCATTGCCCCCCAGCACCCTGAGAGTGACCCAGCAGCCCAGTGTGACACCGGGACGGCTGCACTGCTCTGCCCTGGAGCCAGGCAGGTGCAGGGAGCCATCCCCTGCCTTGCACTGCTGCCTTGCCTGCCCCTTTCCCCGGGAAGCTGCAGCACACAGCCCTGGCCCCCATCACCATATGGCAGCTCCTGTCCTCTGGCTCCAAAGCGTCGCTTCATTTCTGTTCCCCCGCCAACCTTGTCAGAGTGTTCCAGAAACTACTGTTGCTATTTTTAGAGGGTTAACAAATACCTCTAGGAAAAAATAATCCACTGGTACGTGAGTCCCTTTCAGTCCACCATTCAACAAAGGGCCACAGCGTCAGTACAGTAGCTGTAAAGATGAAACTCTGTCTGATGAACTCTGTCTACCCTCACCCACCTGCCCACAGTGAAGGAACATGAGAAAACAGCCAACCTTCTCTTTGGTTGCCAAGGTTTCTCATTTTTATGTATAGTTACATATATTTATAGTGCCCCTTGCTATCAAAAGAGAGCAAAGGGAACAGTAGATAAGACAGCCCAGCAGGATTGTTTCTCAACAGAATGTTTTTCTCTTTTCCACGAGGTGTCAGCAGCTCTTTAAAGTCTTTTTATTACATTCTGCATTAGATGCAAAACCATATTTCAAAGACACTTTAACTTTGAAAAAGAAAAATGCAGATTTTGTACTGTGCCACCTGCAAACATTGAGGCATGACCCAAATTAGAGAAACTTGGGAGGGAAGAAGACAAGGAAGGAGAGAGGGAGGGAGCTCTGTGGACGAGACCAGACCATTTAAAACACTTCAAAAATAAAAACCCTTGGGAAAATCACTGTCTTTGTTATTATAGCTTTTAGGGGAGCTCCTCACCCTGTCCCTAGTGAGGCTGGGGAGGTCTCAGGCACCTCACATTCTGCATTTAAATCCATGTAGCAAAAATTAACCACCTTGGATTTTCTGTTAAATAAAATCAACAAAGCTTCCGTTTTTTTTGTTCTTTCTTAATTAGTTTGTTAGACCACAAATTACAAATCAAAAGTCTTCTCATCTCCACTCCTTTCAGCACAGAGACTGTTATCAGTTCCTGAATTTTCTGGAGATTGACTTTTACTTCTTTAAAGCATGAAAAGCTTTAACAGCCACAAGCCATTAGGGAAAGGAATAAAGCGGCAGCTCGTATGCCCAGATTAGTTATGCCACAGAGAGACACCGACCTCATTAGGCCAGACTGGGAGCTCTGACAGCTGTGCTCAATCCCAGAAACCAGGACAGGTGCAGAATTCAGTGGGGCTTTCTCGCTGGCACCAATTGTGTTATCTGTTGTTATCTGGGCAAAGGAGAAGCAAAGTGCTGGTGCTGCTGTTTAGGCTTATTCTTTAAAAAATACAGTATTTAGGGCAAATGGATCTTGCCAAGATTCACTTCAGAGTGACAACTAAAAATAATAAAATACATTATTAATATACTGTATACGTATACAGATAACATATAAATGCATCATAAATAACAACAATAATAAAGTTTGACAAAGACACGGAGCTGAGGTGAGCAGGAGCAGGGAGCGCTGGCGCGGGGGAGCGCACGGGGGTGGGACCGGCGCTCCGCCCCCCCGCGATGCCGTTCCCGGGACAAACGCGCCACCGCGCGGCTTTGGGGACAAATCCCGGGATGTCGCCGCCCGGCGGGGCGGGGGGGCTGCAGGGGGACACAGAGGCCGAGCCCGCCCGGGGTGCGCAGCGTCCCGCAGCCCGGCGGCAGGAGGCACCACAACCCAAGGAAGATGGAAACCTGGAAAATCCCCGCTCCTCCTCGGAGCCGCCGCCTCCAGAGGGGGGATAGGGAGGCTTCGCCATGCGACTCACCTCTACCTCCCCCCAGAAGCAGCTTCGGGAACAGAAAATGCCTCTGGCACCAGCTCTAGGGCTTCATGGCTCCCCGTAACGGCGCAACCTATGGTCTTGCAAGACATGGAATCATGGAATCACAGAAACAGCACCACAGCATAGAATCAGAGAAGCATTTAGACTGGAAAAGACCCTTAAGACCAGCAAGTCCAAGCATTACCCCAGCACTGCTGAGCCCCCCACTGAACCTTGTCCACAGGCACCACAAGTGACAAACCAACTTTCCAGTCTCTGTGACCCATCTCCACAAAGCTCCCAGGGATTTGAGAGTTGGAGTGCTGGGCAGGCTGGTGAGGGTCCCAGCCCTAAGGGGATCCAGTTCAAAAGCTGAGACAAACGACATCTGACAGCTCATATGGTTCCCTGCTGTTGGATGGTTCCTCCTCCTCTACATGTCTTAAACAGGGAAAAATGTATTTTGGAGGGTCAAATGTAAACCAGTGTGCTTGGGGCGTTCTGCTTTGAGGCAGTACCAGCTGCATGCTGCCCCTTCCCCTGGCAGCTCACCCACAGCCCAGCACCGGCACTCCACCAGGCTGGGAGAAGGATCTCTGAGCCCCGGGTCTGCTCCTATTCCCAGTGTGCAGCTCCAGCAGCATCCACAGCTGGTTTTTCCCAGCACAGGTACTGCAGGAGGAGCTCCTCTTATTCATAAAGTAAGGTGATCTGCAGGGAATTAACTTTGGACCCCATCCCAAAGCTGAAAGAAAGAGCAGATCAAATTCTGTGCCACTCTGGAAGACATAACAGTGCTTTTTCTGAGAGTGAACCATAGAAATTTCAGTATCTGCAGGCAAACAATGAACCTCTTTCATATTGTGCAGGGTTTGGTCTGTCTTCCTATTAATTCAGTCATCTAATTGCTGACAATCTGGTTTCTAGGCTGTAATCTGATATTTGCCCAAAAGTGATACAAGTATCTTGTCATTGAATCCTTTTTACTGCGAGGAAACAGTTCAGGTATTGAGAGATGCTTATCAAAGAGCAGGAGCCCTGTGTTCCCAGCTGGAGCTAAGGTATCCTGCCTCAAGGTGAAGGATCTTGTTGGGGGAAAGCATGTGTGCCCACCTGGATAAGCCGAAGATGTCCTTCTCCTCCCCAGAAGTATCTCAACCTGTGCCACATGGGTGCAGCAGGAGCCAAGTGACCAGTACAAGGGCACTTAGAAGAAGCCCCAGGTAAGACAGGATTACTATAGACAACAGAGAAGGTGTAATCACAGAAAACAAGGAGCTTCAAGGATCAGATGTGACTTGTGAAATATTGTATAGGGATTTTGGAAGTGACTCAAGTTCTCAGTTGGACCAATCTGTTTGCTCCTGCTAGATAACTGTATCACTTCCATCACAAAGTGAACAGAAGGCCCACTGAAGAAAAACAGGGTGAAAAATGAAAATGTTTCAGTTCTCCCACTGTACAGACTTCTACATCTCGAGGATTTTCTAAGACAGAAAGTCTCACAAGAGAGGGGAAGTGTTTGGGGCAGAAAGGTCAGCAGAAACAATGCAAAATGTTAGAGCCATAAACAAAGCAAGAGAGTCCCTGGCCCCGCTGTGCTGGGACTCTCTCAGCTGCTCTTCCAAGAGAGAAACAATGACTTGTACCTCGCCAGCACTGCACAAATTCCAGACTGCCATCTGGGAATTCCAGACTGCCATTCCCTGTGCTGCCAACTGCCAACCACAGAGCCAGGCTGATCCGCTGGGAACACACGATCCATGAAAGAGAACGAGCATAACCCCAGTTCCTGACTGCTGGGGGGCGAAGGAGCTGTGCCTCTGCTCCCATCTGGGTCATTATTCGGTCATCTCCAGTCACAAGTTTCAGCAACTGTACTAGGACAAACTGGGAATTGCTCCTCAGCTAAGGCAAGGAGGGAGTGTTTTGCACTGGGACAGCATGTGGTGGACTGACCCCTGCCATCCTTACCTCAGCAAACACCCCATCCAAGCACATACAGTTCCAAAGTCCTGGCTGAGCACAGAAATACTCTGTCCTGAGACCTGCATGTTGTTTGGACAAACCACACTGGATTAGGCATTGGCTCTACACTGGATGGGGACGAAACACACAGCAAAAACGGAGCTGAGCACAGCTCCTGCTTATATCAGTGATACAGGGCAGAGCCACCGCTGAAGGTTTAGAGATGATGTTGTGCTGTGCTCTCAGACACAGGGCAGACCTGTCCCAAAAATCTCTGTATCTGGTGAACTCATAGCATCACTGCCCTGCTATTGTGTGGGACGTGCCTGTCAGGGCCTGATGAACTGCAGGAAGACTGCAGGCATAAGCCCCAGCCATTACTGCTGCCCAGAAAAGCATACTCCCTCCTCCACCAGTCCTTCCTGCTGCTTGACCCTGACTTTGCCACCAGCTGGAAGCCAGTCTGTCATCCAGGCCTTGCAGGATAGGGATTTCATGCCTCAGCCTAAAGGTGATAAATAGGATTCTGTGCAGGACACGTTAGATTTGGTTATTGGTGATGCACATTTCAGCTTTGGCAAGTCCCTGGAAGCCTGATGTTCATATTTCAGTTGAGATTTATATCCAGGAGAAAAACGCTGTGTTACAGGAGAGCTTTACTCTCCCAGCCATGCCAGCAATTCTCAGCAGCTTTTTCCTGAGCTTTTCTCTGGCTTCACACTTTGTCTCATTGTCTGTTGTTGCACATCTGTCAGGCATAACAAGGAAAGCTGTGAACTCACCTCATCCATGCAAGGGAGTCTCATCTTGTATTGAAATGTCAGGGCTCTGCTCCTCACCCCCACAATACATAGGAAAAGCTCAAGTAGGGCAAGTAGACATCTCTCTTTCTTCTTTCCACAGTCCTTGCTTAAAGGTAAAATCCCTTAAAAAGCGTTCGTGCACTCACATGCCACAGCAGTACCTGAACCACAGCAACATGACTGCGCAGTGCATCTACACCAACTTGCTCCTATCATTCCCTCAAGTCTGGGACCAAAGCACTGTGTCCCCAGGCCCCTGCCAGTCACTGCAATGCCAGTCAGGAAGTCCTGAAGTCACTGCTCCAGCTCAGGAGGAGCCCATGGGATCTGCCTCATCTATACTAAGTAGTTTTCAAGCAATGACTTACCAGCATTGAGTGAAACCCCACCAGAAGTTGCCAAGACCCATGACAAGAACCAAGCTGCTGCAAACCCAGCCAATGTGGGTTGGCACTGTGTTCCTGCCCCGTGTCCCTGCCCCGTGTTCCTGTCCCGTGTTCCTGTCCCGTGTTCCTGCCCTGTGTTCCTGTCCCGTGTTCCTGCCCTGTGTTCCTGTCCCGTGTTCCTGCCCTGTGTTCCTGCCCTGTGTTCCTGCCCTGTGTTCCTGCCCCGTGTGTTCCTGCCCCGTGTCCCTGCTCCGTGTCCCTGCCCCGTGTCCCTGCTCCGTGTCCCTGCCCCGTGTCCCTGCTCCGTGTCCCTGCCCCGTGTTCCTGCCCCACGCCTGCAGCAGGGCTAAGCCCACACTGCCTTTGTGAACAACGCACTGCCAGAGAGGGTTTGGTTATTCCAACACAGACTGTGTCACAGCAAGAAAAAGGGATCCAGGAAAATGTTTTTCTGTGAGTAAATGACTGTGAGAAGCTGTTGTAAACACTGCACTCAAAGTCCAAGACACACAGAGTATTACCCGTCACAATCCATTGCCAGCCTCAGCCCGCCCGTTTGCCAGGAGCTGGCTGGGGCAGCAGGCACCTGGATGCTGCTGTTTGGGCAGCACCACCACATTAATGCTCCAAAGGAGGAGAGAGACCGCAGCCCTCTGCTATTTGGAAAAAAAACCACGCAGACAAATCACAGAGCTTTTCTTAATGCTGCCATGATATACAAATAAGAGGCTTAAATATAATTATAGGTTGTTTAATCAGTGAGAATAAAGAAATATGTAGTAATTGATGCCATATTTTATAAATACCCTAACTGTTTAAGAAACAGAAAATGTTTTCAAAAGAAATACTTTAGCATAATGATTATAAAGCCCTTTAATGTGAGTGAACTACTTTCTGAAGCCAGTTTTAGATTCAGGCTCATGAACATAAATAGAGTTAATTGCCCTTCTGTGTGAGCTGGATGTTAGCACGTTCCAGCAGAGCGTGCATTTTCCAAAGTGCCAATTCCAACACATTCCACCCTGTGCAGTTTTTGCCTTTCTGCACAGTGCAGAGAACAGGCACATCTGGGCTTGTAGCAGTGAGCCTTGGAGACATTGAGATGTCAACTGGTGGCCCAGATGTTAGCTGGGTATTCAAGTGCAAATGTGTTTTTTTCTGAATTCACCCCATAAGGGAGAGCACATTGATGTGCAAATGTCGATGGGGGAGGAGGGATGCTGGGGACTCCTTCCCTCTTCCTTCTCAAAAACTGCAGTTGCACCATGTGGCAGTGCAAGGGGATGATGCTCCTGGTGAAAAGGGGATATCCTTCTTCAGAGGCAACTTCACAGCTGGCAGCCTCCCCAGGCAGCCCACAGCTGCAGGATGCTGACACTCTCAGGAGAGGATGCTCATGGGAAACTGCCAGTGGATGCTCTGCTCTTCCCTGGAGTGTCCTTCCTGCCCCGAGTGGGCAGCAGGACAGGTGCCATTGCATCAACCATCCCTCAGTCTCCCCCTGCCTTCCCAGTTGTTCACTGAGCTGTCAGTTCTGCTGTGATCCCATTGAAGCCACAAGAACAGTGGCGAGGGATGTTCTTTCCCCAGGCCATGCACATTCTCAAACACAAAACTCTATATCGAGTTATATATGAAAAATGCAAACAAAAATACAACACAACTCTACCCAAAGATCTTAGAGAAACAAAGTATCTACATCTCCAAAAGTAAACACCATGAATTTGGTCCTATGAGATGAAAACAGGGAATTCTTTGTATGTAATGCTACAAATAACAAAAACATCCCCATTTGGACATGGCTTCGGGGCATGGAACACTGCATTCCCAACTGCCAAATCACAGCATGGAGCAGCCCATGCCAATGACCTGTGTCAGAGGCTGCCTCAGAGCATCGAATTCTCAGGGGTTTTGGGTTTCTGCCTTTAATGAGCTGGTGATGAGTGACCCTTGCTCAGCCCTTCTTCACTGGGCCTTCTGGGAGTCAGAAAAAAACATTATAAATCCAACTTCCTCTTAGAGATTTTCTGAGGCTGGGGGTGAAGCACACTGTTGAGACAGCACTAGTCCTAGCTCCCTACTGCAGCCTTGCCGCCTGTTCCAAGTGTCTGTCACCACATCAGATGGCCATGCACAAGTATGAGTGGCACTTCTGTTGCCATTCCAAATCCCAGCCCCACCACCAACCCTGTCTAGCAAAGGTCATGTTTTCCCAGTGCACACAGGGCATTTTGTGACATCGGGCTGCTACCAAGAGCTCACCATGGGCCAACAATGCAGCCTTCTTGGGGGAGGGTCCCACTGAGGGTAGCAGTCTACAGAGAGCCATGGTGCCATGGCTGGGCAGCTAAAACCCCAGGACTGCAATGTAAATTCACATCCCAAGTCTGTGCTGTGGAATGACACTGCAGCAGAGCTGAAATCCTGAGATGCAGCACGAGCTCCAGCTGAGTCAACTCTCTGTTCAGAGCCAGGCTCTTCCGGACCCTTCCAAGGGTCTGTGTTCTTGGTCATCAACAGACCTACAGTTTGGGAAGGACAGCAGTGCATTTGGCTCCATGCCTGAGCTAAACACTGCCCCATCCATCAGCAGTTTGGCTTCTCATTCATATGATGGGCTTGATCTTGAAACCATCTGTTTTCCCTCAGCTTGCATTCAGCTCTCACTTGGACAGCAGAGCCCTTTTCAGCTACAGCCCCAGGGCATGCTGCTTCACTGGCTGCTCTCTGTGGCCAGAAAAAAAGAATTTGGCTGGAGACACACACCAATGACCCTTTTCTTGCAGGTAGAGGTAAGACTGGCAGGACTTGCTGGTGAGGGCAGCCAGAGCAGTAGCCCTGGGACAGAGCTCAGAGAGCGCTATTGGGGCTGCTTGTTCCAGATCCATGCAGTGGGGTAGAACCCATGCAGTTTGGAAACACTCAGCTGATCAGACCCTGCAGCACACCAAAAAAGTCCTTTTTCCAGTGTAGGACTCCAAGAGAGAAGAATGCTCTCAGCAGTGTAAAGAAACCCTCAGCAGTCTGAGAGTCTGTGATGAGTAGTTTCATTCTGGTAATATTTTTTTTAACCTCTCAGTAGGTTTTCTCCTCCAAAAGAAATGTGATCTGAAGTCTGTCACCAAGAGCCTCTGAGTGCACTGGTTGTGGCTTGGGGCTTTGTTTCTTTTCCAGGGAGTAGAACCAACCCATTCACAGAATAGGTTCTTCTCATCTCTCCTTGGGATGCTTCTACTGTACCTCAAAACACTGTTATTAACTAGCAGGTTGGTGTAAACACACATTTTGAAAAGTGCAAACAGACAGTGGTGCCTGTGTCCTGCACACGCAGTGCTTGCTCATCTCCACAGTGATCACAGCTGTGATTCCTCACGTGTCCCCATCAACAGCTCCAGCATCCAGGTGGGGGGATAAAGCAGAGCTCTGGACTGCACGTCTCATATTGGCTCCCCTGGGAAACAAGTGGCCTCTGGGCCTGCAAAAGGTGCTTGGGCAGTTTTGCCTCTTGCCCACTGCCATGCAGAAGCTGAGCTGCTAGGCAGAGGGAAGGAGCCCTGTGTCCATCAGGCCTTCTCCCTGCTTTGTATGAAGCCCAGTCTTGCCCGGCTGACCAGCACAAACAGCTCTGAAATCCACAAGAGTGAACTGCAGAACCCTGTGCACTTCTAGTGCTGCAGGAGGGAAAGAGAGCATTTCCTGCAAGTGTTTCTTGTTCTCTGGGCCAAACCTAGACCTGGCACGAGTCAAAGCAATGCCCAGAGCAGCTGATGAGAGCAAGCCTCCCATGCTGACACCCTGAGCAGTAACTCCTGTCCAACCCAGTGGGGACACCATGTGATACTACATCAGTCTCTCAGTAGCTTGTGGTGCCAAGTCTGCAGGAGCAGGTGAGGTACCACAGAGTGATGGTAATTAAAACCAACTGCCAAGGAAATGTCTGGAGACAGCAGCAAACTATCAGGCTCAGGGTAAGTACTGTCTCCTGAAGCATGAACACAAGATAGCTGTATCTCTGGGAGGGCCCTGCAGAGGTCATTTCCAAGGAATGGATACAGAGGAGATTTTTGTATTAACCCTTTGCTTGTCTTGACATTGCAGTTAAAATCCTAACTATTGCTGTTGCCACACCATTTAGAAGTTCAGCTGCTAAACAATGCTGTCAGCCAAGCTCTCCCCCCACACAAAGATCCTTGGGATTACATCCACAGACATCCCTTGATGATGAAAGGATATTTTGCTTTTACTTCTATATACTTTTTACACAGCTCTCTGCATCCACAAGTATTAGCATGCATACTTGTAATCCTCTAAATCTGATAACTCAGCCTGGTTTCTTGGTGTCCTGCAGGCTGGGAGACCAAACACCCCAGAACTGTAGAGTTAGAAGACCAAGCATTCTACTATCGTAAGAGCCCAAGGTCCCGTAGCAGGACAGATTCTGTAAACTGGAAGTTAGCCCACCCCAGCCCCTTACTGGGCCCTCTTGTTAGGTATGCTAATGTGTAAGGTCTTTAATTGTATACTCGACTGGAGGGGGGGGATTCTACCTGGGCAGCAGAAGCCATCGAATGGGATCCTATTAAAATACCGAGGTAAAGGACCCCCACCCCTCTAACCATGTCTGGGCTTTTCTTTTCTAAGACCAGGAAAAAGGCATCATCTGAATATGCTGTAGGGCACATTTCCACCATCGAAGGACAACTGTGGATGCCCCATCATTGTTCCAGGTCAGGTCAGACGGGATTATGAGCAACCTGGCCTAGTGGCAGGTGTTCCTGGCCATGGCAGGTTGCTGGAACTGGGTGGTCTTTACGGTCCCTTTCAACCCAAACTGTTTGGGATTCCGTGACCATTTGCTTCTGTTGAGAAGCCACGGAGAGTTCGTGTCGGGAGGGAGACCCGGAGGTGGCTGCAGGGGTGGAGCAGGACCGCCCCTCGGGGCGAGGGGGAGCGCGGCGCTCCCGCGGGAGCTCTCGGGGTTCTCCCCCGCTCCCAGCCCGCTCCTCTCCGTCGCCGTGAGGTGGCACCCGCCGCCCGCCGCTGCTCGGAGCATCGCCCCCCGCCTCGGGGTGGCCCCTCCGCTCCGGCCCCTCGGACATCGCCCCCGCTCCCCCCAAAGCCCGAACTGCTGCTCCACGGTTCGCCGGTGCTGGCGGAGCCGAACCTTCACTGCCGCCTCTGACAACCCCCCGGAGCTCCGAGCCCGAGTCGCTGTCCCACGCGGAGCCCTCCCCAGTCCCTTTGTTCATTGTTCCTCTGGTTACAGCCAGTGGGAAGCTGCGTGTTCTGGCTCCTGGATCTGCTCTTCAGGAGAGGAACCGCATAAAGCTCTGCTCAAAGCTCCTCTCTGCTCTGCTGGAGTCTCCACTGACACCCCAGCCCTTAAACTGAATTACTGGGAGCTAAGAAACACCTTGGGGAAATAGGAGCATCTCTGCTCCTGCTTAGTCATATACGTTAAATCCAGGTGCTTGGAGGACACAAACCAGGACCCCCAGACTGCCAAAAAAGATTTTAAGTCCCGAATCCTCTCTATTTCAAATTAATCTTTTGCCTTTTAACCCTTGAGCGACTCTGCTCAGCTTTCCTAGCCCTCCTGCTGAAATTTCCTCCTCTAGGAGACAGGGAAAATGAGGACTTCCTGCAGCAAATACCTGCAGCAGCTGAGGCACTGGGAGTTTCCTGACCCAAATGGAGAAGGTGACAACAGGATAGACACACATGTGCTCAGGGAAAGGCTGCCAGAGTGGCACCAGTTGCCCAGTTAAGGCTCCATCCATCCATCCATCCATCCATCCATCCATCCATCCATCCATCATCTCTTTCTACACCTTCCCCTGCAGCACATCTCTGCGCCAAACTCTGCTGCTGAACACAGAGCATCCTCACTGGAGGCCTGGCATCAGGAGGGAGCATGCAGGCATTCTAGCATCCTGTGCGTCCCAGCACAGTAGTTTAACATATCCAGGACCCCAGAAATGCAAGCACATCTCAAACATATGGGTCTCAGAGGGCTGAGTGTCAAGCTCAGGCCCAGGGCTGCATCTGCTCCAGAGAGTCACATCAGCACATGGGAACCCAACTGCCCATCTAATGTCCCTCACCCCTTTCCTCCTAATGCTGTCACCCTGCTCAGGAAGGCAGAGGATGCACTCCATCCTCTTCAGCAGATTCTCTTGGAAGAAGCTTTTATGGAAAGGCTTCACTATGAGTCTCCTTCTTAGAAAACCATCTTTGTCTTAACACAGAAATGCCATGTACATGCAGCCAAGCATCCCATCCTCCTGGAAGGAAGAGGTGCCACCTGTCTGATTCTGCAGGGAGCACTCCAGCATCTGCAGGCACGCTGTTGGGTGTAAGAGCCATCAGAGGACACCATGACATGAGGGACTGGGCCTGACAGGAACTATCCCCTCCTCATTCATTGCATCTAATAAGAACAACCCTTGGTCAGCACAAATTCTTTCATGTTCAGTTACAACATCTAATTATAATATCAACAAAACCACAGTACAATACAGCTTCAGCATGCTCAAAAACTTCCAAGAGCTGGAGACTGAAGAGAGTTTCCATCAGCAGCAATTCCCCAGCAAAGGCGAGAGAGCTTTGTGGTTCAGACTGTGGATGGAGGTGTAGGAGACCTGGCTCAGCCCCTCCACCATGGTGACCCCAGCTGTGCTGCGCCATGGGGAGCGCACAGGACGTGGCCCTGTCACAGAGATGCAGCTCTGCTGTCTGCAGCCAGTGGCTGTGCTGGCCAGGAGGGAGCCAGGGTACTGCCCAGGTGAAACACAGCCCAGCTCAGTCCTCACCAGGGCTCAGCCTCCTTGGTCTGTTTATATTTGATCCTGCACCAACAGCTTTTCCCTGTCTCCCTCCCCCGTCAGTTTTCTTCTTTACAAATCAGGTGGAAACAATTTAAAAATATCTCTTTCTCCCTAAAGCCAGAGGTCCCTGACTGATGTCTGGGTGTGAAGCAGCTCCGGTATCTGCCAGACCCTGTGGAGCACCCAAATCTCCTCAAAACCAAAACCAGCACACATAAAAGTCAATTTAGTCACACAAATGAATTTTTCCTTGGGATCCCTGAGCCTAGACACAACCAAGTTCCTTGAGGGGTTTAGACCTGGCAGGACTCCTTTCTGCAGTTCACATTTTTTGAATAATCAAATCGCATTGCTTTGATATATCCACAGATTTTCAATGTCTACTGGAGTGAGTGTTCACTGCCATTTCTCCTATGGCTTTGCAGCACTCACTGGCTTTCCAAATCCAGCAGCCTGAATCCCCGTCACAGCTGGCTTTGTCCTGTCCAGCAGACTGGCAAAGCAAGCACAGCCCTCCTTGCTTCAGGAGTGAGGGAGCATGACTGCAGGGTTGCTACAGTGGCCCGTGCGCTGGAGCTGCCAGAAGCCCAACCCCTCTCCTCGTGTCTGGAAATGGGGCCCAAGTTGAGGCAGTTGTCCTTGACCCCGGGTACATCCCACTCTGGACTGCAGGGCAGCTGCACTGAGCTTGCCCAGAAACACACTTCTTAGCCCCCAGATGCATTTGGGATCATCCAGGGGCTGCTATTGGCACAGAGCTGGGTGGTTTGGCAGACACAGCTCTAAAGAAAAAGAGGGGGAAAAAACTGGAGGAAAAATGTCCCCTCTAGCCCTCTTGTTGAATTAAACCACATGTATATTTTTAAAATACAGCGGAAAGGAACAACTCTCCAGCACATGTCAAGAGCAGAGTCTTATTTCAGAGATTTCAAAAAATTAGTGGCTGAAAGCTGAAACAATATCGCCCTTAGATGGGGACATGTGGAAGTGATTAACGAGCCTGAACTCATGTGTTCAAAATAAAAAGTTAGTACCTCATGCTGGTAACAACTGTCAACTACTAAAAAACCAGGGAGAGGGGAAGAAAGCAAACTCAATCTTGCATAGTCTAATGCTTCAAGTCAGCAGGACATTACTAGCAAGCCCACCAGCCTGCACCTTCCCTGGGTGCCTCACCTGCAGACATCAGATGGAGGCTGCCAGCCCAGGGTACAGGGAGTCCAGAGCACCCTGGGGGGCTCTGGAAGATTCTCTTGTGCCTCTATGACCAGCAGCATCCCCAGAACTGCAACAAGATGCAAAATCCAGAGGTCTTGGGATGTTTTCCCACTGTATGATTGAGATGGGTGAATTCCCACCAGAGCAGTGCTGCAGGTGACAGGTGACTACCAGCAACACACCAGGGCCATCCCACAGGGCATCTCCTCCCACTCCTGGTGCTGCTGGAGGGCAGCTGGTGGACAGAGATGATGGGGAGACCCTGCAGTCTGGGAACACCTCCAGATACATCAGGACCCCACTTGCAAGCCAAGCTCCAAGCTGCAGGTCCATGCTGGCAGCCTGGTCTCCAGCCATGGGGGTATCTGGGGAGCTGCATGCCAGGGGAGCACTGCAGGCATGACTGTCTGTCTCTCTTCTCCACTGAGGTGCTGCAGAGGCAAGAGCCAGCCCACTCATCAGAATGTGCTGCCCAAGTGGAGATGGCTGTGGGCGTCATGAGATGCCCATCCCACACTGGGGCATCTGGACGTGGGGACCCTGCAGTTGCACCAGGGCAGGTGATCTGCCCTCAGTGGGATGCCACGGCACATCCACAGCACATCCCACCAGGCCAGGGCTTAGCTGGGAGCTGCAGAGAAACAAATCTCCCCATGTCTCATGTCTGAGAACTTAAAGATGAATAGTTCGAATTCACTTCAGTAAAAAGCAATGCTGGTAACACAACAAACATCTGAGAGTTTAAAATCAAACCAGACCGTCTCTCCTCTGCAAGGAACAAGCACGTCCTCAGGCTGGGCACCCAGCAGCTCCTGGCACACACAGCTGGGCCCAAGGCTGCACAGACAACAGGAGCCCCAGCAGAATGGCTGCTGTCCTGTTGTGGGACGTGGCCTTGGACTCGGCCTGGATCCCTGGCCATATGTTTCCTCCTTGCCTTAACAAAGATTTGGCCATTCAAGCTGCCCCCAGAAATTCATGGCATTTTAGAAATTAGCCCAGAATTTTTTCCGCCCTTCTCATTTCTTTGTTTTGTTCTCAAGTCTGTCTGAATCACATGCTGGATTTCCCTGGGCTGGGGAATGGTCAGGGGCTGGCGGAAGCATGTGCATGTTCACACACGTGTACGGGCACTGCCATTAGCCCAGGATATGTTTCCCATCCCCAGAGCAGACCAGATGTGGTGGCAGAACAATGTCAAACCTTAGAGATCTTGTGACAAGGGAGAGCATCTCCATATCAACAAGGAGACTAGCTGCCAGAACCTGGACCTCATGGCCTCTCTGGACAATGGGCATCTGCATCTGTCTACCATTCATTGGGGAAATGTGTGTCTCTGCAGTCTGACACACAACTCAGCCTCTCCCCAGAGGTGAAGCTGTACATCCAAGCACAGAAGTGTACAGCAGGGAACAGGAGTTGGTGCTGATGAATGAAAGAGCACAGAAAGTTCCCAGAGCCAGGGATGCTGTCCCTGTAAATCTGCCAAGGCTGAAGCGTAAGGAGCTTTCTTAGATGAAAGGCACTGAATGCAACTCCAACTCCTCTTGGGAACATTCCTGAGCACAGATTATTATTGTTATTATTTTCTTGTTTCTTTCATGATATCGAACATGCTCTAAGACCCTTAATCACAGAGGAAATTACAGCAGACTCTCAGTGGGCTGACAAATGGGGCTGAGCACGGCCAAGAATAGCCACGCTGACAGTGTGTCCTGCCAGGAGCAGCTTCAAGGGCAAATGGAGGGATTAGGGCAGGGAGCAGCCCCCTCTCCATGCTCCAGGCAGGAGGCTCCCACCCACCTGGAAGGAGCAGGGTGCAGGGGGAACCTCCTCCAGCCCACTGGGCAGCCATTCCTGTGACCACAAGCCTGTGCCAGTGTTTCCCCAGGTCCCCAAGCTGTGCTCCCTGGGCACCCACAGGCAGGGTGCGAGCACCTCCACTGCTCTACGTCTGGTCCAGGCAGGCAGCCAGCACTGCCAACAGTACTGGTTATTCTGGGGTGGGAGAAAGTGAGAACAGGGGCTTGGACCCAAGACTGTTCCTGCAGCCACTGCGAATGTGCTGTTTCTGCAGCCATGGGGGCTCCCCACCAGCTCAGGATGTGCCAGTGCATGGCAGCTCCTCTGCAGCCACTTGCCCCATCCAAGAGATTCCAATGCTTTGAGCACTGCGCTGGGGACAATTTTCCTGTTTCAGATCATGCTGCAGAGTCAACAGCAAACCATTTCCAAAATTATTTGCCTCTGTGGGCATGTCACAGAGGGCAGTGAAGGACCAGCAGCAGAGCCCACTCACTCCCAGACTGGCCCTTGACTGCTCAGAGTATGGGAAACCCAGGACTCACTCTTTGCAGACAGCACATGGATTTGTCCCTTGATATCAATCTCATGTTTTATCCTACGATTTTGTAAAATAAAAGATGAAAATTTTAAATGGAACATATTCCTTTCTTTGACACCAGAAATTATGAATTGATAAAGATTTCCCATTACCTTATAAAATCTACCAAGCCAATCCTTCAGCAAGGCCATGCCCATAATTGCAAGCAGATGTCTTTCTCTGCTGACACATTAAATGAAAGCAGAAAGACCCGCTGCTATCTCCCATCAACAATTTGCACTTAAGCAGAGAACAGATTTTCACAGAGCGGGGCTGCTGGAGGAGGAGGGGGATTAAGTTCCTGCAACCCAGGCATCTCAGCATTACAGCAAAACAAGGCAGCTTGGGAAAACAATGAACTCCAAACAGTCCCTAATCCCAAAGTAACCAAAAGCTTTTGTGCAGGAAAATGAATTTGTGAAACTAATGCTGCCAGGGCCCACGGAGAGCACAGGAGCTGAGGTAATGCCAAGGCGAGATGATCCAGCTGACAAGCACCCACCTCAGCTCCCATGGACCCTGCCTGGGCAGCACTGGCTTTTGAGGTTTGTGTTAGCACAGAGCTGTCCTGTCCCACAGAGCACAGGGGCTGGAATTATCAATACAAGTGGAAGTGACAGGGTGTTTAGCAAACATTAAACCCAGGGAAGCTTAAAATGTCTTCCAGGATTATTAAATAAACATTTAGGATGAATGAAAGACTATGAAACTGTGAAGAAATTGCAAACACTCTGGAGCAGGCAGTTGGGGCTGCAGATTCAGCTGTGCAGGACAGTGTTTAATCATTCACATAGTCATGCCTCAATTCTTGGCAAGTGTTAATCCAGGAGCGGGACTTTGATAAAAATTTAGCCTGATATTAATATTCTATTAAAGACCATTTAACACACAAATTTGAACATGCCAGCCAGCACCATCAGTTTGGCCAGGCCAATGCCACCATCACTGTTCCACAAGCCCTGCAAGAAGACACAGGGCTTCACACATGTTAAATTACCTCAGAGCTTCCACAAATAGCTCAACCTTCTCCAAATCCATATTTTCCCTTGCTGTACAGTAATTGGGGAGGCTGTCTGGGCTGAGTTTGCTCACCCCCTCTTGAGGATGACCAATTTAGAGGTGTCACATTTGTCTCAAGGGGCTCTAGTAGGTTATTTTCAGAGCTTAAGGTAGCTCTGAACACTATACAGGAGAGGTAGCACACATGCCTGTCAGCCTGCCCAAGGCAAATGCCCTGATCTCATTTCTTTCCAAGTAACAGCAGAGATACTCACACTCCACCATCCTCTTGGGGCCATAATTTATCCATATACAATACCACACCTCCCAGTAAATTAGTCTCTCTGCTATATCAGTGACTCAAGAGTTTGGAGAAAGTCAGAGCGAGGCAATGAAGTGCCAATAGCATAGGTTGCCAACAGCACAATGAGCCCCAGCCTGAGCTAAAGAAAAAGCAGAAGTTTTGGTGGCAGCCCCATGGAGCTGTTCCTACACCTCAGGAATAGGAACAGAGAGATGGATCTCAAAGAATGCTGTACTGACTGCATCAGGTATGGCTCCTTCCAGCCACAGCTTCCCTCCTCCTCTCCACAGAATGGCTTGGCAAATATCTCCTGGTTGACTCTAAAGGAAAAATGTTTCAGTCAGCACTGAATTCCCCATCCGAGCACACTTCTTCAGAAAAGAGGGACTGTTTGCCGACTGCTTGTGGCTCTTGGGATCTTGGCAGGCTGTGAGAGGAGCCTGCTGTGCTGCAGCATGCCCGTGCCCTCACACTGGCAAGTGGAGACAGATCCATCACTCTGATGTGCCGGGAGGAGACAGAGCCAGGGCTCCCCTGGTGCTGGCGGGCACTGGCAGACTCTCTGCCAATGGGAGACCCTGCTCCCACCATGCAGGCAATGTTCTCGTGGCAGGCTGCCGCCCCAGAGGAGATTTCAGCCTCTGATGGGAAGTTCTTGAAACAAAGCCCTCATTTTCCAAAGGCTGTGAGGCCACTATGGTGCAGCTGGCCACCCTGACAGTTGACCTGCACTCCCTCTCTCAAGGCTCTCCAGGGTGGGGCTTTGCTTTGGGAAGCCATGTGCTGCACAGCTCCTAGCCCGTGCACGTGGGTCTGCCTGCAGTGAGAAGCTCCCAAGAGCAGAGGAGCCGCCAGCTTGCCCCACTCCCAAGGAAGATATTCAACCTTAGCTTGGACACTTACAGACTGCCCAAAGAGAGAAGCTTATCCAACAGGCTGCACGCTCAGATGGGATTACTGCGGAAGAAACTGATAAAAAAAGTCTCTTCCTTTGCAAAGGAGGGATTTTAAACGCACTTGCTAAAGACACTGGAAGATGTTTTTCCTCAGTGGGTCTGAGGGAGCTCTCTCTCCTTGGTGGTGCCACTGTGGCATGCAGAGCTTGGCTGGGATGGAAAAAAAGAGCCTCTACACCAGGAACAGCAGTTTCCAAACACAGCTCTGGCCTTGGGGTGGAGGGTGTCTTTAATTATGTGTGTATGTGTGTCCTTTTTAAGGGTCATCCAGCATGACTTAGTGAGAAAGCAGGAACAGCCTCTGAAACACAGTGGAGCATTTTCTGTGCAAGGTTTCTGGTGTTGGGGCAGGGGAAGAAAAGTTTCACTGTGGCTTTAGAGAACATTTCAGCTGAGACCTTGCATTTTCACCCAGCAATCCCTCACTGCTGGGCCCATCTACAGACACAAGGAGCTCAGGGGTCCATCCACTACTAACTAGAGGCCAGACAGGCAGAACTCAACAGAAGGAATGCTGGAGCAAAGAAGAAAAACATTATTGGAAGGATAAACCAAGTCACAAAAGGATGATATTTTATTTTAGGACTTAAGATTTATATTTCAAATAAGCCCAGGCTGTAGCAAGCCTGAGAGTCCCAGAGGTGGCACATCCCTGTCCCACAGACACCCCACAGCCCTCAGCAGGGCAAAACTGAGGTTGTCTCCAAGCACAAAGTACGTCTGAGACTGAACATTGATACACATGCTTGTAACTTAAACTGGAACTCATTATAACAATCAGCAACTGACATTTTAAAATGTAAAGTGTATCCATGAACTGCATAAACACCCATCTCTCTGTTCCGGGAACACTACGCCAGCAGACACATGGTGCCTGATTTAAGGAGACTTTTGTGCTTTCTCATTTCAGTAAGCATCTGTTTGCTCCACATGACTCCACACAAGCACAGTCCAGGATCTTGGGTACTTTCTCCAGAGTTTACACTTAGCTCATTTCAGGTTTTAGTGGACTTTTCTTGTTGGAGAGCAGTACAGAAAATCTAAAGGGAGCAAAGGAACCCATATGCAGCAGTTTGACTGCAAGTCTCACTTTTTACATGACCAAATAATACTTCAGGAGTTTCCAGCTGCAAGAAGCCAATAAAGGAACTGAGTTTGTAAATTTCCAGCAAAAACATTGCCTGGCTTCCTGTATCTCTCCAAACTGACTTGATGCTCTCACTTTGTTGAATGACCACCACAATGAAATGCAGGGACATATAAATCAGAGCCAGATTCAGCCCAGGTCCTGAACTGCCCCAGGTCAGCTCTCAAACTGCTCTGAGCTGGGAAAAGGAGACCCCACGCAGCAGCCCCACAGCACTGACCTTACCTGCTCTCATGGTGACAACACTGCTGCAGCCAGTATCTCAGGCCAAATACATTGCAGAAAGAACTTATTGCTTACCCCGAACTCTTATACCTTCCCCTGCACTCAGGACCCAGCTGGGGCTGCAGCACGTTCTCAGCAGCTGCTCACCCGACAGGTGGGTAAAGAATCACTTTGATTAAAACCACCTGCAAGTTGCAGCCAGGGCTGGCTGAAGCAGCAGGAGCTTCCCAGGAAGGGCATCTGCTCTCCCTGCAACCTGCTACAGCTGCTGCATGCAGTGGGCGTGCAATCATAGAATCATGGAACCAGTAAGTTTGGAAAAGACCTCCACGATCATCGAGTCCAACCCTTGGCTGAACACTACCACGTCAACTAAACCAACGTGCCACATCTGGTCGTGAAGCATTCCAGGGAGGGTGACTCCACCACTTCCCTGGACAGCCTGCTGCAGTGCCCTGGGACCATCGACAGCCTCCAGGCCAGGCTCCCCCAGCACACCCACAGCCAGTCATGCTGCAGCAGCCCCAAAAGGGTTAGGAAACAGCATCTCTTTATAAAAAGGGGGGTTGGGGGAATCATATTTAATGGATTAATTTGGCAACCTTAGCAGCAGCACTCTCTCTGCCACAGCTGACCCTCTGCTGTGCTGCACTCAGGAAGGTGAGGCAGTGGGGACAGAGGGTCCCAGCGGGGCCTTTAGGGGCACTGTGGGCACTCACAGATAACCAGCCTTTCAGCTCATCATGTCCTGACTCCATTTCCCACACGGCTGGATTTGTCAGCCCTCTCCATCATTTCACCTCATCAATCTGTGATGTTAAAGCCCATGGTTTATTTATTTCTTTGCTTCACTAATAAAGCACATTATCTACAATGATTAATTTTGCAATAAAGAAACAACACTACTACAAATGGTGGTCTAAGACAACCTAGGGGGACTCTACAAAGTCCATATCCTAAATCCATCTGTTAGCTGTGAAACATCATTCCTCAGAGTACTTGGCTTGTTAATGGAATTCTTCTACAACAAAGTCCATGGCTCTGTCCCCATGTTGGGAATAAGCACCACTCCCAAGCTAAGAAATTTGCCAGTTTTGAAGGGGCTTGGTTCAAACCTCAAAAATGAGGATTTGTTATTTCACTTAACTGTGATACAACAGGATTATCTCAGACCTCAGATATTCATTCTCTTAGAGTATTGGTGCTGGATGAGAATACAAAATGGAAGGAGGAAGGATAATGAATGTGGAGTGGTATGGGTCTATGAAAAAGAGAACTGGTCCAATTAACAGAATAATGAATTTCAGCTTGGTTGATAAATGTAATCATTTGGGTGATATATTCTTTGTCTTTCATAAACTATTTGAAATCATACAAACATGACATTTGGATTAAGGCAAAAAAGACATAATGATAGAGAGCCAAGTTGTCATCAAACAGATCAAACAGACAAAACCCCAGACTGATGGATCCCACAGCAACAGCAAAGAGGGAAAGACAGAGACGATGCATTCCCTGCGGTGCTCTGTAGGGACAAGTCCTTGGCCTTCTGCACTCTGGTACTTTGCCAGCAGCCTAAAAGAACTATAAAAACATCACTGGTAAAGTGAGAGAGTAACATAAGCGGGAGGAGCTGGCCATGAGCTCCCCCCAGCTAAAATCCCGGCCAGGCCAGCAACTGAACCTTTGCATGAGCTTAAAATGGAATGACCGGTCTGGATGGCTCAGGCCACTTGTGCATGGGGACTGCCAGGCTGAGGGTGGGGGATCTCAGCTGGACACTGCTGCAGACAGGGGCCAGCACAAGGCCAAAGGCACAGGTGTAGGCAGAGTGCCCACTCTGCCCCTGGTCCCCATGCCCAGTGCATCAACACAGCTGGGCACAGTGCAGAGACCCAAAGGCTACCTGGGTGCAGCACAGCACTGGGCAAAAGGGGCTCAGCTGGCGCAGCAGACACCAAGGCAGGCACCCAGTGAGACATTACTAGAGATGCTGGTGAGGGAGGGCTCCAGCCCATCAAGGCACCACAAGGAACCAAGTTTAAGGCTTGAACTAAGCAGGTTAAGACTATAATGGGATTTTTTTACACTGAGGGCAATTAGCTATTGGGAATTTTTATCAGAGGTTGTAACGGGTTCTTTACTACTTATTTATTAACTGTGATTGTGAAGATGGGATCTCTGTCTACTCAGCCAGCTCTGGTTCATACAGGAATTCAGGGCAATCCTGCAGCCATGAAGACGGGAGTGACATGGTCACAACGGTCCTTTCTGCAAGCATGCAAGCTCTTAACATCACCTCACACCCCTCTGCTTGCCCTCTTTACCTGACAGTTGCTATTTCAATGGTTGTGCATATCTGTACAATAACAGGTCTTTAGACAATGCAGACATAAATTGTGTGACCTCAGCGACTGTTTGGTGCACGTGCATCGCATGCCCAGGCAATCAGGCAAACCTGGCAGCGGGGATGTGGGAGGGCTGAGATCAGTGAGGGAGCTCTGAGGAGCAGGATAGAGGAGCAGGATGGAGGAGTAGGAGGGTTGGCTCCAGCATCCCTGCTGCAGAGTAGTGAGACCGAGCTGCTGTCCCCGCCTGCACACGTCCAGACTGCGGCTCCCCCGCCACCCACCACATCACTTGAAAACAGATGGAAATGTCGGGCAGTCGGGTGATTTCATCTTCTTCATAAACTTCTTGAACTCTTTGTTCTTCTTGTCCCACTTGTAGATGGCTGTCAACAGGTACTGGGTCTTCACCTGGCGGCCCATGATGAGGAAGTAGTGGCTGAGATTGTCAAGCTGATGGCAGGGACAGTCTGCCCCGTTTTTTAGGAACAGCACCAGCTTCTTCAGGTTCTTCTTGCGGATGGGCCCCAGCTTCAGAGCCTTTCTCTTCCGTGGGATGATCATCTTGTCCCCATTCTCCTTCTTCACTTCCTTTACCGTCATCTTAAGAGCTGCAAAACAAGACAGGAGAGGGGAAAAACAAAATTCCTAAGCAGCCATCACCAGCACAAAGCCTCTGCTAAGTGAGGCTGAGAGGGCAGTACTGCCGTGGCCTCAGGACAGCAGCAATGCCCTGTCCCACTACAGACACACAGTGCTCTGCTCCACTCCTGCATCCCCCTTCTCCCCACTCTGCCCCTGAATCCTCCTGCTCCATGGCATCACCCTGGCCATGACTTGGCCCACTATGACACTCATACCCTTCCACTTGAGGTGGAGCTGCCCCATGCCCAGGAGAGCACCAAGGCAGAACACTGACATCTTTGTTCCCCTTCCTCCAGCAAAGTACCCAGCACTTTCTGTTTGAGAGGGGACTTGT
This sequence comes from Eopsaltria australis, assembly GCA_034509425.1. Taxonomy (NCBI): domain Eukaryota; kingdom Metazoa; phylum Chordata; class Aves; order Passeriformes; family Petroicidae; genus Eopsaltria; species Eopsaltria australis. The sequence continues at coordinate 232,831 of JAVTVJ010002265.1, read as the reverse complement.
TCAGCTGTCAAGAACAAATGTTAGCTGAGTAAAGTAGGTGACTTCTCTGCTCTAGAGACATGAAGAGACTCTTAAAAGGATCATTTAAAAGGTCAGTTTGGCTTCTCAAGCATTTGTTTGCAATCACAGCAGCCCTCAGGTGCCTGTGAAACAAGTTTCCAAGCACTGGATGTCTCTGCATCACAGCTGTGGAGACCACAGCATGCAGTCATGTGCCTGCACCTTCCCCGGGAGAAGGGACGGTGGTCTGATACAACTTCCATGGAAAATGAAAATACTCTTCCCTCTTTGGGTTCAGCATTTTCCTGAGTTAAGCACAATACCACCCCCCCCGCCCAAAAAAAAAAGGTTTTTTTGCCATGACCATGAAGAGGAATTTTGCATGCATGGGAAAAATGATGAAAATGTGTTGTACATTAAAACGTAATTTCTGTGCCATTTGGCTCTGCCTCGTTTTTGGGGAAAAGCACATATGGCCAAAAATTGCTAACATATTTTCATCATTTGGGAGTTTACTTCAGAGCTGCAGATAACTAGTGTTCAGAGAGGTGATTTGTTGGCTGCTGTCCCTTCTCATTAGAGTCTCAGGGCGGCTGCAGGCAGTCCACAAGAACCTCTGGCTCTGGCAGGGAGACAGGTCTCCACAGCATTATTCCCTGAAGTCCAGATCTGCTGGAACATGTAGCAGTGAACACATGTTACTTCCTGGACAGGAGCACTTCTCACCATTCCAGATGCAGATGGCAGCAGGACAGCACAATGACAATCCTGAGCAGGCAGCAGAGACTCAGTGTCACCCTCGTGCTCCCAGCCACTACCCTGGCAATAGAAGCAATGGTGTTTGTCTGCCCCTGTGCCAAAAACATCCCCTGGGTTTGCCAAGAGCCTGTCATACTACACTGTTATTGTGTAAGAAAGTAATCTAGGACTGGAAACCTAGTGAAATTTTCATTCCATCTGTTTTCCAAATTCAGGAGCTAAAAAGACTCCAGCTTTAAGGAGCTAAAGATGCTAAACCAGATCAGTTTGCAACAAATCTGAAAAATGAAGTAAGTAGTTTTCAAGTAGCTCTACACTCCGTGACATCAACTGGGCAGCAGTAGCAGCAACGCCCCTCAATGTCAGCCTCACTTCCTTTATTCATGCTGACTGGAGCCCTTGTACTAAGCACAGAGGTGGCCAGGGCAAGAGGGATGGCAAAACACCATTACAACAGCACAGTAAGACTTTTGCAAAATGGCTTGTTTGCAAACTGCTTTGCTGAGATCACTGCAAAGTTTGATCCTTGTTGCCAGAGGAAGAAAAGGATCTGCCAGCTGGTGGAAGTGCTGATCTACTCCAAGTATCATACACTACAGAAGTCAAAGAAGGCCTGGTAATCCTGTGCTGTGGGAGCTTGCAGCTGCTCCCTTCCCTGCACACAGCAGTTTGTGAGTCAGCGATGCAGGTTCATGGGAGCTGCCCAGGGGAGCCATAAATTGAGATGTAAACCAAAACCTCATCTAAACCTTGCTCGTGCAGAGCAGCACACAGAGCCAAGATTGGATAGAATGAAGGGGGATGAAGGAGGAGACTGACCAGGGGTGCAAATAGTTTGTGTCAGGCTCTGTTCTTCCCAGCAGCAATATCCTTGTAACCAGCAAGAGCCTTCGGTGCTGCCTGCCCACGTAAACATAGCCTGGCTCACGGACCACCAAGCTTCATCTGCCTTTGGTGCTGCAGGCTGAGCAGTCACACAAGCATGATGATCTCTGCTCAGCCCTCATTCCTCTGCAGTGACCTGGCTTCCCAAACTCCCCTTGTTCACTTAATTGGGCCACATTCCCTAAGCTCTAACTCCCATTCCAGGTGAGATTCTCAGGTATGAAAGCTGTTTCATAATGGCAGGCCAGAAACCCAGCTTTGGCACATCCCACGCACACCAGAAAAGTGGTGCCTGAGGGTACATTCGTTCCGGTGCATATCCTGCTCAGAGCGCTCACCACCACCGTGGGAGGCAGCCTCCAACTTCTGGCTTTCCTAGAACATGGCATTTGGCAAGGGGGACCGTGGTGCTGCAGGAGCCTGGCATCTCCCCAGCCCTGGGAATGCCCCACAGCAGGCAAAAGGCTCAAGCGGGATGCTTTCAGTCTTGGCTCCAGGACCCAGCTGAGCTGCCAAAGCAAACAGTTTCCTCACTGGGAACCTCGGCCTTTCCACTCCTCCCATGCCATACCAAATCTGTTTCAGCACCGAGTAGGAGAAGGGCCAGAATCGCCTCCAAGATTCCAGGACATGCTTGCTCAGATAGACTAAATCTTCAGCTGTGGCTGCCAGTCAGGAGCTGACTCCAGGAGTTATCCACAGCCTTTCCAGTCCAGCAGCTGCATTGTGACCACAGGCTACTTCAGCACCAGCTGTGGCACTGGAAGCAGCACCAACCTTTGCCACTCTGCATGCCACAGTGGCCCAAGAGGGCTGCAGGATCAACAAGCCATCCACAAGCCCTTCTCACCATTTACTTTCATGGGACACATACATGTTCCAGCACAACCTTCTCCAAGGACAGCACTGTACCGAAGTAGTCACCAGCTGAGAGCAGGAGCCCCTGTGCTCTGTTCATAACCCACTACCATGCACCATTCCTGTTCCCCTCTTGTAGGGTTACACTGTGTATGTTATAGAAAAGCAGGCCTGGAAGGCCCAGAGTGAGCCTCTTCCCTAGGTCCAGAGGTGACCAGGAAGCACATCCAGGTCACCAGGGATGGACATGGGAAAAGAGGATCATGGGTTTGTGGCCTTCTGCACCTATTGTGTGTGAGAATTGTACTTGGTGACCTTATAGGGGATTGTTTATCTTTTCTGTTTATATGATGGCACATCCTGTGTGCGGGATGGTAAAAAGGGAATTTTCACCCCATAGTAGAAGGCAGTAGCCATTAGGCAGTGGCCATAGGAGTAGTCTTAGCAAGTAGTCATAGAGTGATCTGTAGTAATCTTAGTCTCTGTATAATAAAGAACTTAACAACATCACAGTCTCGTCTGAGAAGTCCTATGCCCCTGCGTTGAATATTGCACCCACTGGCACCTCCACCCCTCTTTTTCAGCACATGACAGTCTGGGACCAGGATGTTGTCTCTGCTCTTCTTCTGTCTGCATGGGCCCCACTCCAGCACCTCATGTGCAGGAAAGGGAATGTGAGAGAAGGGAAAGCTCCACTGCTCCTTCAGCCTCATTTTTCCTTCCTTTAGAAATCACTGAGAAGGAAGAAACCTGCCAGAAGACACATTAGGACTGTAACAGGAGAAGGCTGCAGGCAAGGACCTGTCAGTCACAGAGAAAAAATAAACAGCATGTATTGATTGTTCTGCAGTCCCCAGTGCCACAGAGCCCGTTCAGCAGGAACCCCTCAGACCCCAAAGAAAGGGCAGAAACAATAAATAAAATCACTAAGAGAAACAGAGCGTAGAATGAACTCCTGGTGTAAGAAACAAGTGCTGGCTGCAGCCCAGGGTAGCTGAGGGGGGAGGCTGTGGGAGTACTGGAGGCCGATCTCATGCTTCCTCTTGCATCCACTGCTGCCTCAGCACACCAGCACTACACTGAAACCTACATTGCAGTTATCCCCACATACCTGAGCCAGCCCCCTGTGCTGCTTTGTGCTCAGGCCAGGGTTCGGGCACCCCTCACTGACATCCACCCCAAAGCTGTCTTACTGTCAGAAGAGCAGCCAAGCTGCCTCAAACCAGCACCCTAGAGCCTACATTCATCCTTGCTCAAACAAAGGCAAACCTCGAATTCTGCTGGATCACGAGGCTGGCAGTCTCCTGGTACCCCTCTGACCCCCAGCAATTTGTCCAAGATCCTCTCCCACCTTGTCTTGACAGTTTGTGTTCACAGTTCATTGCAGCTCTCTTCCTGCACTGTACTCTAGACCAACACCAGGGCTGCTACACAGCCACTTCCTACACTGGCACAGCCACATGTCCATGGTGGGCAAAGAGCTCCTCACCTCTTGTCTGTAACAAGCCGCTGGGATGTAAGAGAAACCTGCAGTAACGACACAGCAGGAATCAGTGCAAGACCTACCAACAGCTGCCCCATGCAGCACATGTTAGTTTAAACATTTATTGTACATGTCTGGCTTTGATGAGGATCTGTAACCTGTCAGCTGTCAGTGTTTACCTTGGTGGATGTGCATGAAAAACCTCAGTCTGAAGGTTTGGGAGTTTATAATAGTGCCAGATAAACAGCTTTCCTTGAGAAATCACCCCATGACAGTAACCCCCCCAAGACTAAACAAAGATCCAAGGGCCATGCACAGTGCTTTGGTAAAACTTCCTGAAACCGATGCCTCCTCCACCAGTCACTCCCTCTGCTGAGACATCCTTCTCACCCCTACACTGCCTTCCCCCATAGGGCACAGGTAGGACCTGCACTGCATCCTACCCTTGGCCCACATCTACCAAGAAATATTTGCATCCTTTGGACAGTGTCACCATCGTCTTTCCCAATAACAACTTACACTGTGGGCAAGTCACTGTCCCAAGCCGTTCTGCTGAGGGAAGGAATTCTGGTTTGGCCTCTGCTCCCTGTTGTATAACTGTCCCAGAGCACGGGAGGATATTTAGCAGCAGAAGTTGATGACAAACATGCAGTCAAGTTTGTATTTCCCTTCCCAACACTTGCTTACCAGCAGGACACCACCTCGGCTCACTCCTTGCATACCTCTGGCAAGGGGACAGGTACTGCAGTGACCCACTAGCACCAGATCTAGTGCTGCCACCGGCCAGTGCACCTCTCCTTCTCTGGGATGGAGGTCCCCCAGCCCCTGGACTGGGACAATGCCTCTGCATCACTGCAAGTCCAGGCAGGGAGCTCCTATCCAAACCAGGTGTGCTGATCCCAAAGGCTGTTTCTCCCTCCCCACCAGCTGGGAAGCTCCCCGCAGTCTCTCGTTGTGCGTGCAGCGGGGCAGGGGCAGCTCTAATTCAGCTCCCATGGCCTGCCCAGAACAGAGCTCTGAGCACCCCAACTCTGAGCACTCAGCACCTCCTGCTCCCCAGCCTGGCCATGCACTGAATGTCTGATTCCATTCCCCAGCCAAGCCAGAAGTATGTACATTCCTGAGAAACTATTACATGGGTGTTCCTGTTGATGCTTTTCCCTGTTAGAAAAAGCCTGCACTGAACTTAGGACTTCTGGCATACCAAATCTGCAGGAGAGTTAAGAATTCATTTCCAGCAGAAAGGGTAACACACCGGCATACAGAGCAGGTTTGGGTTTGCACAAGCATGCTCCAGTACAGGGCACATTCAAGTGCTAATCCCCCAGGAATGCACACCTTGGTCAATATGCCTTTAATAATTTTCCGGGAAAGTTACATACACCAGCAAGGATGTCAAAGCCAGTTAATTCTGGGTTTGATCTGAGAAAGCTAATATATTTCCTTGTGATAATATTTTTTTTTAAATGAAGTTCAGTTTACCCTTGATTGTCAGACTCACTCACTCGTTTAGGACAAAGCTTTCAAGTAGCTTTGCATTTTTTAACTCGCTGCTTGGCCCTAGCTAGATAAGGACTGGCTTTGGGGTTTCACACCTAGATTTGACAGGAGCAGCATAACTTCACTCAAAAGAACATAGCAGTATAAGCTATCTGTGGAAAAGGAGGCTGGTTTGCTTCTTCATGCTTTCAAGCAGAATAATGGTCCATGCTATACATCATTTCTGCAAGCACACAAGAGCTTGGGAACACCTGGGTTGAGTTACAAACATCTCTCCACCCCAAAATCACTAAAGAACTGACACTACAACTTTTGCCCCATCCCCAGCCCAACGTGCCCAGCTCTGGGTTTCTGCCTGCAGCTGTGACTGACAGCAGCATTGCTGCTTCAGCCAGTGACCCCACGCTCAGGGGCCTTGTCCTGCACATTTTGCCTGGAGGGGCAGGAGAGATGCCCTGCACTGCCGCTAGGGCCACACAGGTGTAGGCACTGCCACTAGAACTTGCCATGCCTGTCCCTGGGTGCGCTCACTGCGGGAGCTGGACACATCCCAGACCCATCCAGTCCAGTCCCCTCCCAGCACCCACCTTCGCATACCCACACTGACATCTAGAGGCACACGTGCCTGGCCTTGGGGACAGATCGAAGGACATACCAGTACCAAACCAGCCCACACAGGAGCCATGCTGCCCCATGCCCACCTGGGAAGCCTCCCCGTGCCTAGAGTGCTCCCTCTTACCAAACTCGCTGGCACACAGGTGCTCCACAATGGCCTCTGACTTCATCTCATTGTCACAAGGGGGACACACAGTTGTTCCTGGCAAGAGAAAAGACAATTGAGAGGTGGTGAGAAGTCAGCACAAGTAGCAGAGGCAGACTGCCCACGCTGTCAGATCACCACCCTCGAGGGGGATCCATGCCTATGCACCCTACCATGAGCTCCCAGCTCCCAGTCCTGTGAGACACCACCATCCACCAGCTTACAGGGCAGCACCGGCCACAGGCAGCCTTCTGCCAGCCCCACTCCAATGCTGCCAGTGGCCCCAAGGCCAGGCAGAGGCAGGGGTAGGCAGCTGCTAAGAGCAAAAAGACAGAACTATTAAAGAGAAGAGCTTTCAGGGGCAGGCACTCAGCTGAGGGGAGCCGCTTTCCAAGGGGCACGGCCCATAGCCTGCTGACATTCCCTCCCCATGGCATGCCAAGGCGGGCACACAATGTCTGAACCCCAGCACAGCAGGAGATGCTGCCCAGAGATGGCTCAAGTGCCAAGGTGTTACCCTGGTGCCAGGCAAGAGGGTTCAGGACTGGGACAGCCCAGTTCAGTGCAGTGCTCCCCTCGGTACTGGGGACCATCCCACAGACTGCCCAGGCAGTGCTCAGGAAGCCCCTTGTCACCCTCCCTCTTGCCCTGTCCCAGAGCAGCACTGGTTGGGGACAGACCAGCACAGCTCTTGTGGATGCCACCAGCACCAAGAGTGGTCATCCTCTCTTTTCTTTTGAGCCCAGAGCAGCCTCATGGCTCCAGCAGAGCAGAACCATCTCTGCTTGCCAGCTGCTGGCCAACATCTGCCTCTTGGGAAATGCCAGCCCAGGGGATTTCACTGGGATCTGTCCTGGGAGGAAAGCTCACTTCACCCAGAGAATAAGAATCTGTTTCCAGGTTCCCATCTGCAGCTGGAGCAGACCACCCAGCAGCACAGACGCAGATTTGAGCTACTGGCAGATGAATTTATTGAGCTGGGAGATGCTGCTTGTTCCTGGTCCAGCAAGACGGAGGGCTCTTCCCATACAAGGGAGCTATTCTCAGAGACAACACTGCAGCAAAACATCTGCCAGTCCTTGCATGAAAACAGAGCACTCATGGCCTTCCAGCCCTCAGCTGGGCCAGCAAACCCACAGCATTGCTGGACCGAAAAAGCAGGGAGGTGTCCCAGAAACAGAGGTGCAGAGCCAGCATGGCTGGCAAGGGAGGCACAGCCACGACCATGGTGCCATGTCTCCTCAGCCACAGATGCCCCATGGGGATTCAGGCCAGACATTTGTTTTCTGTGGCTTGTTCTTCCCCTGTCGCCACTCCCAAATCTGTTCTGTGCCAAATTCTAATTCCTGGGGACATGCACTATGACTTTATTAATCACACATGCAAAGCAACTGGCCTTCCGCTCGCTCCTATGAGCGAGTCACAAGTCAGCCTTCACAGCACCAACATCCACCTCCACAGTCCCACTCTCTGTACCTCTGAGAGCTGCCCATGATCTGGGTAAGCTCTTCTTCCAGAACCCTAACAAGCAACTGTCTCTATCACAATCTAACTCAGAGTGACACAGGCAGAAGCCAGCCTTTGGAGATATGATGACACTTCATTTTTAAAATCAGCAGTCAGAATGTTTCTTTCTAGGCTGCACATTTAATGAGCTCATGACAAGAAAGAGAGGGTGCTCATAGGAAGGTGACACAGGCCCAGCCCTCCATCTGCTGCAGAGCCAGGAGTTCATCACTGCACTGGGGACCACCATCAGGAACAAGTGGTACCTACCATGCCAAGCACTTCCATCTGCTACAGCAGCCAAAGTGCACATGAGGAGGCTGGCCAAGCCTACACCAGACAGACAAACATGAAAGCCACCACTGCATCCACTCAGTGAGCTTTCCAGGCAACCAATTAAAAAAGTAAAAAAAAAGCAAACAAAAATGGAAAATAAGAGTCATTGTTCCCTGATGCAAATACAGGCTTTGTTCTAGCTATGCTCCAGCAGCCCCTGAACAGCCTGCAACACACCCATGATAGCAGGGACCCCTGCCTTGCTGCACCAGGGCCCAGAGCCAGCAGCCATCCTGTGGGCTGGACCTGGGAGCCCCTAGAAGCCCCTTCTACAGGCAGCAGCTTCACTTATGCAAAATCCCCCTGCCCTAACTCCATCAGAGTCCCACCAAACCTGACCACGAATGTTTCCAAGGATGGGGCATCCACCACATTTCCACGTAATCTGTGCCAGTGTTTCACAACCCTCACTGCAAAAAACTTCTTCCTTATATCCAATCTAAATCAACCCATCCTCCTGCCTCCTGCAGCCCTTTCACAGCACAACAGGACTGCAGGAAACACTATCCCCTGTCAATGGGAAGAGAAATTGCCCTCTGTTCTGGGTCACCACATCACACTCTAGTCAGGAACACAAATGCTGGGGGCCCAGCCAGGTCCTGCACAGCTCTGTGCCCCGGGAAAACTGCTGTTCTGTGGAGCCACAGCTACTCCAAAACTGCAAGCCTTCCCATTCCCCCTGAGGCACTAGAGCAGACATCTCTAGCCCACCCTCAGGGCCCACTGCATGTTGGCTGGGGCCCATCTGCTGCAGCTGACAGCTCAACTCCAAGCACAACCTCAGCCTGCCTCCAGCTCACTTGCTCCCTGCTGACCATTTTCCAATGCCTGGCTGTAGAGCCAGCTTACTCCAGGGGCAAGAGAAGGAATGTGTAATGCTGTATTAATCTGCAGCTCCCCTGATGCATCCTGTGGGCCTGCAGGCTTTACCGCCTGTGTTTAAGGGGAAAGGAATTCAGCAGGTCAGCTCTTTGAGAGGCAGAAACAAATTCCAATTTCAAGGTGTTAATGGGGAAAAATACTGAAAGAGTTTGTTCTTATTAGTAGCAAGAGAAAAGAGGGGACATTGCTTGGTTCTGGCCCTCTTTGAATCAACAGGAAACATGCCTGTGCCCAAGAGCAAAGGGGCTCCAGGAGTTGGTGCTGACAGAAAACACAAACCATAGACAGGGTGCAGACAGCAGAACTCAGGTGGAGGAAAGTACCCAGCCAACACAGGGACAAGGACTGAGCTGCAGGTCATCCAGGATGACTCCACATCTGCAGGAGGTGGCAGTACCAGAGCTGAAGTAACGGGTGCCTTATGGGCCATTAACAGATCCTCAGTGGCATGCAGGAGATCTGGCCGTGCTGGTTCACATCACGGCAGCGGTTGCAATTAACTTGGAGTTTGCTTTTTTCACTCCAAACTGCTTGAGGCGCCACAAGAAAGCAGTAATGTCCCACCCTAGTGCTGCCTTCAAGACAGGTCTGAAAGGTGAAGGGAAAGTCATTAAACTACTCAACGCAAAACCTGGCAGATGCTGCTCATTTAGAAGACTGTTCCCAGGTCTTGGCTCATTAATGTCTTTAAAATTAATGACCTGCACACAGCTCAGACTCTATTTCAGACCCTGGAAGGGGCAGCTCAGACCCAGCTGTCCCAGGAGCATGCTTGGCTGCAAGTCCCTGGGGAAATAAAAGCAACCTTTGTACCTGCTACACAGGACATGGCTGCGGTCTTGACCAAGGGTCTAGGTTCACATAAGACATATTAATTGAGAGCATTCCTGGAAAACAACGAGGTTTCTCCAGCACCCACATCACCAAGGGCAAGCCATGACAGGAAAGCCAGGACGGCTGTGCTGCCATCACTGTGGGGAGAAGCTAGGTCCCTGGCAATGAGATCAGCCAGAGCTCAGCCCCTTGCACCCCCACCGGCACTGGCACAGGCTTCACATTCCACCTGCCTCTGTGGCATGGGTTCCCGTGCACAGCTCCTCTGGGTACGGAGCTTGGGTGTCTCCTGTGCCTGCCATCCTACAGTCACTGTGCCCCTGCACAGCTCCTAGAGACACCTCAGGGTGTCACCCCTCTGCTGCAGGATGCACTGCGTTCCTGTCCTGGATCAGAAGGGCTCCCTGATGTACGAATCCTTTCAAGATGGGCAGGATGACATTTCACAGTCCCCATCGGCTGGGTTAGTTCTCCCAGTCGAGCACCACAGCCTTTGTCTGTACAGGTAACTGCAAAGGGCAGGCGTCCCTACAGACGAACTCTGACACAACGCAGAAGCCACGGAAACCAGTCAGCCCCCCTCCCCGAGCTCCTCCTCCCAAGCGCCGGCACTATCCCCCCGTGGAATCAGGAGTGACAATTCCTTTCAATGAGGCTCTGCTCGCCAAAAAGCACTGCACTCTCTTAGAGCCATCCTCTTCTACAAACATCCCTCCTGCCAGCCTTTCACAGTGCTCCAATAGCAAACGCCGAAGTGACACCAGGATATTTATTTATTTTCAAGTTTCCAGCAACAAGCCAGACTCACTGCAACTTGAACAAGCCAGTCTGGCACCACAGAAACATGCTGCATGCAATGGAAACAAACACGAACCACGTTCACTTTCCCTAATCGTTTCTGGGCAAGTCTCTTGCTCCCTCTCCAGCCACAGCCCACCCGAGGGCAGGGCTGGATCTCCACTACACACCCAGCCACCAGCTGCCCAGCCTCTTGCCCTAGGACTGCACCGGACGTGGGGGATCCTGGCAGGACTACTGTCACTGTTGACTCCAGTTAGCCAGCACTTTCTGCCGTGGAAACCACACATCCTCCCGCTGCCCAGAGTAGCCCTGCAGGAGCCTGGCTCGGGAGCAGAACCACAGCAGTGCAGTATCTAAGGACAAAGGGTCACATCCTGGTCCACTAGGGCTGGAGCCCAGCCCCAGTGCCTGTGCAGGGATCAGAACAGGCACAACCCCACCATGTCCCAAACAACCTGTCCCAAGGTTCCATGACAGGGATGAGGAGCTGGCAGGGCATCTCACCTTCCTTGGGACAGGAGGGCACAGAGAGTGCTCAGAGGCTAGAGGGCCGCTGCCAAGAAGAGTTCAGGTGAGCCTTCTCCTACCACAAGAGCCCCTTCAGTCCCACGTGGCCCCTCCTGAGCTAATGCCTGCCCTGTCAGCTCAGAGAGGAGTGCCAGGAGCAAGGCTGCAGCCATGCCTTACCTTTGGGCCTGGAGACCTCGGTGGCATTGGGAGCTGTCATAGCAATGCAGACGTCATCCTGGGGAAACTGGTCACACTTGAGCATCTCTGGCCAGAAGAAGCCAAAGAACTGCATGACAGGCTCACAGGAGTCACGCACGGCCTCACAGAGCCAGCGGCAGGGGTAGACCGGCCGGTCCAGGCAGACGGGGGCAAAGAGGGAGCAGAGGAAGACCTGGGTGCCCATGTGGCAATTCTTGTTGAGCAGTGGCACCCAGCTGCTTGCCTGGTGCTTCACCTCGGCCATGGTCTCGTGGTCCAGCAGGTTGGGCAACACCATCTTGTCGTAGCCCACGCTGTGGCAAAGCCGCAGGTCGGCAGGGATGGCCACACACTGGTGGGGTTTGGCGTAGAAGCGCCCACCAGGGTAAGGGCCCAGATCTGACTGGTAGCTGACATAGTCGTACTCGCTGGCCACGCCACAGGCCAGCAGCCCGGCGGCCACCGACACCAGCGCCCGTAGGGCGGCCCCACCGGGCCTCCCCACGCTGCCCATCGCCGCGACCCGCCGAAGGTGGCCCCGACAGCAACCGCACGCCGCTCCCCGCCGGGCGCCCGCTGCCGGCGGCCGCCCCCAGGGACCCTCCTCGCACCCCCGCCGATGGCCCCTCCGCTGCCCCTACCCGCCGCTCCCCTCGCTCGCTGCCCGCAGAGCCCCGCCGGACGCCGCCCTCCCTCGGCCCTCCTGCCGTCCCAACCCCGGGCCCGGCCCCGCTCTCGCTCTGGCCGCGCTCCGGCCGCGCCGCGGGTTTGTGAGCCCGCGGCAGCCAATCAGCGCCGCGCCGCCCGCCGCGCGCTCGCCCGCCGCTGTCAATCAGCGGCCGCAGGAGCCAATCCCGTCCCGCCCCGCCCCGCCCAGCCCCGCGCGGCCCCGACGGCCCCGCAGCCCGGCCTGTCCCCCGCCACCTGCAGCGGCTGAGGGCCCGCGGGGCCCGGCCCGGCCCGGCCGAGCGCAGCCCGGCCCTGTCCCCCGCCACCTGCAGCGGCTGAGGGCCCGCGGCGCCCGGCCCGGCCCGGCCCGGCCCGGCCGCCGAGAAACAGCCAGGCCTGTCCCCCGCCACCTGCAGCGGCTTAGGCCCGCGGGGCCCGGCCCGGCCCGGCGAGAAACAGCCCGGCCTGTCCCCCGCCACCTGCAGCGGCTGAGGGCCCGCGGGGCCCGGCCCGGCCCGGCCGAGCGCAGCCCGGCCCTGTCCCCCGCCACCTGCAGCGGCTGAGGGCCCGCGGGGCCCGGCCCGGCCCGGCCGAGAACAGCCCGGCCTGTCCCCCGCCACCTGCAGCGGCTGAGGGCCCGCGGGGCCCGGCCCGGCCCGGCCCGGCCGAGAACAGCCCGGCCTGTCCCCCGCCACCTGCAGCGGCTGAGGGCCGAGCCGGCCGAGCGGGGCCCGGCCCGGCCGAGCGCAGCCGGAGCAGCTCGGAGGTACCGAGAGACGCCCCCGGGCTGGGGTGCGTGAGCTCGCCCCGTAGCACCGCTCGGCTGTATCCCCGTCCTCGGTGGGGGGCCCGAACCCCTCGGAGCCATTCCCGGTCTCTGAAGCCGGGGTGGCTCTGGGAGGTCCCGGTACTCCTGGAGCGGCTGTTCCAAGGTTGCAGATATTTCTGTGAAACTGGACTGGACCGTGCAGAACTAATTTCCCAGTAGACAAATTCCAACAGAAACGATGATATTGAAAGAAAAAAAAAAAAACCAAAACCATCACCACTAAACAAAAATCAGGAGAGAGAAAAGGGGGTCTCTTCAGTAAAGTGGTGTCACATCCGAGTACTCTGTTCCAGATGTGCTAGAGGAGCAGGAGCTGCGTTCCCTGTTCCTCCATCACAGCAGCAGCCCCTTGCCACCCTTGCTGTGCTCCTCAGGGCTCCCCCCAAAGCCAGGAGTTGGGTATGCAGAGGGCAGAGGCCGTGGGGCTGCCCCGGTGCCAGCACAGGCATGCGGGGCAGAGCAAGGTGCCCCCTGGTGCAGGTTAGGCAGCAGAAGCTGGCTCGGTCCTTGTGCACAAGATCTGGCCATTGAGCAGCTCTGCTGCCTGTGTGCCCACAGGTCCCTGTCCCAGGGAGCTCTCCTGAAAGAGCCACTTTCACCTGAGGACCAGCAGAAGAGAACAGCCAGTTAGCACCACTAATGAAGTGAAGAATTTAGTGGTAAAGGAGGGACCCGCAGAATGAAAGAGGCAGTTGGATGGAGCAGGCCATCTCCTGCTACTTGGGCTCAGGAAATAGTGGCAAAGCACTGATCACTGTACCAAGAAACAGCTGCAAAATGGATTTCTCATTCCTTGAGAAATTCTGACAGTGTACAATCTGCTTTTACCAAAACCAGTTTAGAAACACTGAAACATCTCATTTTCAGAATTTAGAAAATAGTGTTGTGTCCCAGGAAACAGGTGTAATGTGGAACAGGGCACTGATCTGCTCAAAGACTCATTCAGGCATCCTGATTTGCACCCAGGTGTTACATCCATGGGCACAAGTCTCTGGTTGGGAAACAAACTGTGCCAGTGCCTCTCCATTTTCCATGGCAAGATCATAGAAAAGTCTCAGAGCCTCTCTATTTGCAGAGCAGTAATGGGTGTGTTTGACTTTGGCAGTGCTATCATACTTCTGTTCCAGGCTGAGGCATGTGATAGGAATATCAGGTAGGCAGGCAAAGTGAGGACTTGGGAAACTCTTGTTCAAAAGTTGGATATTTCTCCAAAGGCAACAGCAGTAACACTGCAATAAAACTACAGTCAGGATTCCAGTTATCTGCAGGTCAGCAAATACTGCATGGCGCCAGGTAAATGTCCTGTCATAGTCACTCCAGGGATATGTGCCCTGGAGCATCCCACACTGATCAGTGGGTTTCACTGCAGCCCTGACACACTGAACAGTAGCTGCTGAGCCTGCCACAGTTCACAGCTCTTGATCCAAGCAGGAAAGTTCAGCATGCCTTGGCTGCTAAATCTGACCACATGCATGGCCTGGACAGTTCCTGAACTTGGCCCAGGGAAGGTCTTTGCTGGCTCCTTTCTCTCTTCTGTGGCTGATATCCACATTCATGACAACAGCGCCTGAATAGGAATCCAAGAGTAAATTATAAGCTGAAATACAATTGACCAGCAAATACAATTGCTGGCAAACCATTTTTTATTTAAAAAAATATAAGAAACCAGGGAGAAGGAGGAAAAAGCCCAAACCAAATGAAAATGCCAACTCTGGTCTAGGCTTAATACAGGATATAAGACCTCTTAGAAAGCAGCTGCCCAAGAAGGGCTGCTCTTCCAACAAACTTCTTCCAGACTGCACATGAACTTTTCTGAGTGAAGCCTCCACAGCCATTTCCCTTCATAATTATGTAGCCCACTGCTTCTTAAATCTCTGCCTTGTCTGTAATGTCATAGCCATTTATTGCTGCCTTTCCCACAGGGGCAAACATTTTCTTATTGAATAATGAGACACTTTGCAGCACACACCATTCTGGCTGTCCCAAGACCTCTCCTGCCCTGTGAAAAGCCCAGTCCAATTAACCATGCCTATTCCTGGCTCCATTGTTCATCCCGGCAGCCTGCAGGACCAGGCACTCTGCCCTCATCTGCAGCTCGGCATCCCACTCTGCTCCATGTCCACCTGCGGTGGGTGCTCAGTGGTGACAGGGCAGGTGGCAGGTGACATGTCCCTGGGCTGCTGGCAGCAGTGTTCTCCCACCTGTCCCACCCTCCCTGCCCGCATTTGGGCATACTCTGCCCTGGACACCTGATGCTGGAATGCGCCTTTCCCCGCATGCTGCCCTGGGGAAACAGGCAGGCATGGGATAATAGAATATATTAGCCCTGAGTCCATTCAGGCCCTGGCTCTTTATGAACAAAGCCTGCTAACTGAGCTGATTTTTGCCAAATGACTGGCTTTCGTGCATGAGCAGCAAAGTGGAGCCCCCAAATACTCCCATGCAACGAGTGCTACTGCCCAGGGCTCATTGTTTTACTCCTGCACTTGAGGGCATGGAGGAGTCATGGCCTTTCCTGCCCTGGCATTTCTTCTCCAGTTTCCCACCACTGCATTAGCCCCATCTCAGCCCCAGCAGAGGCAGCCCACCTGCCATGTCCCTACATGGAGAGCCCACCATGCCACCCCTGCAGCAGGACAGCTCCTGGACATCCCCAGGGAATATTTCCTTTAGATTAGACCCCCCTCAGCCTACCGAGAGATGATAGCCCGTGCCAGGGCCAGTCCCTGAGGAGGATATTGGTTTTGCCATGTTTGTTTTCTGGTTTTCCCAGCAGATTGCTCCAAGACTCCAATAACACTGATGCAGCCAGGAACACTCCCTCACCCCATGATAAGGGAATCTGCACAGGGAGGTTTTGCAGCTGTGGAGACCTGCTCTGATGCCTCAGCCAGGTGCCCAGTGCCCCTGGGGCTGCAGGAGACACCTTCATCAAAAGCTGGCCAGCAGCAGGGCCAGGATCAAGGCACGCAACAATTCCAGCCAATGTCTGCTGTTTGTATGAAATTAGCACCAATAAATGCTATAACTATACACGATCAACAACAGGTTTACTAGCTAACATATAAAGGACTACAAGAGCTAATGCCTTCAGCACTGCTGAAACTCTTGACTGTCTGCCTCTAGTCCCAGGAGGGAACTGATGGCAAATGTTTACAGGGGCTTATAAATATTTATCCTGTAATAACTTGCTGCATTACAGCACATTCTTCTACACAAGGCTCAGCTTTGCCCTGGACCAGGTGCAGGCTGCTGAGAGGATCTGTGGCATATATAAAGTTTGCCTGAATAACATACAGCAAGCGTTGGTGTTCAATAAAACAGCAGCAGCCAAGTTGCACACATGAAAGGCACTGCAAGTCATTCCTTACCCAACAAAAGAAGAAGGTAGCTGTGGAGCACAGGTGTGCAGGCATGTTGGTGTGGGTGCAAACCCCTTCTGGGTTGCCAGAGTAACCTAGGAAAGTGCTGCAAGTCACTGGGGAGGTATAAATCACACTGTTGGGCTGGTGTGATGGGAGTCTCGGCCCAAGAGTGGCCCCATGCTGCCTGAGAACTTGCTGCTTTTGAGAAGACCCCAAAGGAAGGGAGCATGAGGAAATACCTCCTCATGCTTCTTGCTCTTCAGCAATCCTATCTGCCCTCTTCCCTCTAAAATTTTTTGAGCCATATGTCCACTTATTTATTTATCCTTGTCATGCTAAATGATTTGCAAGAGCATAAGATGCCTGTGGTTTGGAAGCCATGTGATAATCTCCAAGCTGGACCAGAGATGGAGTTCAGAACTACTTTCTAACAGGAGTAAATAAGCAGATTGGAAAGGCTCCATTGTGTATATTCTAGGTTGCATATTTTCTTAACCCTGTCTCATTAAGATGGATGGGGTTTCTGCTTATTAGTAATTTGGCAAGTTCCTCTTTGTGTACACTCTGCACTTCTCACTAATGACGCTGTGCTTCAGTGATTAACAAAAGAGACTTCCAGCATAGTCAGTGAAAACACAGCCATGCACTTGGGGCACTGGGACGGAAACCCAAAGTTCTGGAGATACCCTCTGTGGAAGACAAGGAGCTGCAGGGAACCCAGCAAAGGAGAAGCTGCTGGTCAAAAAACCTTTCCTGACACTCAAATAATTTTGACCTGAGGACACTGGTTCTTTGATTTACATGCATAACTGCAGAGCTGACAGAGCCTGTAACAAAGTGATTCAGAGCCCTTCCTCTGCTGTTCTTAAGAAACATCTGATGGAGATGAAACTGGCACTGCTACTGCCTGGATTTACAGCTGGCCATTAAAGTATGTTTACAAGTCTTTAGTACAGTGTACACATCTGGTAAATCATTGATTGCACAAATAGCTCCTCCTGTCATGCTCCTTCTCTTAACTTTTCTTGCTACTCTGGTACCCAGCCCAGAGCCTGTGTCCAGTGGCAATGGCCAGCCACAGGCAGGTGTGCATGTGGTGCCCAAGCAGGCAGACACACGTACCCACACCTGCACATGTAGTCTGGGTTGTCACTGACATCTAGATGCTGTTAGACACCCACCTACACAAAAAGCCCCATCCAGATCCTCAGCATGAAGGTCAGCTGATCTGACCCTACCTACATGCAGTGAAAGGTATTCTTCCTAGCATTCTTGCTAGCATATATTCAAATCCCTTAATATTCTTGGTCATGTTGCTTTTGAACCTGGCCAGACCAGTCACGTGCACAGGGCAGAGTCCCAAGTGGGTACGCAACGAACAAGAGAGGCAGCTATTCCTTCCTGGGACACTCATGAGAGAAGGAAACTGGGGGCCTTTGCCAACCTGTCAGCTGCCTTCCAGTGGGCCAGACGGCTGGCATGGGCCTGATGCCTTTTTCTGGTCTCAGGAAATAAAGGCTCAGACACAGTGAAAGGGTTGGGGGTTGTTTACCTCGGTATTTTAATAGGATCCCGTTCGATGGCTTCTGCCGTCCAGGTAGAACACGCCGCAAAAAGCCCCTTCCCCCCAATTCAGTATACAATTAAAGACTCTACACATTAGCATATCTACCAGGAGGGCCCAATAAGGGGCTTGGGTGGGCTAACTTCTAGTTTACAAAATCTATCCTACTAGGAGACCTTGAGGGCTCACGAAAACAGGGTGTTTGGTCTCTAGCTCTACGTGGCTTCAGGGGTGTTTAGTCTACCGGCCTCCTAAACACCATGAAACCAGGCTAAACTATCACCTAAAGCATCACAAGTATGCATGCTAATACTTGTGAATATAGGGAACAGGGTACGATATATTCAGGAGAAAAAGCAGAAAAAATCCCTCAGGCATCAGGCCACACACAGCTCCTCAGCTCTGGCCAGAGCCCTGGCTGCCTGCAGGCTGGGTCCCCCCAGGACTGAGGGCTCTCACCAAGGAGGAAGAGCCAGGGCTGGCAGGGCTTGGGTTTGCTGCACAGGTACAATGGAAAAAAAGCAGGATGGAAACAGGGTGCAGCTCCCAGTACATGGAAAACAGCATCCCTTTTCCCTGGCACCAGGAAGCATTGCACACAGCCCACACACCAGAGTGCACTGGAGCCTTCCTTGCAGCAGGAAAAAAATGCTGGGTTTGGTGTTTTACTGAGCATGGCAGTGGCTGGGGCTGAGGAGCAGCAAGAGCTGTGGGCCCCCACCATGGCTCATTGTGCCATGCACAATAAGCATCTGGCCAGCTGTGCAGTCATCTGTGGCCAGACCCTCGCTCTTGTGGCCACAGAGCTGGGCAAAGGCCAAAGGGTAAAGGGCAAACCATGGGAGCAGAAACAAAGCTAGATCAGCTCATTCATGCAAACCTTTTCAGGGGCTTTTGGTGGCAGGACGACCAGCCACAGGAGTGCAGGACTCGCTGTCTGTGTGTGAATTGCTGTCAGAACAGGCAGCCAGGTCCCATGCAGTCACTTGGCAGTGGTTGAAAAGGTGCAGGATCCTGGAGGCTTAGTTAGAAGGGATACACAAGGATCATCAAAGTCCAACTCCTGGCCCTGCTCATGTGCTTGAGAATCCCACCCTGTGTCTGAAAGCATTGTGCAAACACTTCTTGAGCTCTGGCACACTTGGGGCCGTGATCACTGCTCTGGGGAGCCTGTTCAGTGCCTGACCACCCTCTGGGGTAAGAACTTGCCCAACTTCTCATTGTCAACCCCTCACCACCAGGTACAGCATTCACCTGTGCTCAAATCCTACTGTAGTATCCTCAAAGTTAAGGTCTCACTTAAGTGCTTTCCTGAATGAAAACTCGTTAAGACAAATGCCTGCAAGGCAGTCCTGCTCTCCCTCCTCTTTTTAACAGTGGGAAAATGGGGTAGCTTTGCCCCAAGGCAGCTTTGTCTCAGGATGGAAAGAAAGGAGCCTGGGTGCTCTCCTTCCATCCCCACATCCCGCTGGCGCCAGCACTGGCTTCTGAGGTACACTGCGAGATGTTGACTTTAGGCTGATTCCCTAGGGCACAACATGCTGCCTCTGAATTTTAATGGACTGGCAGGGCATCTGGGAAGGAGGAGAGGGAAACAGAATTTTTCTTTCCCCATTAATAATTTTATGAAATATTTTAAAAGAGATTTAAAGAAGAATCTCTTCCCTCCCCCCCTTTCTCAGCTGTACTGTGCATTTTAAACTGTTTGTGGAAGGGAATTAATTAGCGCAGGCAGCAGAGCCCAAAGCTCTGCAGCAGCCCGTCCTCTGCACAATGGAGATCCAACGCTTTCTCCCCTGCCTGGGAAACACATGCCCAAAATCCAAGTACGTACATTTTTTTCTAACCTAATTCATTTTGTAGATTGATGGAGAAAATCCATAGCAAGTATTTATGACTTTGCAATAAATAACCCTCACAGAAGTTACAAAAGAGTTCTGGCGAGTCTCAAGGTAACTTTCAGCAAATTCCAGAGGTCAGGGCAGACTAGGATACTAAGCCCATAGTGCACGAGCCTTTGGCTCATCTGTTTTGAATTATTTGTATTACTCAGTGTAGCATTGCTCTCAATGGAGTAGCTGTGCTGTGATTCCATGCCATATTTTATTTCTGTGGCAGGAGAGAAGCTTCAATAACTATTAGTTGTACTCTGTTGTAGCCAGCAAAAAGACCAGGCCCCAGCAGGGAGGGGCTGGTCCTGCTGGTGTTTGCAGGCTGGCAAAGGAAGGTGTCTGTGCCCAAGTGCCTGGGACAGGACTCAGGGCTGGACATGGTGCTGTTTCCTGCCGGTTCAGAACATGGACTGCCAAGGTGCTTGCAGGGCCAGAACATGGACTGCCAAGGTGCTTGCAGGGCTCTGGTGCTGCTCGAGAGATGGTGGTGTCCCCACATTCAGCTGAAGGCAGCCGATGATGCTCTGGGCCCCGCTGGAGCCAGCGAGGGGTGGTGGGTGCTGCCCGGGAGCTGCCACCCACATCCCGGGAGCCAGGACTGGGGCAAGAATGGAGCCAGCTCATCCCCACTCCATCTTCGTTAGCTCTTAATCACCACAGCGGAAGGAGAAGCCGCTAGCAGCATCACGCTGCTCGCCCAGGCATGGTCTCCTTTCAGGGCTTTCAGAAAACAGGGTCAGACGTGTCTTCTGACCTGTGACCTGTCGCTTCCCTCCTCGCCATAATTATCTAATACAGCGCTCTCCCTGCCAAGTACAATGAAACAATTTGTCACTTCAATTGTCTGTCAGTCAACACTGGGGCCTTTTCAACAGGCCAACACATGTTTTCTGAGAGCTTGTCAGCAAGGGCTGTCTGGCCAGGCACATAACCATGGAAAATGGAACCTTTGTTAATTCTGGTTCTTAGAAAAGTAAATCCATTCACTTGTTTTTTTCAGGCCTTCAGTTTGGAATTTGCACAAGAAGCTGAATTGCCCCTGATCCCTAAATGATTGGTCAGAGGATTTGCATGAGGAAGCAGAAATTAATTATTCTTTTCTTTTCTTTTTATTTTCTGTAATTGTGTGTTTAGAAATGAGATTACATTCTACAGCAGCACGAGGGGCTGAGGGGGGAATTGCTTTGCATTTGTTTAGCTCCTTAGAGTTAAGATCACCTAATCGTTTCAAGCATTTCCTAAGATTCCCTCTCTCTTTTTCTGCTTTAATGACCAAACAAAGATTGTGCTACTTCCCGGGGAACTTTTCTGGCAGCTGAGCTCAGCAGTGGGAGCCAGGGGCTTATCCCTCTGCTGAAATAGTCTTAGAATCACACAATCACTAAGGTTGAAAAATACCTCTGGGATCACTGAGTCCAACTGTTAACTAACTCAGTGCTGCCAAGGTCTTCTTGCTGCTTTTGGCTTGCAGGGCACAAAAAGCATTGCAGAGCCCATGGACTTGTGAGTCCATGTTGGAGGAAGGGTGTCAGGATTCCAGTCAGCCCAGAAGGAAGTTGTTGGTCACCTGATTCGCACGTCTGGTCAGCACAAGCTGGGGTGTGTGGGCAGCTCCATGCACAGCAGGGTGCTGGGAACATCCCAGGGGGGTCACCTGAGCTGTCAGAACATGGATCTGCCAGTTCCAAGCCCTGCAGTCATGCTCTTGTTCAGACAATAAAACTGATAACCTTGTTGATAGCACAAACTGGTAGAGAAAAAAAAAAACCTTCATTTTTTGGTGCTACTTAGAGCTTCCTTCTGGTTTTTTTGGTTTTTTTTTTTCCTTTTGAAAGCAGCATCCTTTGAAATTCTCACTTTCTCTGTTGATACACATATGAAATCTTATTCCTGAATATTTAATACAAGATAGATATCTCCATTTTCATGTATTCATCATTTTCATTGTCATGTGGAAGTTTGTGTTTTGGGCAGACATGGAATATTTTATTTGAGAGCATTACAGAAATGCTGGATGGCCCCTACTCAGTTTCAAATGCCCTGAATTAAAACTTCTCCAGATCTGGCTTTCCAGAATACTCCTATCCCAACCTAATTCAAACCATACAGGACTTCTGACAGAATCTTTCAGGCCCATAGAATGAAACAAATTGGCTTTGCAATTATATCTCCCAGGCTAAGCTATTCCTGTAAATTTGATTTGTCCTCTTGCATCTATACTGCATTAGGTGTCCTGAATGACTCTTTGTTTCAAAGTGTGTCTGTCTCCTTCAGGAGCCACAAGTGTCTGTGCTTGGTCAGGCTGGAAAACTCCATGCCCATGAACAGCAAGGAGTCAGTGGCTGTTCAACACCTTGAGTTTGCCTGTGGGTCTCAGCAGGAGCAGAGTGGGACTGTGCAGCCCCATGGCACCTTCAGCACAAGCACCCCAAACGCCCTTCCTGAAGGATGGGATCCCGAAGGACACAGCCCTTGAGAGCACCCTGGTTTTGTGGGAAGTGCCTGAGCCACTCCAGGTCAGCTGAAGGTGTGCAGCCTGGAGACAGAGCCTGGTTCTCTCTTGAACACAGTAATTGACTACCTTGCTTTATGATTTCAGGGGCACTCACTGTATAACTTTAATAGGCTTATGCTAATTCACTGGTTTGAATCAGAATAAACCTGCTAAAATTATTAACAACTTAGGCATGGAATAAAAAATACTGTAACACAATATATGGATCTTTCAGAAATGGACAGATTGCAGGATCACCATTTCCATGGCCTTCCTGTTCACATGGCAAACCTGGAAGATTCCCAGGGACTGCAGTGTTTGCCATCCCTTATATTTCAAACGCACAACAGTAATAAATATCTATTAAATTATATTTATCTCCTTTCTTGATTCAGGTCTTCAGTTAAGACAGGGAATAAATGTATTCTCACTTAACCCCTCTAGAAGCCAGGGGAAGAGAGATCCATTCTTACAGTTGCTGAGAGATAAGCAAAGCAACTGAGTCCATTGAAGAGTTGCCCCAAGCATGTAAGTTTTACTTTCAGTATATGTTTCAAATCCATTTATGTCCACAGAAGCCAAACCTTTGACACCAACAGAAAACAAAAGAAGGTTTTGGTGCAGAGATGAAACATATTTCTTATTAACTGTTCCTGTGTTAAGTGGTTTCAGAAGTGATCCAGTATGGGACTGTGAAATTAGCACATTTATCTAATCACAGAAATTCCACAGACATCTCCCATGTAATAATGATAATATTCCACTGCGAGGGCTTCAAATTTTACTACAAAGGCCAGCAGAAACTCAGACACTCTGAAAATCTACTTTTATGTTTTTATAAATGCTAGTAAAATTCTAATTGGATAAAACCTTGCATTCAAGAGCTGATTCTTCGAAAATATTTTAAATGCACATAAAATATCTGAGAAAATGTTAACATTATGATCTTAACAGTTTGCACATTGGAACTAGCTAAAGGTGAGGAACTGGCGCAGTATTTTAAGCAGAATACTTCTGAGCATAGCCTGGCAACACACCCTCCCTCACAGGCCTCACCAGGGCCCGGGGATGCCTCCAGTGCCACTGCAGCCTCGGAGCCCAGGTCCACAGGAAGCACATCTGGCCCTGCATCATTGCTGGGACACTGACCCAGCAAAGACTGACTGACCCAAGCCAGCATATCTGTACTGGAGTTCATTCCCCCTCGGGATGCCTGGGAAGTCCTCTGGTGTTTATCATCTCCTGAGTGGAAGCTCCAGCTGATTGAGGAGGAGCAGCTGCAGCAGCAAATAATTAAACTGAAGTCCCAAATGCTTTCATTGCTTTGCTTTGTATTCACCAAGTGATGGGCTTTATCAACTGCTTAAATAAACAGGGCTTGGACTGGCACCCCAGTAGGCACTGCTCTGCTGGCACGGACCAGGACAGCGGGGCGCCAGCAGCGGGGCGAGGGACAGCAGCGGGGCGAGGGACAGCAGCGGGGTAAGGGACAGCAGCGGGGTGAGGGACAGCAGCGGGGCACGGGACAGCAGCGGGGCACGGGACAGCAGCGGGCGACAGAAGCGCGTATGGAATAATACAGCTGCTGTAAGGGACAGCAGCGGGCAACGGGACAGCAGCTACAGGCGACGCAGCCAGTAAGTGACAGCAGCGGGTGAGGGACAGCAGCGGGCACGGGACAGCAGCTGGGCACGGACAGCAGCTGCAAGGGACAGCAGCGGGCGAGGGACAGCAGCTGGGCAGTAGGGACAGCAGCGGGCGAGGGACAGCAGCGGGTGGTAAGGGACAGCAGCGGGGGCAATGGACAGCAGCGGGTAAGGGACAGCAGCGGGTAAGGCAACAGCAGCGGGTGAGGGACAGCAGCGGGGCACGGGACAGTATAGGAAGTGGGGCATAATGGGACAGCAGCGTGGGGCACGGGACAGCAGCGGGGTAAGGGACAGCAGCATGCAGGGACAGCAGCGGGGCGAGGGACAGGCGCGGGGCGAGGACAGCAGCGCGGGGTAAGGGACAGCAGCGGGGCACGGGACAGCAGCGGGTAAGGACAGCAGCGGGCACGGACAGCAGCGGGTAAGGGACAGCAGCGGGTGAGGCACAGCAGTAATGAGGGACAGCAGCGGGGTAAGGGACAGCAGCGGGGTGTGGGACAGCAGCGGGGTAAGGGACAGCAGCGAGGTGAGGGACAGCAGCGTGGTGAGGGACAGCAGCGGGGCGAGGGACAGCAGCGGGGCACGGGACAGCAGCGGGGCACGGGACAGCAGCGTGGTGAGGGACAGCAGCGGGGCACGGGACAGCAGCGGGGCACGGGACAGCAGCGGGGCACGGGACAGCAGCGGGATGAGGGACAGCAGCGGGGTAAGGGACAGCAGCGGGGCGAGGGACAGCAGCGGGGCCGCACCCGTCCCGCCCCGGGACACAGAGCTCTGGTGTGGGGCTGTTTCTGAGCTCTCTGCTGCTCGCCTATGGCAGTTTCCAGGTTTTCCTTCACCGGAGTGCCCTGGGCCCTGGCTGCCGCTTTGTGCGCTCGGGCAAAGGAGAACCGGCTGGGCCACAGCAGCGGCAGCGCCGGGCTCTCCGCAAAGGCTCCAGTGCCTAAGAAAACACCACGAAACTGCTGCCGGGCTGGGAGCGGCGGGGCCCGGTACCGGTGCCGGTGCCAGTCCCGGTGCCGGTGCCAGGCGGTGCCAGTCCCGGGGCCGGTGCCAGTCCCGGTCCCGGTCCCGGTGCCGGTCCCGGTGCCAGGCGGTGGCAGCCCCAGTCCCGGTGCCGGTGCCAGGCGGTGCCAGCCCCGGTCCCGGTGCCAGTGCCAGGCGGTGCCGGTGCCGGTGCCAGCCCCAGTCCCGGTCCCGGTGCCAGCCCCAGTCCCGGTCCCGGTGCCAGTCCCGGTGCCAGGCGGTGCCGGTGCCGGTGCCAGCCCCAGTCCCGGTCCCGGTGCCGGTGCCAGCCCCAGTCCCGGTCCCGGTGCCAGGCGGTCCCGGTGCCAGTCCCGGTCCCGGTGCCGGTCCCGGTGCCAGCCCCAGTCCCGGTCCCGGTCCCGGTGCCAGGCGGTGCCGGTGCCATCCCCAGTCCCGGTCCCGGTGCCGGTGCCAGGCGGTGCCAGCCCCAGTCCCGGTCCCGGTGCCGGTGCCAGGCGGTGCGGTGCCAGTCCCGGTCCCGGTGCCGGTCCCGGTGCCAGCCCCAGTCCCGGTCCCGGTGCCATCCCCAGTCCCGGTGCCGGTGCCAGGCGGTGCCAGCCCCAGTCCCGGTGCCGGTCCCGGTGCCGGTCCCGGTGCCAGTCCCGGTGCGGTGCCAGCCCCAGTCCCGGTCCCGGTGCCAGTCCCGGTGCCGGTGCCAGGCGGTGCCAGCCCCAGTCCTGGTCCCGGTGCCGGTGCCAGCCCCAGTCCCGGTGCCAGTCCCGGTGCCGGTGCCAGGCGGTGCCCGGTGCCATCCCCAGTCCCGGTCCCGGTGCCAGTCCCGGTGCCGGTGCCAGTGCCAGGCGGTGCCGGTGCCCAGTACGGGGGGGTGTCACGTGGGCTGCCCGCGCCTGCGGTGGGACGGGGAGCAGCCATTCACCCAATCGGAAATGGCCTCTACCGCGCATGCGCATCTCCTGCCGCTCGGCGGTCGCTGGGGCCGCGCCTGCGCACTGCCGCGCCTCGTGGCGCCGGGCGGCACTTCCGCCCTTACCCGGAGCCCGGAGTCGCCTCGGCGGTTTTGCGACAGCCGTAAGTGCGCCGGGTGCCCGGCAGAGCGCAGGGAGCGGACGGGGCAGGGGCGGCGGCGCGATGAGGCCGCAACAGGCGCCTGTGTCCGGCAAGGTGTTCATCCAGCGCGACTACAGCGGTGGGACGCGCTGCCAGTTCCAGAGCAAATTCCCGGCCGAGCTGGAGAACAGGGTGAGGCGGGGCGGGCTGGGGCCGGCCCGGGCTCGCGGCGAGCGCGGCGTACGGAGCCTGCACCCCGGGCAGGGCCGGGCCCGGGCCTTACGGGCCGGCGCCCAGGTGGCCCTGCCCGGGTCGGAGCCAGTTCCGCGGGTTCCCCGAGGGGGGGGGTAGCATCTCCTGCACGAATCTCTGATCAAGGCGGTTCGGGTGCAGGAGCGGACGTGGTTCCTACCCCGTGGTTCCTACCCCGTGTCCCCGTCCCGGACTGTGGTCAGTCCTGGGCGAGGAGGCTGGTTTGCAGCAGTGGAGCAGGATATAGTCGTTGTGTCTGTGAGAACAGAGCTGGCTTGTTGTCCTCTCCCTTGGAATCCTGCCCGTCCTGCCGAACCCGCTTAGAGGCCTCAAGTACTTTCGTTTTGCTCAGTGCTGTCAGATGTGGTATCTCCAGCTGACGGTCAAACAAATACGGCTTCCTACCCCGGTTTTTTGCACTCCGCTTTTTTCTCTTCCTTGTTCCTTTGTTGTGTTTTGTTGAGGATGTGTTTGGTCAGCACTGCAGCAGCACCGAGGCACTGTGGGTATGGAGTGTCCATCCACTCTCCACCTGTTCATTTTAACCCAGCACATCCCTGTGTGTGAATTCCATTTTTCTCACAGTTGAATTGCACATTTGCCTAGGTGTGTTGCTCTGAATGGCTTTGTGTACACACTGTGTTTTGAATTCAGACTCCGCCTGAGCACAGGACAGGTGTCTAACAAAGAACTGTAGGTCTGTAACTCTGTGTTTCAGGCTGGGGCTCTGAGCACTGTGCAGATGATCCATGAGTGGAGGTGGATGCACAGGGGTATTTGTGAGTTCTGAAGTGTGCAGCTGACAGCCCCACTTGCTTTTCTTGCAGATTGACAGGCAGCAGTTTGAGGAGACAGTCCGGACATTGAACAACCTCTATGCAGAAGCTGAAAAACTTGGGGGCCAATCTTACCTAGAGGGTTGTCTCGCCTGCCTGACTGCCTACACCATCTTCCTGTGCATGGAGACACACTATGAAAAGGTATGTGTTTGTTTTCCCTTCAGCCTGTAGGCAAGTGCTTGGTTCTTGGTGGGTTTCCTGTGACTTGCAACACTGTGGTACAGATTCTGTACGGATGTACCTCACACATGCTGGTACTGGTCAGTTTGAGTCCTGTGGGGGTCACCCTGAATGCTGTGGGAAGTGCCTGCACTGTGGAGCCACCAGACCAGTTGTGTGTTAGTTCTCACATTGCCATACCTGTGACACGGCTGGAAAGGAAACAGTTGTGACTCCTGTGCTGTTTCATTACCAGGTTCTAAAGAAAATTGCTAAGTTCATTCAGGAACAGAATGAGAAGATCTACGCTCCTCAGGGCCTTCTGCTGACAGACCCTATTGAAAGAGGATTAAGAGTTGTATCCTTCTTTGGCTTCTGACGTTGTCTCCTGCCTTGTGCTCCTTGTTTGTCTCAGTGAGGCATCTCTGCTTATGCTTGATCTGTGATATAGAATCTGTGATTAGTCTTATTGCTCTTTGTTGTGCCCTGGTGTCCAGTCAGGTTTTAGTGTGTTAAGGTTTGGCACATAGAAAGGCCATGAGAATGTGGAACCTGACCTCTGTGACTGCCTGGAAAGAGCACTTGAGATCCTTCCTCTATTCCAGTGACCTTCACAAATGTTGTTTTTCTGATTGGGGAAAGAAATAAGAAGTGTCCATGATGGTAGGACAGAAATTGATGTTGTGAGAACAAGAGCTGGCTGTTACTTAATTTGCAACCTTCAGCTCAGATTCTGGTGAAGGTTTTGACATACAACATCACTGCAAGTCCAGCACTTGCTCTTGCTTCCAGTGTGGCTTATTTCAACCCTTTTTCTTCAGCTGTTGAGCCACACTGCAGACGTTTTATGTAGTTATTGCCTGAAGTTGTAAACACCTCTCATAGCAATTGGGGGAGTATAATGAGTAACACATCTTTCTTGAAGATACTGGAACCACAGCATTTTGGAACCCAATGCCAATTGAATGTATGATAAGGCTAATTCCTTGCAGTTGGGTTTTCTGTGTCCTTGCCCAAATAGCTCAGAGCTATCACCTACATGACTCCTTTTTTCTCAGAGTATTTTCCATTGTGCATACACCTCTTGGAGAGAAAAAAAAACAACATTCAACTTGAGTAAAAGCATTTTCAGTTTGGTGACTCATTAGCAGTATTAACTTTTTTCTTAGTGCACAGCCCTCCCCAAAATTTAGCAGAAAGGGGGCAAGGCTCAAACCCTCTGTGCACAGCACCGAGTTCCTGTGCAGGCCCTGGGCTGCAAGCCAGTACTCTTACCTGATGAGGCATCTCACATGGACTGTTCCCTTTGCTTTGGAGCTCTGGAACCTGCCTTAAAACAAGAAAGATATCAAAAGTCCCATCATGTCAATGTTTTTCTGCCTTTTTCTCGTTATGTTTTCATAGTCTCTTTATAGTATATTTCCATAATAACTCTTCTGTGCAGATTGAAATTACCATTTATGAAGACAGAGGTTTGAGCAGTGGAAGATAGAACTGTGGAGTCTCAGGTACATGTTACGCTTATCTCAGATCAGTCTCAACATCTTTCTGTACTCAGAGGATTGGGTGCTGTCATGCTGAGACAGTTTATCCCACCCTTGTATGTAATCAAACACTGTTCACTTAAATCCTGTGTGGACCAGCTCTTCTTGGAGATAAAAATATCAGTACTGGGCATGATATTACCATGGAGAAATTGGCGTCTTGATTGGTAAATATGCTAACTTGTGCTATATTATGTCCAAAATTCTTCTCAGGTAGGTAAAAAATGGACTCTGTCCCTGGGTGAATTCTAGCATACAGAGCCTTTTTGTTGCAGTTTCTCAGTTGACTGCTGTTCTGGTTATCATGCTGATGTCTACTTGTGATGCTTTTGGGTGGGAGGGTGCAGCAGACTGGAAGAGTTCTGCTGAGAGGCTCTCAGTTCTCTTGATGCTGTGGGACGGGTCACAAAGTAAAGAGTGTTCACGGGACTTGGAAGGGAAAGGCCAAAATACAGGATCATGCTAATTGTTTCCAGAGTAGACCATCAGAATTACTATCCTGACTTTGCATTTGGAAAGCTCACCCTGGGACTGGCTCCCTTGTGTTAGGTGCTCTGCAGGTCCTGAGATGGGAGTGTTAAGTCCAGATTGTTGGTAGTGTATTCAGAAAAGAGATGGGAAATGTTAATGCATGTTATGTTAAAAGAAACAAACAATAAAGGTCTTTATTTTCTGTTGGACAAATTAAATCAGGAGTTCTGGGTTCTGCTCATGCTGCTCACCATAATACATGGTAACTTGTTCCTCCTGCAGCTGTAGAAAGGTTTATGTAGGGGAGCTTTTGGTTTGATTCAGGAAGAGTTTCTAACCATATGAAACTTCTTTTCTAGGCGATAGCTCACCGGTGGACTTGCTGTACCAAGGTTCCCCTACCTCCTACTTTAGAGCATCATTCCTTTCTCTGCTGCCAGATCCACAGTGCCATCTATTATAAGGACTAACTCCTCAAACTGCTTCCCAGGGGGTGACCTAGCTGGTCAGCATCCACTTTGCAGTAGATTTGGGAGAACAGGATCACTTTTTAGTTTTTGTTTGGTTTGGGTTTTTTTCTCAAGAAAAGGCAGAAGTGGTAAAGCTATGTTCTCTCCTGAAAGAAATGGGGCCCTCAGCCTGACAGAGGTTTAGTTTTAGTCCTGTAAGTGCAGTACTGTTCCTCCCTAGTTGTGAAATGCTTCTGTGTGTCACTTGGGCTTTGGAAAGCTCCAGCTCAAAGTTGGGAATTTCCCTCCGGTTCAGTGTTAGAGTGCAGAATTACACAGCGCCTCTTCCCATTGAGGAGTGATTCAAGGCAACGTCTCTTGTGCTGATCCTTGTGGAAAACCAAAAGGCAAAGTGTTCCTTGTGTTAATGTCTTGGTTATCCCTGGAAGAGGGGGTGTAGCCAGACATTAACCCTGGTGGTTTTTCTGCCCCATGTCTGTGCTGTCGTTGGCCCCGTCAGTGGTCACCAAGAGGGGCCTCTTCAGTCATGAAACAGTGAGCACAGTAAAGTGGATGCTGAGCCAATAAAAATAATGATTCCCACCCTACTCTGATTAATACGTGAAGTGTAAAACTGTTTCTTTATGGATTTTCTTATATATAATTTATAGGAAAACATTGATTTGACAAACTGTAAGATACCCTATATGATGGATTTCCTAATTCTGTCTGCTGGCACACACTGAGGAGTTGAGCTGTGCATTCCTTCACGTCCTCGTGCATGGACATTGATGGGCAGTACCTGCACGAGCGAAGTCCCCACAATCCAAGCTGGCTGAACCCTTTCTCTTACATCCTTTTGCCACATCAAAGCCCGGCTGTCCTGGTATGGGGGCCAAGTGTCAGTGTCCAGTTGTAGAAGGGACTCAGGAGTTCAGAAGAGACGCTTAGCAGGGCTGGAGGGGCTGGATTGGTTGGTGGTGGTGCTGCAGGTGCTAATACTGGATATGGAACTCCAGGCTCATTCCTCAGCTGCTGGGGGATTGAGATTTGATTAATATTTTCATTGTATAAAATTTGTTTTTTCTAAACTGTAACAGTGTTTGCCTTTCACAGCTGTTGCAATATTGGCAGAAGTACTGACGGATCAGTAAACCTTTTCTTAAACTGTGTTCAGGTCTGTTCTGGCAGCGCCATGCTGTGGGCACGGGCTGGGATTGCCAGGAGTGCAGCGCTGCAGGGCCTGGCACGCGGGGCTGTTTCCCTGGGGGTCCGATGGCTCTGGCTGCTGCCGGGCCAGCGGGCGGGAGCAGCGGGCGGGAGCAGCGGGCAGGGCCAGCGGCCCGGAGCAGCGGCCCGGAGCAGCGGCCGGGAGCAGCGGCTGGGAGCCGTGGCCGCTTCGTGCCCGCGCTGGGGGCCGGGGGGACACAGGGGGGGGTGGGGGGGGGGAGGGGTGTAATATCTGCTGAGCCCTGATTGGCTGAAACTGCTGCTGCTTCAATCCGAGTCCTGATCGGCCCAGAAGTTGCAGCTGGACGCTGCTCCCTGATTGGCCGGCACAGCCGCAGCCTGATCCACTTCCTGGCTTCCAGGACCGCTGCATTTCCTACCCGCCTCCTGATTGGCCAGCTTCAGCCCGGCTACTCTTGATTGGCTGGAAACGCTGCAGGCAAGAGCTGCATCGTGATTGGCAGAAAGAGCAGCAGCTTCTTTCCGCCTCCTGATTGGCCGAAAGAGCAGCAGCTTCATTCCGCCTCCTGATTGGCCGAAAGAGCAAGCAGCTTCATTCCGCCTCCTGATTGGCCGAAGGCGCGGTGCCCCAGTCCGGTTCCTGATTGGCCAAGCAGCCGTACCGTGGCTGCGTATCCACGTGCCGGGGTGCCGCGCGTGCGCCGTAGCGCGGGCTGGCTGGGCCGCTTGGCGGGAGCGATGGCGGCCGCGGGCGGCGGGGACTCGGACGGCGACAGTGAGGAGATGGTGCTCACCCCGGCGCAGCTGATCCACAGCCTGGAGCAGGTACCATGGGCTGGAGCGACGGGCGTGGGCCGGGGGAGGCGGAGGTTGCTGAGCGCCCTGGGGCAGATGCCGAACGGCGGGGCCGTGGCCGTGGTTTTGCCCTCTCGCTGGTGGGGCTGTGTAGCTGGGGTCTTCCTCGCTTTCGCTGACAGCGTGTCTTCTTTCAGGCCTGGCTGAATGAGAAATTTGCTCCAGAACTGCTGGAGAGTAAACCTGAAGTCATCGAGTGTGTTGTGGAGCAGCTGGACCATATGGTAGGTTCTCCTGGCAGGCCCTGGTTGCTTGGTCTGGCAGATACATGCCTGAGTCTCTTTGAAAGTGCCGGGGTTCTCTGCTTCCCTATCTCTGACACAAAGCTTCTCCGAGTTTCTTTGAGTTTTCCTTTGAGAGGGGCTGAAGTACAAGGAATCAGTGTGCTTTGGGTCGTCAAATGCAGGTGTAGTCTGGTTTTGTGGGTTCTATGTACAAAACTTGTCTTCCTCTCTGTTTCTTGTTGTTTGACGTTTCAACCGTTTAATTTCTCGTTGCTTTTTCTTGCAGGAAGCAAACCTAAAACGGGCAAAGAGAGGAGACCTGAAGGTCAGTGTTCACCACATGGAGATCGAAAGGATCCGTTACGTGCTCAGCAGCTACCTGCGGTGTCGGCTGGTGAAGGTAACGCTGGCTGCGCAGCCCAGAGGGTGGAAGAGGGGAATTCCAGGAGGGATCTTTACCCACACAGTGCTTCCTGCCTCAGCACGGCATTTAATTGAAGCATGTTCTCTCTCTGTTCTTGGAAACGTGACTCAAAGAAATGAATTTCTTGGACACGCTTTCATATTGTAGTGAAGGAAGATCACAGCAGTGTTGATCACAACACTGTGAGTGCCATTTGCTTCATCTAAGCCTGGGGTGGCACAGCTGAGTGCTGTCCCGTTCTGCCCGAGTCCTGCTGTGTGCATGCATGGTTGTATGGCTTGGTGGTCCCATGTGGTGTTACAGTTAGTTCAGGAGCAGGGATTTGGGCAGGCCTGTGGCTGCTCCTACAGCTTGTGGGGAATCCAGTGGAGAGTGGAGGTTTAAGCGCTGAACTTGTGGGAGAGATCTGTGTTTTCTTTTGGATTGTGTTCCAATATTAGATAGAGAAGTTTTTTCCCCACATCCTGGAGAAGGAGAAGTCTCGAGCTGAAGGGGAGCCCTCCATTTTGTCACCAGAGGAGTTTGCTTTTGCTAAAGAGTGAGTAGATTTTCAATGCATCTTCCTCCCCCTTTATATAGAAACTTACCTGTGTGTCTTGCTGAAGTTCTTGAGACTGTGAGCCTTAGATGGGTTTGAAGTAAGAATCAGTGTGTCATACCAGGAGGTTTCCTTATGGGCAAGAAAGGAATTGGAACAAAATAATTCTGGTGACTTTCAGTCAGTTACCAGGGTAGGCTAAGGGCCTGTCTTTGGCCTTGCCCGTGGGATGAGGAGCTGTCGCTTACTCTTGTTTTGAGTCAATACTCTCCCTGCAGATCTGTATTTGATTAACCAAGTCAGTACTTTAATGGTTTGTTTCAGGTACATGGCTAACACGGAGGCTTACCTGAAAAATGTGGCCCTAAAACATATGCCACCTAACTTGCAGAAAGTGTCTCTACTGAAGTCAGGTGAGTCCATCCAGACTCCAGAGTAATCTGAGAATTGTAGAAGCAGGGAGGGAGAAGTGTGGGCAAAGCACCAGGGAGCCGCAAAGGTAAGGGCTAGTCCTCCACTTGCTGCTCAGTTGAAGCAAGGGTGATGTGATGGTAATGGTGTAACATGGCTCCATGCTGCTGCCAGGGGATCGTGCTGGCCCCTGCTGTCAAGTCCTGTCTTACACTGAGGCTGGGCACGTGCATCTGGTTAGAAGTGTCTGGTGTTCCCTTTGCTGGCTATAAGTTTGCTACCTATCAGACCCCTCAGTGTTCTGCAGAGGAGCAGAAGTGAGGGCTGAGCTTGTGCTCTCTGTCTGTTGTCTGCAGTTCCAAAGCCCAACCTGGACTCCTTTGTGTTTCTGAGGGTGCTGGAGCGGCAGGAGAACATCCTGGTGGAGCCAGAGACAGATGAGCACAGGTAGGTGGGCATTTCCACGTGTGGCACAGGTATCAGTCAGTGTCACTGATGGGCATGGGCTGCAGCTCACATCCCACCTGTCTCTGCAGGGAATATGCCATCAACCTAGAGGAGGGCTCACAGCACCTGATCCGCTACAGAACCGTGGCCCCTCTGGTGGCCTCAGGAGCCGTGCAACTCATCTGAGGGGAGAGGTAAGTTGTGCTGGGAGGAGCAGCTACCACCATGTCCCCCCTCCCACAGTGGGGCTGGCAGGAGCTCTCCATAGGGCTGCCTGGGCCAGGTCCCCTCTGGGGCTGGGTCCCCTCCCGTGGCTGGGTCCCCACAGACATGGCAGGCAGAGCACGGTGGCACTGAGGGTGAGTACCACAGTGTCCTACTGCAGAGGCAGTCATTACCCCCACAGCTCATCAAGATCCTGATTGCTTGTGTAGCATACAGTCCTTACTCTGGCATTCCTGAGTGAGGGCAGGCTGTGTCACAGGGCAGTGCCTGGAAAGCTTCAGTGTGTAGCTGCTGGGATGCCTTGTTTAAGAGCAGTGACAGACACCATCACTGAAATGGAACAATTATAGTCATGGACTCAGGAGAAAGCTGTTCACCCTCCCCTGCAGAGGGTGAGGGGTTCTGGTACAGCTTCAGGTTGTGTTTGTGAGAGAAGACACAGTCAAACTCCCAATCTGCAGAAACCACTGCTAAGGGAAGGGGGACATGCAGTTGATTTTTGCTGGTCACGCAAAGCAAAAGCTTCTCTGGCCCTGCTGCCCCATGCAGGCCTCTTCTGGTTGGAGGAGAAGCCAGGGCGTTCTGTGGTACCTCAGCTCAGAGCCTGTCGAGTGCGAGGGCAGGCAGGGGCTTGTGTTCAGGGCATGGTCTGCATAAGGGGTGTCAGGGAGCATCTTTCTCTACAAGGCTGGGGGTGACAAAGGGCATCTTCTAGTGTCAGTGGCTTTGCATGTGTGGTTTATAGTCTTCCTAATTAATCCATTTAGGTAAAGAAGATTCTTTCAAGTATAGACATTAAGAGGGGGCTGGGTTTAATCCTTAGGAATCAGTAGCATGTTCCTCTGGACAACGTCCCAGGAAGGGCTT
The DNA here is from genome assembly GCA_034509425.1 of Eopsaltria australis. NCBI lineage: Eukaryota > Metazoa > Chordata > Aves > Passeriformes > Petroicidae > Eopsaltria > Eopsaltria australis. Next base: position 198,127 of record JAVTVJ010002265.1, on the reverse strand, counting down.
GTGAATTGTGTCCTGCCCGTATTTACAGCCAGACAGCTTCACAGAGGTGACTGAAGCTTCCAGACAAAATCCTCATTAATCTGCTGCTGTGGAAGCGTGCTCCACAGGATCTGCCTGAGGAGTGTGTAGGTGGCACGTCTGCAGGCTTTCTCCTTGGCCCCATTTAGTTTGTTTGACTGAATGCTTGTCCAGACAGCTTGTACTTGCCACACAGCTGCATGTCACGTGGCTGCAGCAGTGTGAGCATGAGGGTCATATGTCCTCTTCTAGTGGCTGAGCTTTAACTAACCTGATGGTTTCCAGAGTGCCTCTGGTGCAGCTCTTTGGAACTTGGCAGCTGGCATGTGGCTGTATCTTCACAGGCTGGGCAGGAGAGTGGAGATGGCTAGTAGGCTGAGATCAGTCAGGCTCCAAATGAGAGTCAGTTGTGGCACTCCTGAAAACGCTACCTGCTTTTGTGTCCTTCCGTGACTAAATACCAGGACATCTGTGGAGCTACTGACAGTGCACCTCTGTTCTGTCTGTGCTGGGGGAAGGAGTAGCATCTACAACTTTATTGAGAAAATGATGGTTTTGGCTTGTGCTTTAGACGGAGGAGGGGACACAGCAGTGCATCCACCTTAATCTGTGCTGCTGGGAGAGAACGGGTAGAGTAGGAGCAGCTTTTCCAGTGCCCATGGCTTCTGGTGTTAAGCTTGGGGTCAAATACATTCCTTGTTCTCTGTTCTCCCCCAGGTGGAAATAGCTTGGGTTTACTTAGTGATTAGCTCTGAAGGCAAAGTAAGTGGATGGTGGAAGAGGTCACAGGGAGGGCACTGAATGGTGAGCTGCAATTTCCCTGCCTGAGCCGGAACTGCTCTGCCGGGGGCCAGACAAGGGTGGGACAACAGTTTTCTTTGTTAGGAAGGCTCCTGGTTTTGTTGGCTACCCTTGGTTGCTGAAGTGGGGGGGTTTGCACTGTCAGCCCAAGACTATGTGTTGAAAGGATGTTTTTGCATCGTGTTTTTGCCATCTGGGCACTGAGTTCAAGCTCACTTCGGCCACCTTGTGAGAGCTGTTTTGCATTGTGCTGCAGACATTCAGACATGGTGGTGATGGAGAGCCATGTAGAAATATTGATAGGTCAGTCAGCTGTGTCATGAGCTGATGAAAATCTGTGCTGTCAGCAGGAACAATCAGGGCTGCTTAACATAAATGGCTAGACAGCTTTGGGGAGATTAACAAGGACTACAAGGCAGGGGTGATCTGATTTAGGTGACAGTCTTTACTGTCAAGGAGTCACATGTGAGCTGAACAGTGAGGATGATTTTGAATATAGATGTCAGGGACACCACAATGTCTCTTGCATGGTTGGGTGTGAGCAAATTTCCTTCTCAGTGCACACATCTAGGGCAAGAAGCTTCTGAGTTGGTAGAGGATGATTGGTAGAGGATGATCCGAGAATCTGAGGTTTTCTCTGCTTAGGGACCCTGGAAATAGCTGTCTTTGGAGAAGCACATGAAAATGCACGTATGAAACCAGTTCAAACCTCCTCTATTGAAGACTACATGCTCCTCTTTATCCCGGAGCTACCTCCTGGTGTTGATAGTTGCACACACACTGGTTCTCCAAAAGCACTCGTGTTTTTCTGGCACCAGGACCCATTTCTGTGCTGTTTCCCCAGCCTGGCGCAGTAGAGGGCCGCGCTGTGTCCTGTCCCCGAGCCGGGCCCGGTACCGGCGGGTGTCCGTGTCCGTCCGGTGCCGCTGCCGCCGCCGGGCCCGTGCGAGCGCGGCCCCGCGGGGGGCGGGGCGGGGCAGTCCTGGGCCCCATTGGCCGCCCGGGAGCGCGGCGTCGGCGCTGATTGGCTGGCGCGGGGTGTCCCGGCCGCGGGCGCTCCCACGGCTCTGACGCGGAGCGGGCGGGACGCGATGCGATGAGCTGCGGCGAGTGAGCGGGACCGGGAGCGGGAGCGGGAGCGGAGCGGGCGGGACGCGATGCGATGAGCTGCGGCGAGTGAGCGGGAGATCGGAGCGGGCGGGACGCGATGAGCTGCGGCGAGTGAGCGGGACCGGGACCGGGAGCGGAGCGGAGCGGGCGGGACGCGATGAGCTGCGGCGAGTGAGCGGGACCGGGAGCGGGAGCGGAGCGGAGCGGGCGGGACGCGATGAGCTGCGGCGAGTGAGCGGGACCGGGACCGGGACCGGGAGCGGATCGGAGCGGGCGGGACGCGATGAGCTGCGGCGAGTGAGCGGGACCGGGAGCGGATCGGAGCGGGCGGGACGCGATGAGCTGCGGCGAGTGAGCGGGACCGGGAGCGGAGCGGAGCGGGCGGGACGCGATGAGCTGCGGCGAGTGAGCGGGAGCGGAGCGGGCGGGACGCGATGCGATGAGTTGCGGCGAGTGAGCGGGAGCGGGCGCGGGTGGGCCGGGGGGGGGCCTCGCCGGGGCTGACGACAGGGGCCGCGCCGCCTGACCCCCTCTTCGTCTCTAGGCTTTTCCAGGTGTGCAGCGGGCGGGCTGTCGCCCCCCCCGCCATGCCCGTGGACCTGGCCATGCGGCTCTGCCTGAGCCACTCGCCCCCCATCCGCAAGCTGCTGAACTCCTATGAGGAGCTGCGCGGCAGCCGAGGCCGCAAACCCCTCCGATCCTGTCTGAACCAGAAGCTGAGCACAGAAGCTGAGCCAGAGCGGCGAGACAGTACCAAGAGCTCCAAGAGCCAGAAGAAGAAGCAGGTCGTGTTTGCTGATATGAAGGGGCTCTCACTGACGGCTGTCCGCTTCTTCTCGAAGATTGAGGAGGACCTCTGTGATTTGCAGCATGCTCTGTCAGACCTTGCCTGTTTCCGACCTAGGCTGTGGAACTTACGCCCAGAAGCGTGCAGGTATGTGCTGGACTTCCCACAGCCATCTGTGAACTACGTGGCTTTCCGCAAGAGCCTGCACAGCAACTTCGTCTGCCTGGAGAGCTGTCTGATCCAGGACCGTGTTCTGTCAGGGACAGTGAAGGTTAGAAACATCGAGTATGAGAAGAAAGTGACAGTCCGCATCACCTTTGATGGCTGGAAGAGCTTCCGGGACATCTCTTGCCAGTACATGCACAGCACATATGGTTCAGCTGACACAGACATCTTCTCTTTCGAGCTTACCCTGCCCAAGCCATCCATGTCCCATAGGGGCACAGAGTTCTGCATCTCCTACCAGTGTGGACAAAAGACCCACTGGGACAACAACCATGGGAAGAACTACAGGATCTGCCATGTGGGCATGATGCGCCCTGCCTCCCGTGCTGTGAAGAGTGCCAGCAAGGCCTGGGAGCATCTTGGCAGCTCTGGGGCTGCTGCTCTAGTCCTTTCTCACCTGCAGACCTGGCGGCATTCAGAGACCCAGGCTCCTTATTGGTAGGAAGGCAGTGTGGGGTGAGATATGGGTCCCCTCCCTGTTCCGACTGGTAGAAGGGTCTTGGGGAAGAGGTCAGCTGCAGAAGATGCTGCTCACCATTTTGTTAGCTCCTTCATGGCCTGCTGCTCTATGAGCAGCTGCCAGTCTCTGCAGAAGCTTCTTCACTTTTTGCTGCTGCTACAGAGGCTGGAAGCTGCTGCTTGCAGTAACTTCGGCGTGTAGGTTCTCAGGGCAACACAAGTGAGAGTAGGGGAGGGACAAGGAAAGGGCTGTCGGCTGGGACCCGCGGCCGTGTCTGAGCCGCCCCGGGAGGCGCGGGGGCCGGTGTTAAGTGCCTTGGGTGGAGGGAGCTGCTGGGGAGGGGGCACGATCCTGGCGCTGCCGGGGCCTCCTGCTGCCGGCGCTCTCCAAACCGCGGTCCCGAGAAGGGCTCACCGCGGAGTTACTGGGCCGGGAGCGGCGGGGTGCCTGCGGTCGTTGGTGCTGTAACGGGGAATTAATAAAGTGACGGCGCTTCGCGACTGCTGCCTCCTCGTCCGCCTCCCGCGGGGCCGGGGCCGGGGCCGGGGCCGGGGCCGGGGCCGGGGCCGGGGCCGGGGCCGGGGCCGGGGCCGGGGCCGGGGCCGGGGGAAGGGCGCGGTCGCGGGGGCGCCCTCTGCCGGCGGCGGGGGGTTGGGGGCAGAGCGGGGCGGCCCTGCGGGCGCGGCCCCGCCGCGGCGCGCTGACGTCAGGCACGCAGCGCGGCGCGGGGGCGCGCACGGCACGTGGCGGGGCGGAGCGGGGCCCGGCGGCGGCGGCAGCAGGTGAGTGAGTGACCGACCGAGCGACCGAGTGAGCGCGCCGGAGCGACCCCCGCGCCCCCTCCTGCCCCGTGCCGCCTCAGGGCCGCCGTCCTGCGCGGCCCACGGCGAGGCCGGGGCGCCCGGGCAGGGCCCGGCCCGCCCGCATACCGTTATCCCCGGCACCGCGGCCTCCCTGTCGCGGCTCGGCCGCGCCGCAGTGCTCCCCGCGCCGGCCCCGCCACCCCGCGCGTCCCCGCCCCGCGCACACCGAGGACGGAGGTCGTCGGGAGGGCCGAGCCCCGGCCCTGCCGTGATCCACCGCGCTCCCGGGAAGCACAGCTGAGAGCGACCCTCTCCGCCGCCCCCTGTCTCGCTGCAGCCGCCCCGGCCTCGGGCGGGCCTTTACCGTGCTGTGCAGACCGGGCAGACGGTGGTCGATCGAAGCAGCGGTGCGGGCTCCGGTCTGTGTGCCTGCCGGGCCCGCCCGGCTGTGCCCCAGCCCCGGGGCGGTGCCGCGGCGGGGCCGGACGGGAGGCTGCCAGCGCCGACCCGCCGGGAGCCCGCGGGCAGGACTGCAGCACACGTGGGCTCCGCCGTGGCGGGTGACACGGTGCAGGACAAGAATAGCTGAGCCCCTCACAGCCGCGACTGCCAGCTCAGGGGGCCGGTCTGACCAGTTCACCAGCACGAGTCCTGGTTCCGATGGGTGACAGCTGTAGCATAATGGGCAGCTGCACGTGTGGTTGACGAGCTGCCTCTCCCAGTATATGGTCTGTGTATATGCTTTTGAAGCACTGACACTATTTTTAACATTACTTGTACAACAGTGTTTAACCAGCAGCTGGAACATAGTGTACAGGGGAGCAGGAGGATCTTTACAGACTCTCCTTTTCCCTGTGTGTTTTTCAGTAACCTGTTAAATCCCACCCTCAGATTAAGACTCCATAGCCAGGTGCAGGTGGTGTCCAGAGGGGAGTCTCTCCCAAGCAGACTCACAAGCCACCGTTGGCCCTGTGGATGTGTGACCTTTGACTGGTCCCTGTGCCCCAGCAAGTTCCTCTTTGACTAATCATCAGCGGTAATTCTCCCCTTAGGCTAACTTCCTAAACTATTTGTAAATCTAGCCTGTGTCACTGGGGATGAGATGTACAGGAGCAGAGGAAGTGATGCCTACCCAGGAATCTGGGTGCCTGGCTTCCTCAGTTCTCTCTCGGATGCCCCTGAAATGAGAGACATGGTAAGATCTTTGTCATGAGGAAGGGTTTTCTGTCACTCCTTTCCTGTACTTGGGACCTGATTGCAGCATCCTGTGCTGTAGGTGTGGTTCTGGATGAGTCTGCTCTGTCTGAGGTGTGTGTGGTATGAAAATACAGGATGAATGGCAGCAGGAGGTGATTCCCAAGTCTGTGACAGTGACAAGCAGTAGCTAGAGTACCAGTCTTAGTCTTGCTGTGTCTTGGGAGCTGCTCTGAATGGTGTGACCTCAGCCCAAGTACTGCCTTCCAGGTTTCAGAGCCCACTGTCTCTGGCCCCCTGCCACACTCTCTGCGCTGACATCGCTCCGGTCTGCTGTCTTCAGTTGCTCTCCTCTACTGCTGCTGGTGGCATGTGAGTGCCATGTCTGCCAAGAAGCCAACTTGCGGTTTGAAAGCTTTCCAGGGACACAGGCTTCGTGTCTGTAATGATCCTTCAGCGTGAGTGGATGCCAGGGGCCTCCAGAATTAAACTTGTTCCAGGCGTCATGCAAGGAACCGTGCTGGTGCGCATGTCCTCGTGGGGAGAACAGTAATAGCTCCACATACGGTAGGCTCCTGTGAGTGCCAACTCCCTCGATCTCCTCCAATGCAGGCTCAGGGATGGACTCCACCTTGTCCCTCTGAAGAGACTCTGCATGCTCTCAGCAGCCAGGAGGGGATTCTGCTGCCAGATTCTCCACAAGCTGCCCCACGGCAGGACTTGCTCAGTGGCAGCCTGGGAGGGGATTCGTTCCTGCAGTCCTGTTGCTGCCGTGCTCACCACCTGCCCATGGACAAACCAGTGCGTGTGCACCATCTGCTCTGAGCTCTTTGGCCTGCACCATCTGAACTCACCTGAGCTCCTGGCAGACTGTTGGCTTGTTTTCCCAAGTGATCTCCCTGATCCTGTTGCATTCCCTCTCTCAGAGCCCCGAAAGGATGTGAACTTTGGAATGGGGTCTCTAAGCACACAACAGACTCGGTGCATGTGTGAGACTGTTGCTGAGTAACAGGACTGGTTCATTGCTGCAAGCAGCCCTTCTGTCTGGCTGCCTGGGCCCTTCACCATGTTCCTTCTGCTCCCCTTTGACAGCCTAGTGGTTAATCTCTTGGGGATTTCCATAACTGTCCTCTTCACTCTGCTTCTGGTTTTCATCATCGTGCCAGCAATTTTTGGAGTCTCCTTTGGCATCCGCAAGGTTTACATGAAAACTTTACTGAAGGTTTTTCAGGTAAGTCATGTTTTTAGAATGTTCTGTGTGTTTGCAGAGGTTTGTCCAAGCATGGTCATGTTAGGAAGAGAGGCTTTCACCTCAGGAGGGCATTGTGGGTGACTGGAGTAGAAGGTTGGGCTGTGAATGTCATGTTGCTGCCAGTTGACCTGTTTGGCTCATCTCAGCCAAAAGCAATTTATGAGACCTCTGTTTGTGGGCTGTTTTCTCTCTGTAATTAATCTAGTAAGTATTCAAGTAAAGCAATAGTCTAGCAAGCCTCGGCTGTCGGCAGGAGTGCGGCAGGATCTCAGGGGTAGCTTGGAGGGGTTCATTTCCCAGGCAAGGCAGAGTGCTGCTACAGCTTGATGTCAGGTGTGATGGGGAGGGTCCAGGCTGCAGACAGCAGCTTGCTCCTCTCCAAGACACATTTTGATGAAGCAAAAGCAGAGGAGGTAAGGCAGGACTTTAGTGCTGCAAGCCCTCAGTGGTCTGTGGCTAGAATCCAGAGCTCTCAACATGCTTCTGTCCTGGAGTGTCACCTACTGAGCCATGTCTGGACCTGCTGCCTTGGAGGGCAACCAGCAGTGCTTACCGACCCTCTTGGCACAGAGAGGCCAAGTGGAATTTTCCAGCTTGTTGTCATGCTGTTCCCTTCCCTGCCTTTGGTGGACTAATTTTATGGGCTGTCTCTGAGCCAACACCTCTCGAAGCAAGTCCCTGACCAGATCAGAATTTTTTATCTACTAAGAGTAGTAGGTAAAGCCTATACCACCCTACCCTGGCAGCCCAGGTGAAAGGCAAAGTGCTTGCTAGGGAGGTTTTAGACTCTTAAATATGGAGTTCATGCTGCTAAAGAATGTATGGTATAGCTACTGCTGTTTGAACAGGGCTAGTTGTCCCCAGAGTATCCCTGTATTGGCCTGCTTGGGAAGACCACCCTGGAGCTCACAGTGTTCAGCTCTTTAAACCCTTGAATCCTCCCAAAAGCTTGAGGTATGAATGGGAAGACCCTGGGCTTTGTTAAGGGCTTCATTAACACAGATATCCAAAGATCTGACTACGAATTTATTGACTGAAGTGGGAAGAAAAAAAGTTTTTAAATGGAACTTCTCACAATGGTTTTGGGGTTTTTTTGCCCTTCTTTCAATTCAGGAACATTTACTCTCAACACTTATATTGGTGTTTGAAACTATTTTTCTGAAAAGAGTGGGAAGTCTATTTCAGCTTTTATTAAAGAATCTTAGTGGTGGGATAGAGGAGCACTCATGCACAGCTGGTCACTGATTTGGTGGAAAATTTGCTCATTAAATTTGACCATTCAGACTTGTATTTTGGAGGGCTATTATTTACTCAAAATATTTTCCCGGCACTCGAGGCCTGTGTAGGGAACCCTGAGGTTGGGTGTGGGAGTGTGGCAGTCTGGAAGCTTGTGGGACACAGCCCAAGCTGCGAGGCCTGGCTGGGAGTGACACGTGTGTTGGTGGGGAGGGAGGGCACCTGCGTGGTGCCTCTCAGGTGGGAGGCTGGACTTGCTGCTGCTGCAGTCAGGATGGAGATGTGCTGGGCTTGGAAGCACTGCCTTCTCCATAGGCTGCTTAGCTCCTGCGAGGTCAGAGCTCCTCTCCTGACTTCTGGAATGGCAGTATCTAGGCAATCTTCTCCAATCCTGGAGTTGTAGCTGCTGGCAGAGGCAGCTGCAAGGTGAGTGGGACACTCTGTATGCAGTTAGCATTCCCTCATTGCTGCCTCTTGATCTGCTGCTGGCATGGGCTGAGATTGGGATGCCAGAGTTCCCAGCAACTTCCTCTCTTCACAGATAAGCATGTTGTACACAAGTCCTCCTCATTCAGAAGCTTGTCCTTCCAGACCTATATGAATTACAGGCTGTGAAGGTTATTTGGAGGGCAGGCAGGAAAACTGCACGGAAATATAGCCTGCAGTTTGTGCTGGTGCCCTTGAAAATTAGCTGAGAGAACAAGTAGTCCTGGCACAGGATTTGGCAACCAGCTGTCTGAGAGTGCTTGCTGCTGCTGTTTTGGGGAGATTGCTGAGCTGAGAAGCAGCAGCAGCCATTAGCTGAATCAGAGGGGAAAGGTTCCCATCCCATCATCAGCCTGGTGTTTTCAGCAGCAACCTGAAAACACAGACACTGCTTTGAATTTGGGAAAAACAAGGGTTTAAAAATAGCACTGGTGCCCTGACCAGCTTCCTACACTGTGTGCAGACACCCCAGCAGGATGCACAGCTCAGCCAGAAGCTGTGCAGTGGCAACCGCGTGCAAGGTGCATCAGAGCTGAGAGGTCACGGAAACTGCAGAAAATCTTGCTGTGCCGTCTCACCACTGAGCACTCTTCTTCCCTCTGGCACTCCCTGTTTCCCAGACCAGTCTCTGCTTCCACTTCAGTTCAGTTGGATTCATCACTCACTCTTCAGTTCTGTATGGAAGCCTCCTGCTTTAGCCCAATCTTCTCTCCTGAACTATGGTCCTTTCTGAAAGTCAGCTCTAAAATGGGCAGTAGTGTGGAACTATTGACCTTGCAAATCTTGATTGTCCTGTCTGTCTTGCAGTGGGCAACACTAAGAATAGAGCGTGGTGCCAAGGAGAAGAACCATCCATTGTACAAGCCCTATGTCAATGGTGAGATCCTGCCCTGTGTGTACACAGAGTTCAAAATTCCTTTGGGGAGGTGGGGAAAACGTTGTGTTTCTGAGCAGCTGAGGTCTGCTGGGAGGTCTTTTCCATGCTGGAGGGAGTTCTAGAAAGCTCTGTTTCATGAGGGCAGGGAAGCACCCTGGGAGTGCTTAATTTCTAGATAGTGGGGAGGACTGGTGGAGTGGAGTGGCTGTGTGGACTGGAGAAAGGAAGGGTGAGGAAGGGCCTTGGCTTTCGTCTCTCTTTGAGTGGGCAACTCACGCTTTGCTCAGAGCTGCCCATGGTGTGTTGCAGGTATCATTGCAAAAGAGCCAATGTCACTGGAGGAGGAGATCAAGGAGATCCGCCGGAGTGGCAGTGGCAAAGCCCTGGACACCCCTGAGTTTGAGCTCTCAGATATCTTCTATTTCTGCCGCAAAGGCATTGAGACCATCATGGATGATGAAGTGACCAAGAGGTTCTCAGCTGAAGAGCTGGAGTCCTGGAACCTGCTCAGCAGGACCAACTACAACTTCCAGTATATCAGCCTGCGCCTCACTGTGCTCTGGGGACTCGGTGTGCTCATCCGCTACTGCTTCCTTCTGCCCCTCAGGTGAGTGCTGGTGCAGGGAGCTGTCTGCCAAGAGGATGCTGGTGACCTGGTTTTGCTATCATGTAGTTTCCTTCTTTCTGCAGGATAGCCCTGGCATTTACTGGCATCAGCTTGTTGGTGACTGGTACCACAGTGGTGGGATATTTGCCAAATGGCAGGTGAGTTCATCTTTGAGGGAAGAGCAGATGGGGAGCACTCCATGCAGTTTGAAACCTGATAATCCTGAAATTTCTCTGCAAGGCTTTCTGTTCTACCACCTGCAGACACAGCAGGTGGTCCTGGCAGCTGTGGTCTCTCAGGAATGGACACCCTGTAATTTTCAACAAAGGGCTTAGATGTGAGCACTAAGCTGGTGGCAGAGTGCTCAGCCCTGGCCTCTGAAAGGAGTAATAACTGAAAAGAGTAAAGGCCAAAATTTTATTTTCATGAGTTAAGAATCAGTGATCATAAGCTGATGGCAAAGCTCAGGACATTTCTGTAGCAGAGACATGAAGGCTTGGCTGGATCTCACAGCCTGGGGCAGCTGGGCTGAGTGGCAGTACAGGGAATATTGTAGGACTGGGGAGTGATGGTATCTGTCCTGGGTTGCAGGTGTAAGGACTTCCTGAGCAAACACGTCCACCTGATGTGTTACCGGATCTGTGTGCGTGCCCTCACGGCCATCATCACCTACCACGACCGGTAAGGCCTGTCTGCTCCAGAGGCCTGTCCCTGCCCAGGAGGTGCTCTATGCTGGGCATTATGCAGGTCTCGTGCTTCTTTCCTCTTTCTTCACCTCTACATTTGTTTTGCATCTAGAGAAAACAGACCCAGAAATGGAGGCATCTGTGTGGCCAATCACACTTCCCCCATTGATGTGATCATCCTAGCCAGTGATGGCTACTATGCGATGGTAAGATACTGGCCTTCCTGGGTGTCTGCATGGAGAGAGCAGCAAGCATGTTACGGGGCAGGAAGTAGCAGCAAGAGTCCTTTGAGCATGTAGAACTACTTCTCCCTGCATGACATGGCAGGGCACTGTCAGGCTCTGTTGTGCGTGGTGTTTGTTCAAGCTCAGCCTGGAACTCAAAGCACCAGGGGTCTGTGAGCACAGCTTTGCAAGAAGAGCTCTAGGCTTTGCTGTTGCTGGACCTCCTGCCACAGGAAGAGTACTTGGGGTTTGCTGTATCTGTCTTTCAAGTCAGCACCTGGGACTTTTTCTCTTAGCCTTTCCAGGGTAGGGGTAGGAAGATGAACCTCAGTTTGGCTGTGAAACTGGGTGCTGCCTTGACTTTCATGTGTGCCCAGATCTTGTAACTTGTCTTCTTGCCCTGTTCAGGTGGGTCAGATCCATGGAGGGCTCATGGGTGTGATACAGAGAGCCATGGTGAAAGCTTGTCCCCATGTCTGGTTCGAACGTTCTGAGGTCAAAGATCGTCACCTCGTTGCCAGAAGGTGTGACAGTCGATGGCTGCAGGGGTGGGTCTGAAGGCTGGGGGTGGTAGAGGGCTGCTCACCTCCCTTGGATGAGGACACTGCATGGCCTCATGAGTGCTGGGAGATTGTGCCCCTGTTGTTGGCACCCTGATAGTCTCTGGTGACTGCAGGTTAAGGACTATATGCTGTGTGGATTGCTACTGAGAGCTTCTGTCCCTTTTGCTAATTTTTGACACTCTTGTGTTTAGGCTCACAGAACATGTCCAGGACAAAAGCAAACTGCCCATTCTTATTTTTCCAGAAGGTGAGTCCAACAAGGCCATAGAAGCATCAGGTGGAGAAGACACCTTGAGATAGCACTGCATCTCTGTTTCTTTCCTTCTTACACAGCCAAGGGTGTGAGACCCTTCACTGAGACAAAAGGGACATTGTGTCTCTAGAGCTGAGTGAGCCCAGAATGCAGGAGTCGTACATGTTGTCCCACTGACCCATTCTGTGCAGAGAGAACAGGGCTTGGACTGAGAGTTAGGGGAGAATTGCTGGGTTCGTGTGGCCCTGTCCTTAAGCCTGTAGCTTAGACTTATGAACAGACTTGCAGAGAAAAGTTAAGATTGTGCTTGCCTTTTACAGGAACATGCATCAACAACACATCTGTGATGATGTTCAAAAAGGGGAGCTTTGAAATTGGAGCCACAGTTTACCCTGTAGCCATCAAGGTATGACAAGGCAATGTTCTTAGGGCGTAAGTCTTTCTGTCCCTCTGGATCTCTGTCTTGGCAGCCCAGTCTAGCCTGGTCTGAGGGCACAGGAAAGCTGAGGTCACTCTGTGTAGTGCTCTGGGAGAGCTGACCTGTAGCTCAGTTTGGGGTGGAAGTTGGAGCCTCAGAGAGGGTGCAAGCACTGCCTGACTTCCATGAACTCTTCTGCCTTTGTAGTATGACCCACAGTTTGGAGATGCCTTTTGGAACAGCAGCAAATACGGCATGGTGACCTACCTTCTCAGGATGATGACTAGCTGGGCCATCGTCTGCAGTGTCTGGTACTTGCCCCCAATGACCAGGCAGGTAAGGTGAACCCAGACTATCTGATCTCTTTCATATTTGGCCCTTTGCTCCTGCTGAACAGTCTTATTTTGCCACAGCCTGAAGAGGATGCAGTACAGTTTGCCAATCGAGTGAAGTCAGCCATTGCCAGGCAGGGGGGCCTTGTGGATCTGCTCTGGTGAGTCCAAGCAAGCTTTTCTGTTCCTGGTGCCAGAGATCCTTGTTTCTGGGTCCTGGCATGTGCTCATGGGCTGTAGAGCACCATTTGTTTCTTGCTTAGGGTAGAGCAGGCCTCTGGAGGAATGTTCTTCTGTAGTAGGGACCAAAGTCTTTGCTTCTGTATGCTGGGCATCAGGGCTTCATTCTGTGATTGTAGCTTGCATTGGGATGCCCTGGGTTTGACTTGTTTCTGCTCAGCAAGGTGTGTTCAGCTTGGGAACTTGCTTTCCCAGGCACTGAAATCTCAGAGCCCGGGAGGCAGGCAGTCAGTCTCCTGTAGTGGTACTAGAGTAGTTCATGTTTCTGGCAGAGGGGCTATTTTGAGCACAGGGCAGGGCCGTGGGGGGAGCTCCTGGCAGAACCAGGTAAGAAAGTGATGCCCTTTGGGGACAGATGGTCTGCAGTGTGCCTTGGCAGCACTCACTGGGACTCTGACTTGCCCTGAACAGTCCCAGATGAAGATGGTGCCTGCCTGTAGCCTCTCTGATACAACTCTCTCTCCAGGGATGGAGGACTGAAAAGGGAGAAGGTGAAAGACGCGTTCAAGGAGGAGCAACAGAAACTCTACAGCAAAATGATTGTAGGCAGCCATGAAGACCGGAGCCGCTCCTGAGTCTGCTGCCTCCAGCACTGCCACTGGGGCTGGCCAAAGCCCTCTCCCTCCAGCACCAACCAGGGCTTGTCTGGAGCAACTCCGAATCTTTGGACTTGGGCTACTCCAGAGCTGCTTGGACTCGCTCTTTCATCCTCTGGCTGTTGTTTCCCAGAGGCACTATTGCTACCTGGAGTCTTTAGGCCCTTGGCAGCTCATGGCAAAGATGCCTTCTCGTTACTGTTACAGTGAAGCCCCTTGCAGGGGCAGTATTAAATGAAACTCTTACGGTGTCATGTGCTTCCATCTGTTGTGTCCTGCCCCAGGGAAGGACTGGTGTGATGTGCATGTGTCAGTCACAAGTCTCCCACAGCACAAAAGCTGGTGAGCTGTGCTGAAATTGGCTGCCTTGACAACCAAGGGAATCCTCATGAGCCTGTGCCCCTCATGTGTGTGGCATAAACCCTTCAGGAGCAGAATGTGGTCTCTCAGGCCATTTCCAGATCCACTCCCAGAAGAAATCTGCCACCTTCTGACAGCTTGACCCAGACTGGTTCTTCTACAGTGTCTAAGGAACAGCCTTTTGCTGCTCCTGGTGCAGTAAGGATCATACTCCTTGGAAATCTCCCTCTGTCCCCTGGGGCTGCGTGGTGCCAGGTGTCACTGGAGTGGCAGGTGGGGCTGCTGAGGAATCTGTACATGCTCTAGTGGGTGCCTAGGGTGTGTAGGAGAGCCCATGACTTCATGGCTAGGGCAGCAAATCCCTTTTCAAATGTCTCTTTAAGGAAATAATGGCAACTGACCTTGTCATGTGCACACATGGATAGTATAGACTTGTTCCAAGAAAACTGAAATCTTGTGCTGGAAGTGGTGCCCCTTTCTGCTCTGCAAGTAAATTATTCAGTAAAACAACTTGCATTTGAGCATTTGTCCCATGTACTTTCCCATTTTCCTTACATTCCTGCAAACTTGAGCACTTACACTGGGTTCTCTGCTCTTAAAAGCAAGAGCTGTTTCACTGCTACCTGCTGAAGCCTGCTTGCATTTTCTAGCACTCTGGAGAAGGCAGTTACCTAAGTGCCTCCTTTGTACCTCAAGTGGTGTCTGTTGGGGAGGGCATCTGCTATGCCAGGTAAGGACAGCTGTTCTGTGTAAGTGGCCTTAAATCTGAATTTTCCTGTACTTTTTTTTTCTTATTTGCCTGATGGAACTTAGCTGCTCTGGCTGCAAGGCTTGCAAAAATTTCCCTTGCTCAGGGGCCATTTGGATGAAGACCCCTGCACTGTGCTGTGGTCTGACAAGCCCTGGAGGGAGCCACAGGGGTTGCCAAGGCAGTGCCATGCAGTGCTGTGCTTGCACACTGTGGATGACCCTTCCCCATGTGCCGAGCTGCAGCTGGGGATACAACTCTGCTGTGGATGTGGACATTGCTGCCTGCTGGTCCCTGCTGCCCAGGCAGGCTCTCCTTCACTTCTCCCCATTCAGCAGCCACTCCTGAGCCCTCTCAAGGGCTGTGCCCCCAGAGCTCTCCTGTCCGGTGGTGGGATGGACATTTCCTTCAGGCACTGCTGAAGGCCACAGGCCTTTCCCACCCCCCTGCCATGTCCTCAGGCGCTTGGACCCAGCTGCAGGTGCCTACAAGTCTGTCTGCAGCTGAGTCCCCTGTCCCTGATGCCATGGCGACGTGCAGAACTCTCCTCAGCTTTGCAGGACATCCAGCCGCCCTGCTGTGCTTGGGGACCATCCCCAGCAGCATTCAAGACGCTCCACAGCAGGCAAGGCTGGACAGGTTAGGAGGCACACATCCATCTTTCCTTGGCTCTCCCACCCCATGCCCCCAGTCAATATGTCTCTCTCCGATGAGAAAGTTAATAAATTTAGCTCTAGATTAAAAGTATCGATCATTTCATTTGTAAGCGATAAATAACCAGGGGGGGAGCACTGGGCGACCCACGGGGTAGGGGCTGCTGGTGCCGGCTGCAGCAGCCGTGCACCCCACTGGGGCCAGGAGCCCTCATATGCATTCTGCCCGGATGCTGGCATTGATTTGCTATTAGTCTCCACGCACCACCCAGTAGCACATCATTCCCGGAGCCGCTATTAATGGCCTTTTGATAAATAATCACTTGTAAGTCAATAAATTTTTATTAAACAGTGTGGCGCTTTGATTTATGAAAATCCGACGGGGTTTGTCTGGGAGAAAAGGGATGCAGAATTGAAGCGAAGCTGCTATCCATCTGCCTGCCAGGCTGGCCTGCCTGTGCTCGCACCCCACCCCCGGCGCAGCTGGCTCCCAGCGCCGCCCACACAGCCCGAGGCTGCCTGGCACCAGGCACGGGTTGGGCAGAGCTGGTGCTCGCTGCTGACAGCTCCTGCCGAGACCCCAGCACTGATGGGGAACCACTGCCACAGCAGCAAGTGGCCAGGGGGAAAGCAGGAGCCACAGTGGGCAGCATGAGGAGGAGAGGGGGTCGATCCTGGCTACGGGGCTGGGGCCCTGAATGGACCAGCACTGTCTGGGGTCCTGTCTCAATGTGGGGATGCACGGGGCAGGGAGGCTGCAGCAGCCATTTGTCACTCTCCCTGGCTACAGCAGGCCCTTTGCCACCTGCTTTATTTGTCTCCCAGCCCTGACGTGGCATCAGACAGGTGTTAAACTACTTAATCACTTTAAAATTGTTTTAATTTTCTGTTTTGTATTGATCTCCACAGCACCAATTAATCAGCTCACTGGACCAGGCAGTTAGTACATTAAAAATTGTCAGCCAAGCTGGGCAGCTTAGAAAATGTTTAAAAAATATCCCACCAGCAGCCCCTCACTTCTCCTACCATGTGGAACCTGCTCCTGCTGAGCACTGGCTCTGTCCACAGACAGTGATGTGTCTGTTCCAGCCCTGCCACCAGCTCCGTGCACCACACTCCCATGAGACCTGCCATCCCACGTCCTTACAAAGGGTCCATTAGCTCTGTCCTGGCCCAGCATCCCTATGGAGGCAGTGGAGGGGCTCCATGGCTGAGCGGGGAGCATTACAAGCCCCATGCTCACTGCAGGGGCTGGACAGGGACCCATGTGGTGACAGTGGTCCCCTACGCTCTGGAAAAGTGGCACCAAGCAGTCAGGTCTCCTAGCAAAGTGCCCACAGCCCAGTGAGAGACTGGAGAGGGCTTTAAGCCAAGTGTGGGCCTTGGCAGGATCACAGCAATGATCCACAGCCCCACACAGTGCTCAGGGCCACTGAAAAGTCCCAGTGGCTCAGGAGCTTCAGCTGTCCCAGGCATGGACTTGGCCACCAGCCCCCTGCAGGTACTGTCTGCAGCTGCAGGGAAGGGCATCCCTTCACCAGCCCCATTCCTACCCCTTCTGTGCTTGTGCCATGCTGCTAATCAGTGCCCGATGGGCCGGCAGCACTTTATCTCCTATCGATTTCCTTCCAAGACACAGCCCACCTGTTTGCTCACACCTGGCTGGCACTTAGTTGGCTCTTGACTGAATAACTGCCAAGCTTGCCCAGCCCTCAGTGCTGTGCCTGTGCCAGCTGGAGTTCCTTTGGTGTCCTAAGCAGGTAAGGACAGCTGGCCCTGCGCAGCACCTACAGCTGGCATGCCATTGGTGAGCCATGGGGAGCCAGAGCAGGGGGTGTGCAGACCCATGTGCACACACATGTCTGTATGTGCAGCCCTCATTGCACAGGTGTGCAGTGCAGAGCAGAGGGGGACCCAACAGGTTGGCAGGCAAACACACTGGGGCTATTGATGCCACATCAATCCTGCAGCCCTGACAGGTGAATGGGCTCTCACTCACACTGTTAAGATAAATGATATTTATTTGCTGCTAAGAGCTTCCAATAAGAGGCCCCAGTGAGTGACTTTTGAACCAGCAGCTCTTGCTGCTGGTACACACCCAAACCAGAGAAAACCCTGGGAAAATCTGCAGGGCTCCCGTGCTTCTGTGGGCACTTCCTGCCCCTTCCCCTGCCTGTCATGCAGACCCTGCCCCATACATCCTATCCCCAACCCTTCTCACAAGGCTTCACAAGGCCACCCTGGACCACATGCCCACAAAACAAGTGCTGGGACTTGACTGGGACTTTTATTTCATCAATGCCAATAACACGGCACTGACACTACCACGTGTGCTGCTCCCAGCCCTGCAAGCCATGCTCCCCATCCAGCTGTCAGCCACCCCATCCCAACAGCCAGGCACCTGCTGGTGAAGGGAGTCACCCCCCAGCAGGATGCAGGTGGCCAGGCCAGTTCCCCCCTGGCCCAGAGGGGAAGGCTGTGCTGGTGCTCAGCCACTGTGTGTGCCCAAGCCCAGCATAGAGAAGGCTGCACGGTGCTTCCTCAGCAGCAGCCGGATCTTCTCGTCATCTGAGTCTGGGTCCAGGGGCTTGTTGTACTCATCGTCCTCGGTCTCAGAGGCCGCCCGATCTCCACCAGAGCCCCCCGCCCGCTGCGAGGATGAGGAGGGCTCCAGGGCACTCTTCTTCCTCCATTTGGTCCGTCGGTTCTGGAACCAGACCTGTTGCCCCACGGGCCCAGCTCAGTTAGCAGCCAACACGCTGCACACCCCATGCCACACAGGGAGCAATACTCACCTTCACCTGAGACTCAGTCATGCCAAGAGAATAGGCCAGCCGTGCTCTTTCCGGACCTGCCAGGTACTTGGTCTGCTCAAAAGTCTTCTCCAGAGCAAAGATCTGGTGTCCCGTGAAGGTTGGGCGCGTGTGCTTCTTCTTGTGGATGCTGTCAGCCAAGTGAGCAGGGGCTACAGGAGAGGAAGAGAGAAGTGGGTGAGCTCTTGGCAGCCCACAACTCTGGACAGTTCTCCCCTTGTCCACACTCACCATCCCTCAGTAACCAAAGAGCCCCTCCACACCTGCTCCCCTCCAAATTAAAACTGTATTCCTCCTCCAGGGCTTCAGCCCCATTCTAGGAGTGCTGAGCTTTCCACTGTGTGGATCCCACAGAGCCAGAGCCAGGCTAGGCACCTCCTGACCAAGGACAGTGCTAAGTGGTCGTGCTGAGAGGGTAAGCAACAGTGCTTGACCCCAGAGCCAGGCAGTGCTGGGAACACTGTGCCCCCATGCCCCACACCTTACAGGATGCATGACAGAAGACAGGCATAGCTGATCATTGGCTCGTAGCTGTGCCAGGAGCAGATGGCCGAACTGCCTAACCCATCTGCTCCAAAATCATCACCTGCAAAGGGGTGAAGGGGACCACAGCTGCAGGTTCTGAGCAGCTGCATCCACCCTCCCGGGGCTTCCCATGGGACAGTGGATGCACCCATCCCACCTACCCTCTGGGACATCAGCAACATGCTCTGCAAGTCCCCTGCCAGCTCTCCACCAGGAAGGCAGTGCTGCCAGCCTGGGGCTGGCCATCCTGCCTGTCTCTGCCCTGAGCTAAACCAGGCACTGACCCCCAGTGAGGTTGTCTGAGCAACAGGGAGATCTTGCGAGTCAGAGAGCTCTGCCTCTCCTTGCCGGCTGTGGCTGCCTGGCAGAAAAGAATTAGTACTTGTCATTAGAGCTGCCCCTGCCCTTGAGCCAAAAGTTCTGTGATAGTTTGAGGTCCAGCAGCTATGGCATTGGGGCCTTTCCCACTGCCCTGGGGCAGCCTGCTGGTCAACCAGCTGTGCCTCGTGCAGGGCCATGGAGAAGACAACAGCCTGCCCCATGCCTAGTGCCGATGGGTCAGGGCTCTGCAAGGTGCCCAGTCACCTGCGGCACCCAACCACCCACCACCCAGCCGCTCCGAGCCCACTGTACTTACGGCCGCCGCACTGCCGGCCGCCCCGCCACTCCGGGGCCGCCTCCGCCCAGCAGCTCCGTCCCCGCGGCAGGTACTCGCCACCAGCCTTGGGGAGGGCGCCCACCTGAGGCCCGTAATAGACGCCCGGGGAGCTCAGTCCGTTAAATCCGCCCGCGTGGGGGTAGCCAGGGAGGAGGCTGCTGTTCGGTGTCGCCGCTGGCCGGCCGAGGATGTCGGAGATGCCGTGGGGGGTGCCAGCAGCCAGCTGGGCACCCAGTCCGGGGGGTCCCAGCTTGTAGAAGGAGCTCTGCACTGAGTACTGGCAAACGGGAGCTTTGGCCTCGGGGAAGGGGCCCAGCGAGGGGCCGTTGAGCAGAAAGGTGCCTGGCAGGTTGGCATCCATGGCTCTAGCACCGAGGCCGCCCTCAGAGCCCGGAGCCCCAGAGGTGCAATGGTTGGCCCATTACCACTGGCCTGGGGGCTACAGGGCCCCAGAGTCCTCCCTGGCCCGTGGATGACTGGCTGGCACCGGGCTCCCGGTGGGGGCCGGGGCCGCGGGCAGCCTGAGGAGCACCCGGTGACCCCGCAGTGGCTCCGGCCCCGGACCCTCAACTTGGGCTTGGGCAGCGCTAACATTTCTCTGATAAAGACGAGGGCCATTAGAATAACGCGCCCCCATTGGCCGGGGGGCTGCGGGCGGTGCGCCCATTGGCCAGGCCTCGGCGGCCGCGGTCGCCATTGGCTGCGCCTCAGGGGCAGCGCGCGATTGGTCCGGCCCAGACAAATTGCGCTTTGAACATAGGCGGCGGCGGCGGCGGGAGGGGGAGGACGGGACGGGACGGGACAGGACAGGACAGGACACTGGGATGGGATGCGATGGGATGGGATGGGATGGGATGGGATGGGATGGGATGGGATGGGATGGGATGGGATGGGATGGGATGGGATGGGATGGGATGGGATGGGATGATGCGATGCGATGCGATGCGATGCGATGCGATGCGATGCGATGCGATGCGACGGGACACTGGGACGGGATGGGACGGGCGGGGTGCGGGGCGGCTCGAACGCTAGACAGCGCCGGTCGGACCGGTGCTCTCGACGGGGCCTCTCGGGCGGGGGCTCAGTAGCGCCGCTGCCCCCGGGACAACCCCGCAGTGGTGAGGGTACCAGTGGCACCGGCTGCATGGACGCTCCCCCCCTCGCCCACTCCGGAAGAGGCCGCCGCAGCCCCTCGGGGATGAGCACGTTCCCACTCCCCTCAACTCCCCCAACGAATGGCAGAGCACAAGCAGCCGCCACTCCCACGGCCGTCCCCGCCCTCCCGGCAAGACGGGACCCGCCCCCGGGGTCTCTATCTTCCCCACCTTTGGAAAAGCAGAGACGAGACACTACTTGTGTTGATTTATTTATTAATTCATAGTCTGATAGCTGGTGTACAGGGAAATGATCTATACATCAGGGCCTAAGACAGGGAGATCCAAAAGGCTTGTTTCCATAACAATTAAAAAAATAAAATAAAAGTAATTTTTAAAACTTCTAAAAAGCTTCTAGTGTGCAGAACTAGACTGCAGCATTCTCTAGGCTCAATGTTGGGTGCAGCCTCCCCCTACCAGCCCTACAAGCAATCTGAGCGCAAAGCAATGTCACTGCAGGTGCCTGGCACGGTTGCAGCACAGCACATTCCCTACAGCATACACAAGGCCAAAGCACTGGACCCACACACAACTCTAGGGTGATGCTACAGAGTCAGCTGTTGCAGTGGGTCTAGGGAGGTTATTGTACGCAGCAAGGGTGATGGATGGAGAGTCCGTGCCTATATGGCTCAACTTTGGGGTGGGGAGGGGACTGCTTTGCTCTCCAAGGTTAAGCTGGGCCAGTCGCTTCGCTGCAGAGAGGCTTCTTCTCGGCCGCAGGGCAGCCAGGGGCTCTCCCAGCAGATGTGCACCCACTGAAAGGCAGGGCTGCCCTCCCAAGGCCACCATCACATGGCCTGAAGCTGGAGGTGCACTTGTCCTGCACCTGGCCACAGAGAACAAACTCAAGACTCTGCAAAGCAGGTCCATGGCCACTTCCAGGAGAAAGAGCAGAGGGTGCCCACATCACTGTGCTACAAAGGCCAGGTCCCCACATTAGTTAGGTAAAGGACAGGGTCAGGGACATGGGATCAAGTGCCACTACCTGCACCCTGCGCTCCTGGTGTCAAGTATTACAACAGGTTCAACCTACTGCCCAAGTCTGAGCTGCCTGGGCAGCTCTGCCCAGCACTGCTCTCCTGCTAGAGCAGCTGGTCTGAGGCTGGCCCAGCCTCCAGGGCTCAGGCTGCTGCCACAGCACATTCCACCTGGAGAAAATGAAGCCACCAGGGCAGCAGCCCCCATGTCACTGGAATTGGTCCCGGGAGGGTCAGTACCCAGGGCTATAACCTCCCTTGCAGGGAGGCCAGGGTCCCTGCAAAGCCCTTGCCTGGGGTGCATATTGCACGGCTGCTGGCTATTGCTAGCTCCTGGCTCATCTCCTGAGCAGAAATTGTGCTGAGTAGGGCTAGGCACAACCCCATGTGTGGCACAAGCACCCCCTGCTCTCTCTCACTGCACATCCTCCCTGGGCCCCAAGCACCTCAACGCAGGCCTACAGCTTCAACGCAGCTGAAGCCAACACTACCTGGGGCTGGACCATGGGACTGCACCTCTAGGCTCCCCTCTTCAGGCAAGGAAGGGGCCAGGCTCAGGCAGAGGGGCACAGGACAGGGGTGGGCTGCTGCCCTCTCACTCCTATAGCCTTCCTGCTCCATTCACCAGAGCTTCTCACATATTCCAAAGGCTTTGCCCATCCTGCAGCCTGAAGAGGTATTTGAGAGCAGAGCTGTTAGTGCTTTGTACATACTGCTAGAGTGTCCCTAGGGGTTTGCATAGTATTTATTGGTTTGTATACACAAGGCTGATTGCTGTACAGTTTACACTTTCAACATAAGCAACGAGCTCAGTGCTCAGCCCAGAGCTCTGCCCTGGCGGGAGACTTTGCACGTGCTGGGGAGAGGAAGGGCAGCCCTGCACCAGTCCCTCTGCCCAGGGCAGCTGTGCCCCCTGCAGCCTCCCCTTGCACCCTCTGGCCACTGCTGCCCTCCCCAAAACCCAACACTCACAGGGAGGGATGAGAAGCAAGTCCAGCAGAGGCAGCACAGGCATTTGCAGGAGGGCCAAGAACCTCTCCTTCTGTGGTGAGCAGCACCATGCTGTCCCAGCTTCCTTCTTGCAGCTGGAGCACAGACGTGGGGATGCATCTACACATGCAATCACACGGAGGTGGAATCTCTTTCCCCCTCATTTTCTTCCTCTCCAGCTCTTGCCTCCCAAAGGAGCTGAGAGCATGCCCCTGGTGTGTGGTGCTGTCTCTGGGCTCCTGGCAGCAGTGGGGCAGGGATGGAGGCCCCTCATTGGTTTTAAGTACTGTAGCTCATGCGTCTTGCAGTCAGTCAGTCATGCGGATAGGACGGTAAGTATGTCTCATACAGAAATCATGCCATTAGCCTATAGAAACATGTACAGCCAGCCCTGCTCCTCTCCTCTCCTCTCCTCTCCTCTCCTCTCCTCTCCTCTCCTCTCCTCTCCTCTCCTCTCCTCTCCTCTCCTCTCCTCTCTTCTCTTCTCTTCTCAGGTATGTGTCAGAACGTGTGTGAAGTTCAGTGGTTTGGTGTTGAGGTGTGATCCTGGAGAGACACAGAGAGACACAGAAATGGGGTTACCAGGCATTCAAGGCAGCACACCCAGGATAAATGGTGGGGGCAGCCAGGTACATGGCTGGGAAGTCCCTTCTGTACAGTGTGCTTGCCCCACATGCACCCATTCTGCCAAACAACCACAAGACAAGTGACAGAGCACCACTAAGTGGCCTGCCTGGAACTAGGAGCAATGACATTAATGGTATTGATGGTGCTGTCCCATCTGCAGAGAGCAGCAAGCAGGGGCTGAGCTGCACCAACAGCAATGTGGCACTGGGAAGGAGCTGGGAGGGCTGCTCCAGGTTCTGGGATGGAGTAGGCCAGCCTTGAGCCCCTCACCTCAGCTGGGTGACTGACTGCACCCCAATCTCTCAGCAGTGAGGAAGACCTTCCCCAGTGCACACTCTGGGCCGCTTTCACACAATGGAAAAATGCAAAAGCAAAGCCACAGGAGTGGTGCCCCAGAGACAGGCAGAGCCAGGGACTGTCTGGGGAGTGGGGCAGGCTGAAGGGAATAGAGTCTGCATGAACATGTGCCTACAAGCATAAGCCTCTTGACTTTGACACACCCACAGAGAGCTCACTAACAGAGTGGAGATAGAAGGTAGAGGGAGGACAGAGTGAGCCATGCATGTACAGCAGAGGTCAGAGAAACAACTGCCCCTGCTCAGCAGCCTCCTACGAGGTTCAGGCGGTACCGGGCAGCTGGGGAGCACACATGCAACACCTTCCCCCAGTGCTGCACTGCCAGCCCAGCAGCAAGTGTGCAGAGAAAAATGATGCAGCTGGGCTCAAGTGTGCTGTACCAAGCACCCTGCCTTCAACCTGGTCTAGACCCACTCTACAGGGAAGGCAGGGGACCAGGGAATACACAAGACTCAAGGAGTGATTCTGAGCTCAATGGGGATCAATGGAAGAAATGTCCTAGGTCAAAGGCAGGTGCCCTGTCGTCAGCCTTTACAAGTGTCATGTTCTTGCGCCCACCACTCCTGCATCCCTACTGCCCCAACATCCCCCAGCAGCACCCTGCCAAAGCCTGCCCCAATCCTGGCTTCAGCAGACCTCACTGCTATCCTCTCCACGGCTGGCAGAGGCAGCAGCTGCATCTCCCAGAACAGTGCTGTGAGCAGAGGCAGTAGGCCACAGCCCCACAGAACTGGGACACCCTTCATCTGACCCACAGCTCTGCCAGTGCCCAGCTGCACCCTTTGGGAAGGGGGACACCAAGGCAGCAGCTCCAAGGGCTGGCCTCATCTGCCACAAGGCTGCACAGTTAGTGCTCATGCATGAAAGAGGTGGTTCTGTTCAGACACCATGCAAATGCAATCTAGTCCCTGGAGTGGCTTTGGACAAAGACCATCCCTCTGTCTGTAGCCCAGCATAACCAGGAGTAACTGGTCCCTGTCTGCGACCCTGAGCACTCAGGATGCTGCCACTGCAGTAGCAGCCCTTGACACTATGGCTGCAGTGGGATGCTGTGCATGCAGCTGGCTGGAGCATTGCCCACAGCACCTAGGTGCAGGTTATCAGTAGGGGCACACTGCTGCCCACCCTCAGTCTCTTGCTGCAGCACAGCAAACCCTCTCTGCAGTCCAAGAGCTGGGCACAGCCCCGCCACACTTTTCCCAGGAGAATGTGCATGATCAGCAGCTCAGTGCAGGCAGCAGCATGGAGACCCAGGACAGAAAGAAGAGCAAAGGTAGGGTTACCTCAAAAGAGGCCATTTGAGGGGTCACTGCTTCCCCCTTTTCAGGCTGGCTCGTTTCACTATCTGAGCCCCCATCCTGCCCCCAGAGACCTCTGGTTTCGGGACACGCACTCGCATCTCTTCCTGAGGAAGCCGCAGGGGCAGGAAGCAGGACATCACCCAGGTGAACAGACAGACATAGAGAAGAGGACAGGAGAGGGAAAGGCAGAGTCAGTTGGCAGGCAGAAAACACCAAGCAAGAAGACTGGTGCAGCTGGCAAGATTTGCCCCTGGAAGTCTTAGGGGGGAGACAGGAGAGGAGGGGAGAGCAGGGCAGAAGAAAGGACAGAGGGTTACATAGTCCCAGAGCCTGAGAGTCCTGCAGAAGTCCTGAGAGTCCTGGCTGCTGGCCCAGGGAGACTGCCTGCAAGGCAGGGCTATGAGCCACACTGTACCTTGGTGCCCAGACCATCTCGGTGCAAGATGGAGTATTTCATGAAGTGATCATCCTCAGCCTCCAGGTCTTGGGGCTCCTGTAGGGAGCCCTCCAGAATCAGCTCCTCCTGTTCCTGCCTGTCACCCATGTCACCAGGGCCCAGCTGACGCACCACCTTCCGGATAATCTGTGGAGACCCACACAGCTGGCGTCACAGCTAGCCTCAGGGCACCATGACTCCCTCCTCACCCAATCTGGTCCCAAACTGCACGTGGTGTGCAGCCTCTGTCCCATGAGCTGGAGAAGTGCCGTGACTGTAACCGAAGACAGTGGGAGGAGAATGCCCTACATGGGCCCCCGGGCTACAGGGGTGGAGGGGAGAAGAGAAAGGCTGCAGCGTGCCCTTGGCCATATCTTGCTGCTGATCACTCACCTTCTTGGTGATGATATTGCCTTGATCATCTGTGAACTGCTCCTCAGTCACCTGCTCTCCAGGGAGATGAAGGGCTTCATTACCCTGTAGGAACAGGAGGGAGATCAGGGCATTTGAGGGCTATGGGGGAGTTGTTTTGCAGGTAGAACAATACACCTGACATGCACCCCACAGCCTCCGTCTCCCACCCTGCCCTGACCCTTTACTGCTTTCCTCTGCATCCGCCCTGGGGCTGCTCTCTCCTCTCCCCCGCTCGTTACCTTCACGAGGACGCGCCGGCGGACGACTCTGGCGGAGAGAGCCTCCTCGTCATCCGCCAGCCCCGGGCTCTCCCCGAGCTCCTTGTCCAGCTCACGATGGGCGTGTTTGAGCAGGAAGCGGACAGAGCCCCTGACGATGTGCATGACGTTCTGGCAGCTGACCAGGAAGAAGGCCAGAAGTACCAGAGCGATCAGCAGCTGGGCCAGGAAAGCCCACATCCTGCCTCCGCACGCACAGCTGCACGTGTCAGAGCTCAGCCATGCTACCCGCCTGGCTCGGGCCCCGCGGCTCTGCA
The DNA here is from genome assembly GCA_034509425.1 of Eopsaltria australis. NCBI lineage: Eukaryota > Metazoa > Chordata > Aves > Passeriformes > Petroicidae > Eopsaltria > Eopsaltria australis. The sequence goes on along the minus strand of JAVTVJ010002265.1, from coordinate 172,411 downwards.
GACTGCCCACGCAGTGCCCCGGCTCTGCGGGAGCTGCTGTAACCTTAGCTGCCGCAGCTCGGCTGCCTGTGGGCGGCGAGAAGGGAGCGGGCAGGTGGGGCGTCCTTTGCAGTCACAGCTTCTGTCAAAGTCATGTGGCCACGACTGCTCCGGCCAGGCAGGAACCGGGACAGCTCTGTCCCTCTTCTCTGTCAGCTTGCCCAGCAGCCTGTCCTCCTGACTATGGCGGGAGGGCAGCGTTCATTTGTCCTCCGTCACAGGACAAATGAAGCCCTGGGTAAAAGCCAGGGCTTTGGGTAGTCATTGGAACCACACGTGACTCAGGTAACACACACGCAGAGCTGAACAGCCACCTCCAAGCATGGCCGTGCTGCTGGGATGTCTGTGCGTGGCCTGGCTGGGGAAAGGTGCTTTCCCCGCTGGCTGTACCTGCTGGCTCCGTGTGACTGTGGCATAAAGTCCACCACCCAGCCTGGCCCCTAGACCAGCTCTATTTCTGGCTCCAGCAGGCTGTTGGGCTGGCAGCCAGGGTAGATACTCAATAAGGAAGAAGTCTGGGAGGGTGACTGAGTTATAAATGGAGATCAAGAGCTCAGGTATCAAGCACAGCAGGCTATTCTGGGCTGAGAGGCACCCCAAGGGGCAGGAAGTATGCCAGAAGACTTGAGGGGCTAGCACCTGGTCTGCCTGACTGGCCTTGCAGCAGGCTTTAGAAAAGGCTGTCCATAGGGTCACCACTTCCTGCAGGGCTGAGTCCCCTGCTCCTACCCTCACCTGCCCAAAGAATCGGCTGTTGGCCTCCTCCTGCCAGCCGCCTGTGGGATGCTGAGGCTGCCAGTCGCTGTCCTCTGCAGAGCTGATCCGCATCAGCTCCGTGGCTGGCATCAGGACCTGCTCTTGCTCCTGGCCCTGTGCCCCGGAGGCTGTGGTGTGCGTTGGGAGCAGCCTTCGGGTGACTCCCTCCTGCCAGGAGCCCGCTGTCAGGTCCTGTAGGCAGGAGATAAAGGAGCCTTCTGCATTCCAGTCCCTCAGCCTGGGCACCGGAGAGGGACAGGGATAGGGAGAGAGAGACAGAGAGAGAGAGGCAGTCAGCTTTGCATGGAGTGCTGCACCCTGAGCACCAGCCGAGTTCCGGCAGGCACACCAGCACAGCCTGCACCCCACAGGTGCTGGCTCCACTCCCCAGCTCATGGCGCTGCTGGGCGCCTGGCAGAAGCAGCACAAAACACACAGATGCACAAAAGGCACAGGCCACCTCTATGCCATGCTCCCTACCCATTCCACAGCCTCACGGCTTGGCTGCCAGAGTCTGAGACAAGAGCATGTTCTGCTCTAATGGTCTAGTGTGGTCTTGCTCTAATATGGTCTAATGCTGCGGAGCATTGCTGGGTGCTGCCAGGGACCTCCATGGGTCCAGTGCCACTGGGAATGGGGGAGGAGGCAGCCCAGGTTAGGGTTAGTTCTGCTAAGTATAACCTACATGCAGGGCCTGGGTGACTGGGGTCCCTTCCAGGTGCTCTGCACGGAGCCCTCCAGAGCATTGCCAGAAAGGCATGACGCACTCGGCCCAACTATTGTTCTATATTGTGGATGCCTGGGCTCCAGAGTTGGAGACCAGGAGGGAGGCAAGCGAAGCAGGGAGATTATTGCAGCTGGCCCATTGTAGCTGGCAAAGCAGTTGTGCTCCCTACCACGGTCACCCTGGTGACCCAGGCTGCAGTACCTGTCTTCACTCTTCTCCACAGCATGGCTAAAGGTAGGTGATGTCATGATCCTGGCTTGCACCTTCTGCTGAACTGAAACAAAAGAGACTTCACTCTCCGGGTCCTGCTCCCCAGTCCCTGCTTGATGATCACCAGATGGCATCTTCCCCTCTGGCCTCTGGCCCTCCTCCTGCTCTAGAAGGTCAATCAGGCCATTCATAGCATCTGAGTCCACTGTGTCATCCTCAACCAGGTCCATAGAGCCCATGTGGTCTGGGCCATGAGCATCTGCTAGAAGTTGCCCTGGGAACCGGCCTTCGCTTGTGGCATCCGAGTCCTCAGCCTTGCTGCACTCCAGAGAGGAGTCCTCAGCAGTCACCAGCGAGGGGGTGAGCCCTGAGGACCACACCTGCATGTCGGACATCTCCATCAGGGCATCCTGCTCAGTGGCAGCCATGGGGATAGCATCCATGATGGCCACCTCATTCCAGTACTGGTCGGCACGCAGCGGGGATGGCAGTGTGTAATGCAGGGAGGCAGGGGACAGCAGCTCGTCCTGCAGTGAAGCGTAACCTATATGGGCAGACAGAGGCATCATGTCCAGCAGCCATCTCACGCACGCACAAGCACAGTAGGGCAAAAGGGAATAGCCTCTGGGAGGATGACTGCCCCAAGGACAGCAATGATCATGCCACAGCCATCTGTGGCCAGGCTGAGCAGGGCTGTGCTCACGACAGTGGCTGCTTTCACATGGTCCCTGCAAATGCTGCCATGCCTCCCTTCAGGTCCTGGGGCTGGTTTGGGCAGGTCCTGGGGCTGCCTTCTCCCTGTGAGGAGGACTGGCCTGGTGTTCACATGGTGCTCCATCCACATTGCAGGACCCAGTGCCCTCTTTGCTACCCTGCTCCATCAGACCCCTGGTCCCTGCCCACAGCCCCCATCCAGCATCATCTGGCTGCAGTTCAAGTAGCCAAGTCTGGCAGGCACCAACTCTCAAAGCCAAACACTCTCCACAGCACAGAGGAGCAGATTGGAAATACTATGAGCAGAGAAGGATGGCCCCAGAACATGCCATGCAACCCCAAGGCCCTGCAGGAGGCAGCCAGGGCCTTACAACCCTGTTGGTGTCTCCAGGGCTACAAGCTATTGTTATGTCCCATCACCCAGGGCCATGTGCACAGCTCAGGCACATCCATGTGAACTACAACCAAACCAGGCACATCCCACCCATGCTCAGCCTTTTTCAGCTCTGAGCCATTTTTTCACCCCTGGAGATCAACAGTGAACCTGTTCTGCTCCCCTGGCAGCCAGGGAATGCCAGCCACAGCCAAAGCACAGGGTACAGCTGGGACCCTTGGCACAGAAAGGGCACCTCACCCATGGGCACCCACATGCCTGGCCAGGGGCATGCAGTGCAGTGCCAGCAAGGGAAGGAGCATGGGGCTGTGCAGGAGGAGAAGGCCTGGGATGGCTGCCTGCAAGCATGACAGCTGTGAAAGAGGGGCAGTCCCTGATGACATGCAGTCGCTGGAGCAGGATGCGACTCCCAGAGGGCTTAGCTGAGGTGGAGACAGTGGAGACAGGCAGTGGAAGAAGATGAGAGAAGGAGAGGCCAGGATGAGCTCAGAGGAGAAAGGTGAAAAGAAGTGACCCACAGGAGTGCCCGCACCTGGCAGCACTAGGTGGCATGTTTGAAAAAACAGAACAAGGAGAGAGACAGAGAGGGAGAGAGCGATGAGCCAGTGCTGCAGGGGCAGAGCTACAGTGCAGGGCTGTAGCAGCACAAAGCCCTGCCCCTATCTGGGGTGCCGGCTCCCCAGCAGCATATGCCACAGCTGACTCTGGCTGTGTCCCCATATCCAGGCACACCGTGCCTGGGACCCAGCCCAGGCACACCACCACAGCTGGACAGCCAGGACTCAGTGAGCTCCATGGCCACTGCTCAGCTTGCACAGCCAGAGGCACCTCTCACTGGCACACTGGGATAAGGAACACATGTCAGTCCCACCTGAAGAGTTTCTGAGAAAGCAGTATGGCAAAGCCAAGCTTTCTGCAACATAAGCCTCAGTGAAGAGGCCACATCTGTCAGCAATGCCTTGTGCCCACTCAGTTCTCAGTGGGTGCAACCTGGTCAGGCAAGACATCAACCCCAGTCTCTGCACAGATTGTGGCCCCAGGGCCCTCCTGCATTCCCTGACAGAAGCTGGGGCTTACCATTCATCTGGGATGGTGAGAGGGAGTAGTCTCTGTCCGTGTAGCGCCAGCTTCCCTTCAGGCTACGGCTCTGCCGACCAGAGCCCTCCAGCATGTTGACAATCTCGCTGCGGTCAATGTTCCTCAGTGCTGTGTACAGGTTCTCAACTGCAGGGGGAAGATGGTGGTGTCAGCAAACTAGTCACTTAGGAAGACACAGCCATGCCCCAGACACCTTCCGGATGGGCAGGGAAGGGAGATATGCATGAACCACCACTGTAAAGCCAGCCAGTGATCCTTGAAGATGCACACACTGCTCTGTGCAGCGAGCCCTGCCTCATCTGTGCCTGTAAAAGGGCACCACAACTACTTACTCTTGACACTCTTGCCCTCGCGGCTGACCCAGAGGTTGAGTAAGGCTATGCTCTGCTCCAGAAGGGAGTTGGGGTTCTCCACACGTATCCTGTTGATGTCATCCACCCCAAACTGCAGCTCACGTGCCAGCTCTGGAGAAAACACCACATCAGTATCACACCCTCTGGTACCTCCAAGGCTAGGGACATTGTGAAGGGCTCAGCCAGGACCAGTGAAGAGACCCTCCGTTCATACAACTGAACACAGAAGAACATGCAGAAGCTGGGATGGGGCAGAGGTACAAGCCCCCCAGCTCAGGCTGGCTGTGACCAGTGCAGTAAGGTCTCATGCTAAGGAGAAGTGTGGGCTCTGCCGTTGGGTGTGTAGCTACAATGAACAGCAGCAATATGTACAACTCATAACAGAGCCCTAGCCTGGTACCTGTGCATGTGAATATGTGCACAGCACAGAAAGGTTCACTTCAGTGCCCTGGAATGCTAACAGCAGGGGCAAAGCAGTCACTACACCTGGCAGCACACTTCCAGCCCCCCTAAGTGTCAACTTTCCAAGGAGTGTTGTGCATCCTCAGAACTGTCTTGTGTGGACTCACCAGCCCAGCTGAGGCCCAGCTGTTCTGCTATGTCAACCATCTTCTGGTCTGCCTTGTCCGTGCTGCTCAGAGAGCCTGGAGGAGAAGAGGGAGTCACAGATTCAGCTGCGCAGGGCCCTGCACCAGAGTGGTGAGGGGAATGGGGTGCTGGCTATGGGGGTCACACAGACCCATAGGCACAGCACTGCCCTGCAGGCAGGACTAAGGAAACCTTCAGGGAAAGGGAAGTTGCCATGAGTGTGACTATGACAGGATCATCCCAGCCTTTCCACTGGCTTGGGCACCCCAAGTGCAGGTAGTGAGTGGGCTGGAATGATCCCAGCAGGCTGCATACCAAAACTGGTCTCACTTAGAATGCTGTATCGCTCCCTCAGAGACAATGGCGTCAGTGTCCTCCTTCGCTCATCACTGCCACTTCCCTGTGAAAGCGGTGACAAACCAAGGGGTCAACAGCTTGAAAAGAAGGCAGCAGCTCTGCTGCTGACACTACTGCTTCTCCTTCAGCTCCAGAGTGGCATGACATGGCCACATGGAGCAGGTGAAGAAGAGAGCTGACAGCAAGGGCTGTCCCCTGCACTTGAGGAAGGGATGGGCCCTCACTGCCCCCTACCAGAGTGCCAAAGACCCCACACTGACCTTGGTGCAGGGTGGTATGGTGATGTTCAGGTGGCAGAGCACATGCTGGAGGTCCTCGTATTTCATGGCCTTGCGCAAGAAAGACAGGGAGCCACTGGCTTCCCGGCTGCTGTCCCGGACCTGAGTGCCAGAGCCCAGTTAGGTGGCTTATCACAAGCCAAGGGCCCTAACTGCTTGCCCAGTCCTGTACACTGACATTACCTTGATGGGAATGACAAGACGATTCTCTCGGAAGGACTGGAAGAGGAAGGTGCGGGGTTGAGCGGCCTTCTTGACAGGCACCAGGTTCCCTGAGAGTTCGACATGCAAAGGCATCCCCTCTACCACCTGACCGGGAGCAGAAAACATGATCAGACCCTGTGTAGAGCTGCTTCTCCTGCTCCTGGACAGGGCAGGTAACCCTGACTCTCCTAGCCAGGCCAGGGCCAGGCCCTTCCACTGGCATCAGTCTCCCCTCACATTGTTAGCCCTCTCCCTGCTGCCCTCCACACGTGGTGCTCGGGACAAACCTCAATGTCCCTGCTGCGGGCCACCTCAGTGAAGTTCTCATGCTGCTCTAAAGTCTTGTCAACCTTGTCATCAGTCATGCAGTAGCAGCGCAGGCGGCCTTCTCGTACATCGTTCATCTTGGCGAACACCACGAATTTGGCCATGTAGGGCACGGCTGTCAGCTCCTTGTACAGCATGGTGGCAAAGTGCACAGCCTCAGCTGTGCGTGGGCAGTCGGCCAGCCAGAACCTGCAGGACATCTGGGTTGGGGTGCTGCTGGGCAGTGGCACCAGGGAGCTGCCCCTACCCCCCTCAACAGCCAACTGGACTGCAAAGGAAGCCCCAAGAGTTCTGGACACAGGTGTAGCCCCATCTCTTATGGGGATCCACCCAAGTACAAATAATGGCCCCCTTCCTTCTGCACACCCAGCTGTCATGAGTGTTTCCTGGAGTGTGCTCAGGCAGCATGGTGGTCTCAAGACTAGAAGAAACCACCCTGCATGTAGGAATAAGGCAGCACAGCACCAGGGGTAAGGGGCTTCTCCTGGCAAGGGCTGTAGCAAGGCCCAAGGAGCACCAGATGTCCTCAGATGGGCACACATTTGCCCAGGACTCACCTGGCAGACACATTGGTGGTAAAGTTAGCACACTCATTTTCATAGACCAGCTTTGTGGTGCCTGTTATGTCTTCCCACTGGGCTTGGGCTGTCCCTCCTGCATCAGAAAGCAAGAGTAAGCATACTATCTTTTCATAAGCCCAGGGTCTGCATCCCTTAGACATTTGCTTTTTCCACAGCTGTGCCCTTTACTGGGCTCCCTGGAGCTGCATCCCCCTGGGGCAGCCCAGCCTATCCCTATGGAGAGCACACTCAAAGCCTCACCGATCACACTGCAGAGAAGACGTAGGCTGGTGGTGTCACCCTCACCACTGTCTCGGGGATTGTCCTTCCAGGATGGTGGCAGTGGGATACGGAGGCCAATGGGGCGGTGGAATTTCCTCCGTCGTGGCTCCACTGTAACGATGGGGCTGAAGGTCGCTTGGTTCCCCAGCAGCTTAGTCACCAACTCATCAGGTACAGGCTGTGCCTGTGGGTAGCACAAGGATAGGCATGAGGGATGGTTTTTCCCCAGGCTGGGGCACAGCCTGGGCTTGTTGCCCACCCCTGATTGCAGAAGCATGTCTGGGCCGCAGGCCAGGCTCTCTGGGGCTCACCTGCAGGGCCAGCTTCACTCTCTTGGTGACAGCAGTGTCTGGGAAGGTGGCCTGTACCATGGGAACCAGTGTGCTTTTCAAACACCCTCCCTCAGGGCCAATCATATCGCAGTCCTGGCAAATCCGGGACATGACCACAAAGTAGAGAGGGAAGTCGGTGGTGATGATGCGGCAGACCCTCTTCTTATCCAGCTCCTCCTGGCTCTCCAGCTCTGCAAGGGCAGCACAGCCATCGGTGCTCATACACTGAGCCTGTGGCTGTCACTCAACACCCCTCCATGCTTCTCTGATCACACCACTCAGACCCATTCTACCACCCAGGCCACTGCAGCCCTGCCTGCAGGGAGCTGTGGGGTGTGGAGCCCCTGCCTTCCTGGCATGCTCACCCTCGTCCATGCCATTGAGCAGCTGGTCCATATAGCTCTCCTCATAGCGGTTGCGGTGCTCCTTCCACACAGAGCCATTCTCACTGCGCAGCACTACCAGCTCACGGTCTCCACGTCCGTACGAGGCAAAGTGTGGAATCTCCACAATGACCGGGCTGCAGATAGCAGAGGAAAGCCACTGGCACCCACAAGCTGCCACAAGGACACACAGGCAGCAAGGTGGCCCTGGGCAGAGTGCCTGTCCATGCAGTGCAGCTGCTGCGGGAAGAAGGACTGCTGAACTCCCTCTCTCTGGGAAAGAGGGCTCTGCATCTGCTGGGACAGAGCTGCTCAGGCCTTTTCTGCCACTGTTGTGTTACTTTTGAATGACCCACCCCAGAAACACGCGGTGCTCAAGAGGTGGGATCTCTCCGCTGCCAACCTCAAGAAGCAGAGATAGGCAGAAGTCTTGCCCCAGATAGCAAAGCCCTCCAGATGAGCCCAGAGCTGTTCCCAATCCTGAGGGATGACCCTGGTGTGGGCAGCCCAATCTGCTCTTTTCCCAGCTGTGCTTACCTGAGGAATTGGGCACCAGCAGGCCCCAGAGCAATGATCCGACTGCCCAGACCTTCTTCCTCAGCCAGTGGTGGGGGTGCAGGTAGCTTTTGGGGCTTCACCAGGCGGCAGGTAATGCGGGTCGGTGCAGCACAGGCACGGGGCGGGATGACCACACGCAGACCATGGTGCCGGCTGCCCCGCATGGAGCCACCACGGGCATCCACCATGAAGCTCACCAGGAACCTGGAGTGGACAGAGGCATAGGCAGATGGGGACCTTGCAGCCAGCTTGTGAACAGAGCATGCATGTGCTGCACAGGCTGGGCACTCACCCTGTGTGCACGGGGCTGGCCACTGGGCTGATGTTATCTGAGGTCTCAGTGGCAGGGCTGCTGGGGATCAGGGAGTCCTCGTCGAACTCCTTGGAGGGCTGTGTAAGGCAGGGAAGAGACTCCGTGGGCAAAGGGTCCTATCTGGGGGTGTTGAGCCTGCCCACCCTTACACACTCCTCGCTGGACAGTCCTGTACCACTGGATCAATGCCCATTACACACCACACACTTGAGCTCTATGGTGATGGGGGAGCTGCCCCAGCAGGGAATGCCTGGGGGAGGCCATGGCAGTTTGTATCTCATGCTCACCTCCTGTGGGGACACCGAGGGTGCATGCAGCAGGCTGACTTGCTCAGCTTCTGTCTCCACAGGTCCTACCTGCTCAGTCTCCTCAGCTCTGGTAACCACAGTTTCAGGTGGGATGCAGGGGACCTGCAGGACAGCTGGAGACTCCACCCTGGCAAGAGAGGGTAGTAACAGCCACAGAAGTGGTAGGGTCCCTCAGCCCCTGCCCATCCCCACAGAGTCCTGGGGCCACGGGACAAAGGCAAACTAAGCAGCAGTCCCAAGTCCTGGTGCACTGATCAGCTTTGCCTGCCGTGTCAGCTAGTGAGGGTTCAGTTACCTGTTCCTTGTCCTGAGCCTTATGTGCCCTGCAGGAAGCCCAGCCCAGTACAAGGCTGGTCCTGTGCCCTGTACCTGCTCCCTCCCCACCATCCAGAGTCTCTTACGTTTGCTCCAGTGTTGTTGTAGTCATAAATTCCAGTATCTCCCTTTTGCCTTCCTGGTCTCTGAGCTCAGGTGTCTTGGGCTTTGGTGCAATCAGCTCTTCCTCTGAAACCAAGAGCTGGCTCAGCAAGCAGAGGCAGACAGACAAGAGAACACAGATATCCAGCCCTTGCCCCCACCCCTCCTCAGGGCTGGAGCCAGAGCCCTCCCTGCTCCCACTGCTTGACACACACACTTACCCCTGGGTCTCAGCCAGACACAGGGGGAGCTTTGCTGTCTGCCAGAATGGGTCTGCTGGCAGCGCAAGGCCCATGTGGCAGGCCAGTGGGACAGGAGCTGTGGGAGCCATTGGGAAATTCGGCTGCTCACTAACCTCTTTCTCACAGCATCAAACACAGTGCAGAGACTGCAGGGGACCCTTACATTTTGATGCCTGGGACAGGGACATAGGCACAACTGGGTGTGCAAGAGGCTGCCCTAACACTACACCCCACTGGAGGCACAGAGCACTGCTAATGCTGACCACTGGTCCCATTAATACCTGCTGACCAGCTCATCAGAGTTTGGCTCTGGCCAGTGCCCTGTGGAGGATGTTCAGCACCTCCCAAAGCAGAAAGAGTGCCCCAGAGATGGGGAGGGGACCACAGCAGCACAGAGACCATTGAGCTCTCATGCTCTGGCCAGGATGGCATGGGGCAGTTGAGGAGGGGCACCACTGTTTGTCACAGTACCAGGTTCCTCCACCTGCCATGGACAGGGCCTGGGTCTGACAAGGGAGTCAGGGTCCTCCTGAGTGGAAGAATGCCCATTCATGCAGTCACACCACAGCAAGCAGCACAGACATAGATTGGCAGGGCAGGATGGCAGGGCTGGTGCTGGAGAGCACCAGACCAGCAGCAAGGCTCAGCAGATGGATATGGCGTGCGGATGGTTAGTGGCCATGGGGTGAAATAGGTCATTGAGCTGGGGCAGGGGGACACATTTCATACCCATTACTGTGACATGAGCAGTGCCTGCAAAGTAAGAAGAGGCAAAAGTGAGGTCTTGGTGGGAGGGTGCAGGAGCAAACCAGCTGCAGCTGGGCTGGGAGCTGATACCCTCCAGCACAGCAAGGCACAGTGGGGGCTCTGCATGCCCAAAGGCTCTCTGCACAGTCCCTGGGGCATGGGATCACGGAGATGTCCAGACATATCCTTCCTGCATAGTGCAGGGAAGTACCCAAGCCAGGAGGAGCCACCTCAGGATTCTGGCGGGCTTCCCTTGTCCTCTCTGCAAGACCACAGCAGGGCCCACACAGCTCCCCCACCCTGGGGGTATCCCTGTTCCAGTGGGAACATCAGTGCCATCCCCGTGACTGCTGCCTGCCATACTGACCCAGCCAGCAGATCTCTGGGATGGTGTGACCCAACTCCCACCCCTCACCTTCATCCTCTGATACATCCAGAATCTCATCTACAGTCTCTGGGAAGCTCATGCGGTGCTTGTCGCCAGCTGACTGTGGGAGCAGAGCGGAGTCAGAGGAAGCCAACCTTTTGCTGCACAGCTTTCTGCAGCCCCCTCCTTACACCTGGGCTAGGCACCCAGCTGCAGACCTTTCCTAGGCTGTTCCCAGTCCCAGCCCTCCTCCACAGCATCCTGGTCCTAGTACCCAGGGGCTCACCGGGATGTCGGTTTCCTCTGTGACAATCTTGAGCACATCTGTGACAGAAATGTAGCCAAGACGCTTTGCAATGGCCAGGGGAGTGGTGCCATTCTGTGCATGGAGGAAAGACTGTGTCAGCAGCAGCCACAGGGCACCCCAAGCAACTGCCTGAGCTTGCCACAGGGGGGGGAGGTGCGGGCAAACATTGTACTCACTGTGCTGATCTCGTTGGGAGATGCACCGTGCTTCAGCAGCAGTGTCACCACGTCCGTGTGGCCCTGCTGTGCCGCTTGGTGCAGAGGGGTGTAGCCCAGCTGCAGGGGAGGACAGAGGGTGCTGCAATCAGTTCTGGAAGCCTACTGCCCCAGAAATGCCCCCAGGCCTCACACACTGTGGTTCATGCCTGGAGCATGAAGACAGCTCCCCTTCCCCATCAATCTGCATGCTGTTGCCCATGGCTGTAGGGTCCTTGGACACCTCTGTACCTTAGTCTTGGCATTGACATCTGCTTGGTGCTGCAGCAAAAACTTCACCAGCTTGATGTTCCCATAATGGCTGGCCACATGCAGTGGGGTATAGCCCATCTGAAAGACAAGATCAGGTCTCAGTCTGCCCTCACCTTAGGGGCAGACTTAAGGGCTTACTGCCCTTCTGGCTTGATATGCTCATCCCACAGACAAGCCCCTACACGTGAAGGATGAGGCACACATGTGGGGGCTTCCCAAAAGTCCAAGACCAAAGCAGAGGGCTTCAAACCATGCTCTACCTGTGGGTACAGAGGTGAGCTATAGGAGCAGGCAAGAATCACCCCTCCAGAGAGGTGGAGGGAAGAGAAGGAAGAGTCCCCAAGACACAGGCAAAATTATAAGGATGCCTACTAGAAGGGAGTTTCTCGTACAAAGAAAAAGAAAATAAATGCTCCTCCTTGAGCAGGCCTAGAGATAGTTCCCCCATGTGTTTCACCAAAGCCATGGTCAATGCACTACTTTACCCTGGTCACTGCATCCACTGTGACTCCATGTTTCACTAGAACATCAGCAACCAGCACATGCCCCTCTTGTGCCACAAGATGGAGAGGAGTCAGGCCACTCTGCAAAGAGAGGAGGTCTCAGCACAGTGGCACTGCCATCACTGCAGGCCCAGCAGTAGAGACTGCCAGGTCTCCAGCCTGGCAGATTGACTGACACAGTGTACTGCTGCCCAAACACAGGAAGGCACAGGGGCCTGGACCACCATCCAGACTGCTGTTCTCTGCTGGCTTGTTTGCCTCCAGCCTGGCAGGATGTGCTGGGACAACTCACCTTGTTGCCTAGGTTGCCATTGGCTTGTTTGGAGAAAAGCAGTGCCACCATGTCTGCATGCCCCTCCTGGGAAGCCAGGTGCAGGGGAGTGACTCCCTGCATAGACTCAGCATTTGCAGAAGCCCCATACTGCAGCAGGCTGCTGGCCACCTCCATCTGGTTCTGCTTGGCAGCGATGTGCAGGGGGGTGTACCCGTTCTGCAGGGAGAGAGGCTCATTGCAGTGCTCAGCCCTGCCAAGCAGACCAGAAGGGACAGGAGGTGCCACCCTGCCTCTGCAGGCCAGATCTGCCCTTCCTAGTTGCCTCCAGAGCTCAGGGATGCCCCCCACACCATTCCTCTGACAGCAACCAGCCCTGACACTGAGGCCAAATCCCACTCTTCCAGCCAAGTCAGCACAGGGGTTTCAAAGACCACCTGCTTCAGGTTTGACTGGTATTGGCTGTCCCAGAGTTTTCTGCACATGAATCTCTGCAGCAGTATGCAGCCTCTGGGAGCTGCAAAAAGCTGGGGCAGACACACCTCCTGGAATGTGCCTGGCTGAGGTGAGCAGCTAAACTCCCAATACATGGCATTAGTATTCAGGCAGAGACTGCAGGGCCTTGAGTGCTGCCTCTGCTGCCACGCTGCAGGAGCAGAGCAGCTGGCAGCCACCCGCTGCCCAGGCTGACGTGTGCAGGCTGTCGGTGACGCAGACCAACAGGGTGCTGGCGCTGGTACTGGCTGCTCCTGGTGCCTGCCCAGCATGTCAGCCGGCAGCCTGCACAGGGGAGGGGAAAGTGCCAGATGGGGAGGGCTGGCACCACCAGCCACTTGGCTGTTTTGAAGATGCAGCTTTTGCAAACAACATGGAAGCAAGGCGCCTGCTGGTGTGCTCTGTGGGGAGATGCTCCCCATGCTCAGGCAGAGCTGGGTGACTCACTCGTGGGTTTTCTGACTCACTGCTTCATAGCTGCATGCAAACATTTGCGTGTGGTTTCCCAAACTGCCAGACCGCAGCGCTGCTCTGCAGGACTTGCCATGGAAACACGCTCCCCACGCAGCAGCCACCACGCTGCTAGCAGGGGCCTTCCCTGACACAGCCTATCTGCTGGAAGAGGACCACTGCCTGGCACCCTGCCTGCTTCACGTGGTGTGAGAATAGGCAGGCATGAGTAGCAGACATGGAGAGAGGCTGTGATGATCAGTCCCTTGTACATTCCCTGAGTACCAGGGTTGAGAGGCAGTGCTGGCCCCAGACTGGCAGGCACTAGACACACACCATCTCCCCACATCCCCAGGGAAACCCAGCCCAGACGTACCCAGGCTGAGTTGTGTGGGGAGCTCCCCTTGGGAAGCAGCAACTTGACAATCTCCAGATTGTTGTGGTGCACGGCCACATGCAGTGGAGTCAGGCCATTCTGCAGAGGGGGAGAGAGTACAGACAGGTGAGAGAGAACCTCTCCCCATACTAGACTACTCCTCCCACAGAAGCAACACTCACCTTCCCTGCTGCATTGGGGTGAGCATCATGTGACAACAGCAAGTCTGCCACATCCACCTTCCCATACTTGGCTGCAACGTGGAGAGGGGTAAATCCTTTCTGAGGAGAAAAGCAGCCCATCACAGGGTGGCAGAGATGAAGAGAGTGCTGATGCATGCCAGCTGCCCCTCCTGTGACAGGGACACTGTTCCACCAGCCTGCCCAGCCCTGGCCCAGCTAGGTGATGCCTTCTGCAGCAGTGGACTCAGCAGCCTACCTTGGTCATGCAGGTCTGTGAGGCTCCCTTCTCCAGCAGAGCCAGGGCTGTGTCCATGTGCCCCTCTCTGGCAGTGATGTGCAGGGGCGTGTGCCCTGCTGTGGTGGCCAGGTTGGGGTTGGCTTTGTTCTCCAAAAGGAGTTTGACCATGCCGGTGTGGCCGATGCGTGCAGCACAGTGCAGAGGAGTCTGGTCATCCTGTGAGGGTGGCAAAGAACCTGTTTGGGCAGACCTGGACCATTCCCTTCTTGCCATGCCAAAGGGCTCTCAGCCCTGCTCCCACTGTTACACAGCCCCTGGAAGATTCTGGGCACGTGAGAGCAAAGAAACCAGCATCGGCTGTTCTCAGAGCTAATTATCACACAGGTCCTCTGTACCTACCTTGGCCTTAGCATTGGCTTTGGCTTTGTTCTGCAGTAGGTACTTTGCCACATCTGTGTGCCCAGCTCTGGCTGCCATGTGTAGGGGTGTCTCTACTTTCTGCACCAAAGACAGGATTAAAGTGGTAAGGCCAAAGGAGGGAAAATGCCTTCCTGCAGTCATTCCTCTGCTCTCAACAGAGGACAGCAGTGCCTGCAACACTCTCATTCTTCGTGCCAGCACAAAGCAGAGGGCCCCAGGGACTGCTCAGGTGAACGGAGGGTGCAGGACCTGGACATCCCACTGAACCCCAATAAGCTGAACTCCCAAAACCCCAGCCAGGGTGGAACTCACCACGTTGGAGACATTAGGAGAGGCTCCACGCTGTAGCAGGGTCTTGACAATGGGCAGGTGCCCCATGAAGGCAGCCACATGCAGGGGGGTCAGGCCGGACTGTGAAGAGAAAGGGGTCAGAAATCAAAATGGGACTTATGGCCTTGCCAATATCTCTTACTGTCCCCTCCTCCTTCTCTCCAGGGCAGGTCCCAGCAGAGGCAAAATCTGAATACCCAGTCTGCTCCACAAGCCTGGCAGATGAGTGTGGAGGAAACACAGGGACCTGCTGTCCCCCCTGCATCTCCCTGCCCTTTGGGAAGACGCTGCCAGGCTGAACAGATTCTGAGCTGCAAAGAGCACCAAGAAAGGTCCCTGGGGTATGGCAGAGGCAACAGGGACATCACATCCTGCCATGTTGCCCACACTGTACATGCAGAAGCAAGAGAGCTGAGCATGGGCTCAGCCCACCTACCTCTGTGACAGCATCAATGGAGGCACCTGTCTTCAGCAGCAGCTCCATCACGCGGATGTGGTTTTTCTTGCAGGCAATATGGAGGGGCGTGAAGCCATTCTGCAGACAGACAGATGGACAGTCATTTGCAGGAACATTCCCTCTCCCCGGTCCAGCCCACCTGCCCTTCCTCACTCACCAGGGCTCGGGAGTTGGGCTTGGCCCCCTTCTCCACCAGCAGCTTGGCCACTCGGTGGTGTCCACAGTGTGCAGCGACGTGCAGTGGCGTCAGGTGGTCCAGGGTGATGTCGTCAATGTCAGCGCTGTACTGCAGCAGCAGCCGCACACAGTCCAGGTGGTCACCCTGTGCCGCCATGTGGATCGGCGACAGGCCGTTCTGCAAGCGGGGAGCAGGGCCTCAGAGCTGAGCCAGGAGGGGGTCCAGGCATCCCACCCAGCCCCTGCCTTGCACCCCCAGACACCGCTCCAGGGCAGAAGAGACAGCTTGTTCCCCAGGGTGCTACCAGAGAGGAGCCCCAAAATCCCTCACTGAGACTTACAGAGGAGCAATGTCAAGTGGAGGGAAGGGCCTGAAGAGCTGCTGCCATGAGGCAAACTGTACCCACACCATCCCCTTCTCAGGATTGGGCCCTTTGAAGGATGAAGCCCTCAGGCAAAGGACTCCAGCTACACCCAAGTAGGGCAAGAAGATTCTTACTCCTCGTCAGGCCAAAAAAAGCCCCAGGCCAGCCACGGGTGCCATCCAGCAACTGTACACAGCTTGTTACCCCACTGTGCTGCCCTGGGACCTGGCACCAATCACAGACCAACCAAGTCACCTGGGTACCTTGGTTTTGGCTTGAATGGGAGCCCCATGGTCGAGGAGGATCTCTGCAATTCTCACATGTCCATTGCGTGCTGCACAGTGCAGAGGGGTAAGCTCATCCTGGGTAGAGAGAAAGGTTCAGGGGCTCAGTATGGCATGGAAAGGCATGCTTTCCTCAAGCAGAGGACTAACAGAGACTTTGGACTTGTCTGCCTCAGCTCCCAGGGCACACCTTTGTAGCCATGCAGCCTCCTCTCCCCTCCACATGTGCCAGCAAAGCACCTGGTCCATCCCATTAGTGCACCAGAGACCTTCCCTCACATTCCCAGCAAGATGTTTGCAGGGTAAGCACTGGGCATAAGGAGCTCAGGGAGGGAGATGGCCCATGTAAAGATGGGCTGTGTTCAGAAGTGCTCTCACCTTGGTCCTTGTCTCTATCTGGGCCCCACGGTCCAGCAGCAGCCGTACCATGATGATGTTGCCCCGGCGGGAAGCTATGTGCAGGGGAGTGATCCCATTCTGTCAGGAGGAACGACAGTCTGTCAGAAGGAGCAGCCCCTTCTCTTTCAAGGAGGCAAGGGACAAACAAAGGAGAGACAGCAGGGAGAGCTACGTCTCTGCCCAAGGACAACACAGGGGAACAGCTTGTTTAACATGGCTGTGAGAGAGGGCTCTGCAGCTAAAGGCTGCAGACAGAAGCTACACAGAGCTTGCAGGAAAGAACCAGCTCATGGATTGGGCTGCACCTGTGGGTCTGGAAGAGGCATCCTAACTGAAAGTTCTATGAGTTCTGCCCTGCAGCAACAGCACCAGCTTTCCCTCAGCCTGGACACAAGGTTCCCAAGAGCAGGGATGAGTGGCTGACAGATGGAAGACACAGCAGAATAGGCCCATGCTTGTTGCTAATTGCAATTCTCTGTGTGTTTGTGCTACTTTCTGCATGGTCCCACATCACCAGCATATCCTGGCAGTTGCTGCTGCACCCTATATGGATAGGAGGCACAGCATCCTGTGGTGCTGGAGCAGCACAAATCCCAGCAGCTTCCCACTCTGCACTCACCTGGGGTGTGAAGTTGACACTAGCTCCACGGTTCAGCAGTAATTGGGCCACACTGAGATTCTCGTAGTGGGCTGCAATGTGCAAAGGGGTGAATCCAGTCTAGGGAAAGAAAGAGGGATCAGCCCAGCCAGACACATGCTCCCTGATGAAAATACGGATAAATACAGCATACCAAGCTGCTATTCTCCCCAGGGATGTGGGGAAGCTCCCAGAGACAGCATAGGAAAACCACACACCTTGGAGAGGACATCAGCATTGGGGTCATTCTGCAGCAGCACGGCAGCTGTGCGAGTGTCATCATTGCGGGCTGCAATGTGCAGGGCAGGCAGGCGGACCTTACCCTTTGTCCCATAGTTGATAAGGTGAGCAACCACATTCTCATGTCCTTGCTGGAGAGCCACAGCTAGTGGAGTGAAGCCATCCTGCCAAGGAGAGAGATAATCAAGGAGCCATGGCCAGACCAAGCACATCCCTCAGTAGCCCCCACAAGCAGGGCCATAGGCTTCTCCCCAGGGATCTCACCTCTGTGGCTACATTCTGGTTGGCTCCATTTTCCAGCAGAAACTTTACAACTTCCAGGTGGTTCTCCTGCGCTGCCATGTAGAGAGGTGTGAAGCCTTTCTGCAAACACAGGGTCATGCACATTAACAGAACTCTTCCCTGTGTTTCTTGAGTGCTTTGAAGACCTACACCCCCATGAACACCCATACTCCCAGGTCAGTGAACAGGAGCAGAAGCATCCATTGTGGGTGTGAAAAAGAAAAAAAAAACCTGGCAACAGTGGAACAATCACAGAGAGATGGAGCCCAAGATTCCACACATCCAGAAAAAAACAGGCAATGCTTCATAAGAGTCAGCTCAGGAGACACTGCCTTCTGCTCACTGCCAGTATAGTCCCTAGCTTCAGGGACACTTCTCCCATCAGGCAAAATCTGAAGAGCTTTCAGCCCTACCAGGCCCAAGGAACAGAGAGCGAAGGAAGCACAGTGTGTGTAACTGCAGGGGTTGCTGGAGATCTCAAAGCTTGGCCAGGGAGGCATCAGCCATGAGTCCTCCCAGGAAAAGTTCAGCATGTTTGCATGTGTTGACAGGGATTCCCTCAACAGAGACCATGCTGGTCTCCCCATGTGCCTCAAGACTCCCTACAAACTATTTGCACACTTGTCTCTTTTCAGGAGTCTGGCAGAGCAATCCTTGCTCCTGAACAGGACTAGAAGGAATCTGCAAAGGCCTGCTGAAGTGCTCACGCTGGGCACAGTTCCCACCACGAGGACACCACCATCACACACGATGGGTGCCTTCCCATTTCAGACCAGGTCACCCTACCTGGGACTGTGCATTGACGTTGGCCCCATAGTTCACCAGCTCCCGGACCACGTCCTGTTGTCCAGCCAAGGCAGCAATGTGCAGGGCTGTGTTTCCCTTCTGAAAGACACCACAGGACAGTGCTCAGGGGTTGAAGCAACCCAGGATGTCAGGGCAAGATGGGCCTGACATGTGCTAACAGACATGCAACCAGAGCAGCTGGCCAGGAAAACCTTTAGAAGGCCATGCAGCTCTCACTCCATGTTCCATCCCTGCTGTAGACCAACCAGCCACCCTTCCCATTTGCTGGCCAGGAAAGAGAGTGATTTCATCTCTCCCATGAAGTTACTGGCAGCAGAAGCTGTATGCACTGTCAGGCACTGTGTATCTCCAGCACCGAGAGATGAGGAAGGGAGGGAGGATGGGGGAGCTGAGCTGGCAGTCTTCAGGCAAAACTGCAGTGTGCACCCTGGTAGCCAAGGCATCCCAGCAGATCTAATGGATGATGAGAAGGCTGGAAAATGCACACACAGGCTCTTCCAACTTGTGCCTTTGGGTGGTGTGGCAGAATGCCAGATTCTGCTCTGTGTCCAGAGATCTGCGAGAGCACCAGGGAGGTGGCAACTGAGGCCTCCTCCTGTTCTCGCAGCCCTTCAGCTGGTGCTGGAGGCTGCTCATTCGTCAGCCCTCCTTGCTTGTCATCAAGCGAGAACCACACCTGCTGTGGTGATGCATGAGAGAACAAGATGTTATTTACGGAGCACCAGAGCTCTCCAGGCTTGTGACAATGGTATCGAGGCCATCTCTGCGCTGGAATGTGCAGGGGCTGCCCTGGGGCAGCATGGGCTGACCTGAGCCAGCAGCTCATGCCGGGAGGAGATGTTAGACAGCACTAGCACATGTTGTGGTTTATGTTACTCCCCTATGAAGTCCACAATGGTCCCCACAGGGGAGAGGCATCTCCCACCCACCTAGAGATGCCAAGCCTGTGCTAAAAACAGAGCCTGGTCCCAGGTCCCAGCCCAGCAGCACTGCCACTGGTACAGTCTCTCTGGGGGCTGACAGCAAACAGCATGATCACTGGTGTGTCTGGCAGCAATGGCAGGATGCAGAACTGTGACCAGTATGGCCAGACTTCTATGTCCTTACCTTGGTTGTTGTCTCCAAAACTATCTCCTTGTGCAGCAGCTCCACCACCATTTTCACATGGCCCTCTTTGGAGGCCAGGTGCAAGGCATTCAGCCCATTCTGAAGGAAGCAGAAGTGGGAGAGGGGAATTAGTCATCATCTGAGGATGGAACTCTGGGGAGCACCCTACTCTGAGCTCCTGTGCAGACATGACTGTGGGCACTTGGCCCATGCTCAAGGAAGTCCAGGTTGGTGGAGGCAGGAGTGATTGCCTTGTCCTTGAGCTCTGCACTGACATCCAGCACACCAGCCATGGTGCCATAACCAGCTCCATGCTGCCAGGAAAACTTCACACAACTGAACGCTGGGTTGCAGACTAATGCTGGAGGTTTCTCCATAAGCAAAACATGCAGCCCGTGTTGGTGATTTCCTACAGATGGATGGTACTACAGCTCAGTGTTTATGTGCTTGTGGCACAGGCACTGCTTCAGTCCTCCCTGCTCATGGCACATCCCTCATGTCAACTTCTGTCTTTGCTCAAGTGACTTTCCATGGGGTGTCCCTCCTCACAGTCAGGTTTTTCACACCTAAAGCACAGAGCTGAGCAACCACAACTGCTGCGTAAGTGCACATACAAACCTTAAACTTTAATATTTACACAGACAGATGTGCAGTCCTGCTTGGGACAATGATTTTATCATGCAGCAGCCAAATTTAATTCAGAGTAGTTTGTGAGCTTCCAGGCCAGAAGCTGGCTTCTCCCTGGCTTTCAGACTGCCCACCAATATCCCATCCTGCAGCCCATGGTGAGCTTTGCTCCCCCAGAGTTCAGCCACAGTGTAGAGTGTAGAGAAGGTGTCAGCTGTGTCATTGTTAAGTTCTACCAGTCCAGGAAACTCCCAAAGAACTGAAGTGACTTCTCAGGAACATCTCTGCATGTGCCCCAATTTAGTTTGCCTTTTTCCTACACGTGGAACCTGAAGAGCAGAGGACTGGTCAGTGCCCCTTCAGCATTCCCGGGTTGTTGGTCAGTGCCCCTTCAGCATTCCCGGGTTGTCAGAAGGAGGGGAGTCAGGCCAGACAGCATCCTCAAGGTTACTAAGACAGCTTCTGCTTTGTTATGTCTGACACCCTCTTCCAGTCCCCACATGTGATCAAAAGAGCTGGGATATTTCCGGAAAAGAGGTTAAATACCTGCAGGCATTTTCAGATGCCACTTTTTCTCCTTGTCCCTCACTTCTCCCAGGTGGATGTGCTAGGTTCATTCACCACTAGACAGTGTTGTTGCATGGCAGAGGGACACCTGCTCCTGCCCAAGTACTCCACCTCCCAACCATGTGTTTCAACTCCTGACTGAAAGGTCACTTCACAGAAATGCTTCATCCTCACTTAAATATTGGTAGAGGAGCAGAAAATGCCCAGGGAGGCTCAGTTTCAGCCCTCAATACTCAAGTTAAACTCAGAACTGCTTCAAGAGTGTTGTCAGACTGGAAAAGGGTTTTTCACTCTTTCTCACTCAAAGCACCAGTTGCCCAGGATCATAGTTGAAGAGTCACAGATTCTTTTTCTCAACTCTGATTACAGCACAAAGAGCAAAAATCTAAAAACCCACAGGCTTCCTCAGCATACCAACTCCAGAGTTCTATCAAGCCTCAAGCACAAAAGGTCTGCTTCCAAGGGGAAATGAAGTGGGAGTGCTGTAATACCCACAGAACAGTGACACTGAAAGGAATGCTCCCCAGCTATGTCTGGCTACACTGAGTCCATCTTCTCTGGCCGTGCCCAGTTTCTTTGATGAAGACACACCTACACAACCCCATACAGATAATCACTGACACCTTTACCTCCATGAGCTCACAAGTTGGATAAGTGATAAGTGGCCACAGACATGCAAGCTTTTTCTCAGTTATGCTCATGTAACCAACAAATGGAGAGCAAGACCATGGACACTCAGCTGCTCCCCTCAGTGCATAAGCCCTTTTACACAAAGGATTCATAAATAACCTTTTGAATGGTATAAACCTGTGACAAATCACTAACTTGTGACAAACAGTTGTGCAATAAGCTCAGAAGATTGTTTCCATTGGTGGCCCATTGGTATTTCTGCTCCAGGAACAGTACAGGCTGTTTTGCACATTTGCTTTGGCTTGATAGTTCATCCGACCCAGAACTGCCACAGGACGTGCATAATTTGAAAGGTGCTGTATTTTCTGCACCAAATGCTGCAAATAATTCCCAGAAATCCCAGTTGCTGCCTATCAATGTGACAAATGCAGCCCTACAGAAAAACACAGAGACTTTGCACTTAGCCTGTCCCAACGCAGGGACCTGCTCTGGACTGCCCATAAGGACTGGCCACCTCAACAAAGACCATCTCCTGGGCACCCATGTGCCATCACGGTGCCGTTCCCAGCTGGTGAGAGTCCTGGCAGCAAGGTGCACTCATCCTTAGTCCTCCAGCTCCTCCTGGATGAGATGGGACCATGCCGGAATTTGAAACACAAAAGGTGGATGATGAAGACACTGATACAGCAATGAAGGAGGTGAAATCAGCGGGATGAAGATCAGATGGCATGTCAAGGTCTCTGAACTTGAGTAAGAATACAGGGCCTGTGGGATAGGTCTGACCACATATATCCCTCTTTATTCTATACAGGACATGTGAGGTTGGACCTTTCCCACAGGTCTGATATTCCTCAGAAGGAAACCCCAAAGTGCCATCTAACCTCAGGGAGATGGCAGGAACCAGTGCAAAGACATCACTGAGAGAAGAGCCTCATACTGCTGTAGCCATTGTCTTTCCATCAAAGTGTTAAATGCCCTCACCAGCACCAGAAATCTGCCTGGAAACGGGACTTGAAGCCAGTCAGTGGAGATAGCTGATGACAGACCATCTCTTTTGGTGAGGAAGAAGTTCAAAGCCATCATCTTTAGCTTGTAGATGGGTTACCCTGTTGTAATTCTTTACAGCATCTTCTCCAGAACCCCATAGCCTTCTGAACTAGAATGTTACAGGACCAGTGGATATAGAAATCCTCCCTCTACTTTTAGGCTTGCTATCAGAAATGAGTGAACATCCATGGGGCACTCGGCCTGCCCTGTGGGAACCTGTCCCCAGTAACTGCACTGGCTGCTGCAGTGCACAAATCAGTAGGTCTGAACTTCACTTGGTCTGGAGACTTGATACTGAAACAGATGAGTGTGCCTTTGTGCTAGCTGCTGAGTCAGCTTTCCCAGCAACACCACTGCTCCAGAAAGCAGTGACAGCACAGCCTGTCTGCTCCCCCTGCTCAGCCTAAGCCCCCTGAATCCTGTCCCTACAGCATCTGCCCTGATTCAGGCTCAGCCACTTGCATTTGGCAGGTACACAGATACAAAATGTTCTGATGATGGTGTGCAAACAATTCCTCAGTGCCTGCAGCTCTTTGCTCCTGTACAAACCTATTTCTGTTCAGGATGAGGAGGGCTCCTTCTGCCCAGCACCTCCCAAACCACCAGAACTGGCATTTTGCAAACATTCACTGCTTGTTATAAACTGCAACTTCTAAGAATCCAAAAGCCACAGCACTGCAGCACTGCAGGCAATAGGAATAATCCCCAAGAGCCGCTCCTGTGATGTTCCAACCACTGTGCCACCCTTCACAGCTATCTGTTCTGCCCTCTGAGAAGCAGCTGAGCTCCTTCCAATTGCCCCATTTGTTTGTCACACTAAAGGAGCCCTCTCTGCTTACCTGTCACTGTCCTTTGATATGCTCCAGCCAGTACATCCAGGCTCCCCAGATCTTTATAGCTATTGCTGCCCTCCTGACCCCAAAGACACCTGCTTCAGGTCTTCCCACTGGTTAGCCACATTTTCACATGAACTAGAGATAGTACCAGAAGCCCTGTGTGTTTCACCTACCTGGTTACAGGTGTTAATATCTACCCCGTTCCTGAGGTGATCCAAGGCTTTGTCCAGATTCCCAGATCTTGCAGCTCTCAAGAAACTGGTTGCAGCATCGGCCTTGGGGACAAAAAGAAAAAGCATGAAATTCAGAGCCCCCTTGTTCTCCCCCACTGCCAGCACTGGGTCAGCTCTTCACTCAGCTGCAGAGAGCATAACTACACAGACCAGGCAGAAAAGGCAGAGGTCAGGCAAGTCACAGTAGAAACTGCTGGGACAGACTGAGGTGCCCCAAATTAGACAGGAAGAAGAAGGGCTGGGACCTGGACTTAAAGTGAAAAGCATCCAGATAATGGGGCAGAAGGTCTGCAGCTCATCCCATCACACTATGGGGACAGTAGGGAGGGAGCTCCTGCCACCACGACAGCCTCCCTTGGCCCAGGAAACCCCTTCATGTCTGGGCTGAAGAACTACACTGATGGACCTGTAGTGAGCCCATCGCTACTCTCCTCTAGAAGCCCCTGGGTAGCCACAGCAGTGAGCTCAGGTACCAGCACCAGGGACAATGGCCCCAGCTGAGCACCTCACAGCTGGGAAAGTCACAACTCTCTTTTTTGACAACTCTCTCTTTAGCCTCCCTGAACTGCTACACCACAGCCAGCCCAGGCAAGGAACAGCAATACTTTGAGCAACACTACTTAGCAGTGTGAGGCAGCAAATGGAGACAATGGCATGGCTCACTGGAAGCTGGAGAACAGAGCGGAAATGCAGTGATCTGTGCCTGTGAGTCTGGGAACTTCACTGGTAACTACAAAATGGTATGTGCCTGCTTGGGCCAGCCCAAAGGGCTCTGTGCAGCCAAGAGCCACAAGACATCCATGGCATGGGTGTGGGACACACTCCTGTGTCTTCAGCTCCAAGAGAAAATCAGAACCGTTCTTGTACCACTCACATCAGGACTGACCAAGGGACCTCCTGTGCTAGGAGAGCTTCAGCTCTGCCACCCCAAGCCATCCTGTATTGCCCACAGCCTGGCTGCAGAGGAGCATCCAGCATTAGAAAGCTCCTAGACAGGAGATGGAAGCAACACAGCCAGAGACAAAAGCACTGGAGGGATATTAGGGGGGATTATGCATCACACAGGTTCAGGGCTCCTCTCTTCCCTTCTCTTTGCAGTCTCAGACATTTGAATTGGGACTTTGGAGCAGCACAACTCAGATGGCTGCTGGTCTCCATCTGCCTCCCCCAGCTCATCCTTTCTGCCTGACACTCCTACCATAGAGAAAGGCAGCCATGTCCTGGGCCCATTAAGACCCTGTTCCCCTCTGTAGAAGTAAGGCCCACAGACAGAATCAGGCACAGAGCTCAGGCCAGGCTACCACCACAGTGCCATGGCCCCTCTGGGGCAGCCCACAGGCCAGAAGGACAGGTGGTGGAGGGCAGCCCCACCGTGCCCCATCCCGGTGTGCAGCCCCCGCGTGCAGGGGGAACACGTGCTGATCGCATGACCTCCTGCGCCAGCTGGCTCTGCTTGCTTCCACCTCAGAGGATAGCCCCATCTATCAGGGAAGAGCTCCCAGATTCACAGCAGAGCTGTGGCTTTGGGAGGCTGTGAACACAGAGGAGACACAGCACCTCAGTGCTCTGCTCACACAGAAGGATCAACTGCAAGAGGCAGAAGGCAACACCAGCATTGTGCTTAGAAGTGCACATTCACACTCTGAGCTCTGCGTGCTGTCTGCAGTCCAGTGAGGAAACACTGACAGCTTCAAGCAACAGGCTGAATGCAAAGAGCTTTTCCAACTCCAGACACTGCTAGAAGCCTCTGCTTCTCAGTTCAGGATTGATGACAAGGCAGCAAACCCTTGGAAAATCAAAGCACAGCTCAGCCAGGCTCTGTCATCCATGGGACACACATGGAGCTCTGAAGATTAAATGGTAAAACTCTACATGGCCCTGCAGCAAAGGGGCTCCCAAAGCCCCAGCACACCCAGTAGCAGAGACTACAGGCAGAAAGCAAGCAGAAAAGCAAAGCGGAGGTCTCTGTTGGCATGAAGGAGAAACGTGTTGTATACTCACAGCCACGTCAGGACCAGACCTGCCCTTTCGTGCTGCCATAGTCCAGGCACTTCGGCTGAAACCTGAGCCTGGTGTCCCCTCTCTCCCTCCTTGGTTATCTACTCCCCAGCTTTGAGAGAGCCAGTAAGTTACATTGCATTCTATCTAAAAATACAGGCTCCGTCCTCTCTCCAATGCAGACCCTGCAGGGATCGCCAACTGCTAATGGAATTTGTTCATTTTCTCTCCATTATTGTGTCAGACAGGATATTTAATATCAAGCCACCTCCGGAAAGCAAATGACTGCTGCCAAGCGCAGGGAGGGGGTCAGAGCTGCAGGTACCACCTCGGGAACAGCAGAGGAAAAGCAGCTCCACAGATATGCCCAGGAGCCTGGCAACTCACAGGTAACTCCTGCCACAGAGGAGAGGGGTTGGGATTCCCTCCTGACCCTCTGAATGCTGGGGCCCAGGCCTTGGAAAACATGCCAAGGCTGGAGTGTGTCAGAGGTGCTGCCCTTTTGCTCCCCACGCACAGCATATACCTTCCAGAGATGCACAGAGAGATGCAGGGCATCAGACACCAGCAATCAGACCACACATTCCACCAGAGAAGATGGAATGGCTGGGCTCAAATGGTAAAAGCAGATCCACAGTCATATCGTCCTTCCGATGTCAGGCTGCATGATGGGTCTGCCTGCCTATTGCTCAGGGCAATTTGCTCCCCAGGAAATGGAAGCATGGGCTGGGTTGCTGCCATCTCCCGAATTCCAGCAAAAGGGAGCACTGACAGCAAGAAATGCAGAGACCCCGTGAACACAAGTACATGTGCACATCGAGAAGATACACACACATCTCCCAGTCAGCACCATCACAACTCACCCAGCCACAGACACACGCATTGCTCAGTTGTCACCACCCACCAACGAGCACAAAGTGCAGCACAGCCGTGCCTCACACGCACACAGTCACCCGCTGTGTGCCCCAGAACATACAGCAACTGCTTCTTGATGCAGAAACTGCCTCTGCTGATCTTCCTTCATTTGGAGTTTGCAGAGTTTGTTTCCATTCTCCTTTGCCTTCCTAGCAATATTCCAGAAAGGAGATATTCCAGGGGAGAAAATAAGGTGCCTCACTTGCTATTGTGTACCTCTTGCACTCTTACATGGCAGCTAAGTCCTATACACAGGTGTTGTGCTCTACAGAATTGTGGACATCCAAACTGTGAAGTGTGAGGAGGCTGCTGCCAGCAATTCTGCAAGAGATAAGCCTCAGATCTGGACTTCTTTAAGTGCTTCAAGACCTTCTAAAGTCAAAAACATAGCACAGCACATCAGACTTTGCTTCTACTCTCCTTCCCTTTCTTTTCCTTCAGGAAAAATCTCTCCTTGTCTGCTGACAATCTAAATTTTTCCCATTCCCTCTGTCCTGGTTTCAGAGTCAATTTTTTCTCATGACACCCTCTCCTTGTCCTGAGGAGAGGCTTCTTTTCTTCCTTTTCCCAGGTGTCCTCCTGCTCTCACAGCATTAATGCAACTAGCCTGGAACTACATGAGCCCATTGCATTCTAGCCATGGCCAAGGCAATAAGCAAAGAGGAAGTCAAACCAGAGGCTCAGGCTGGATTTCAAGGGCTGTAGTCAGAGGTTCATAAGCCCGCTGTGTCTCTGGCCATGATCTGTGTCCTGCTCTAATCTCTTCTGGCAGGGCTTGCTCTCACTCACACCCAGGGAGGAGCTCTCACCAGCTCTGGCTGCACATCACTGATAACAAAAGGGAGGGTCTCAACACTGCCTCCTCCTGTTAAAGGTGGCCACACTTGGCAGGAGCCCACTCTGTATGAGCTGCTAAATGCTGTAAGTAGATTATTTCCAAGTGCAAATGAGCTCAGGGACTTGTGCTGATCTCACAGTGTTTTCTGGGATACAAAGACAGTCAAGAAGCAACTCACCACACCATTCCAGCCTGGCACACACGTATCCTGCTGCATTGCCCTCTTTACCCTGTCTGCCCACTTGTCTCTTCATCCAAGCAGACACAGACTCATGGAGCAGCGGACGGAGGAGGTCCAGCAAGGAAATACCTGGAGGCTGGGCAGCACATAGTCACCCCAACAACCAAAGAACCCCAGGACTGGCAGTGAGATGTAAACCCAAATCCTGGCACCAAGCCATGTATTGCTATGGGCATCCTGTCTAGATGCTGTGGAAAGGTTCAACTCACATCTCAGAGGTCATCCAGTTACTTCCAGCTACTAGTGCCAGTGTCCTGGAACCTAAAGTCAGCGCTGCCAGCTGAGGACGTGTGATAAACCCTTGCCAAGGGCAACAGCACTTGCCATTTGCTTGGAGATTTCCTTGCTCATGTGGGCTTGTGTCCAACAGTGGCCATGATCCTCATCTTTGAGGCATTATTTCCAGCAGAAACACCAAAACCTCACAGCAGTGCAGTGGTTCACGCTTAAGTAACAGTCCAACCTAGGAATTTCTCTGGAGCCAATGCTCATTTAGACCTCTCTGCCTTGCAGACATCAAGTGCTCAGTTCTGCAGGTGATAACCTCAATCCTTTCTCATCAGATGAGAACAGATTGTCAGTCCTCAAAACACACTAAAAGAGCTGCTAAAATTAAGAGCAGTTAAGGATAACACCTAGGGTCCCCACAGGATAATCAGGGAAGACCAGGAGTCTCAACTCAAAATGCTCAGAAACAGAAGCCATACTGTCTGTCCTACAGGAACTTTCTCCCCTATCTGTATTAACAGAAACTGGATGCTCTCAGTGGGCCCTGCAGCAGAAACAAAACCTACTGGCAGGTTTCTGCATTCTGAGTAGAAGGCAGCATTCAGCAGAGTACAGCGTCTCCAGAGAGGCCACTGTAGCAAAGCCTCAGGCAGTCAGCCAGCAGAACATGGAGATAAGGCAGACACTGCAAATCCAGAAGGAGAGAAAAGCAAAAGCATTGGGAAAATTCATCTGATGAAAGGATAAAACCAAATGCTTAAATTCTATTCTTTCATCATCCTCATCCCTATACACATGATTCAAGACAGATAAATCCATATGGCCAGGTTCTATTCTCCCAACATCCTCACCCCTGCCCATATAATTTAGCACAGGTCTGCAGATCTTAATAGGACTGATGAGAGTCAAGGCACAAGAAGTCATCTCTGGAAGGAATCTGCCAAGTGAGTTTGTTCTCATTTCACGCACCACCCTAAGTAAACCCTTTGTCCATGTTCCCTTCTGCTTAGTGGAGATTTCACAACAGCCCCAAAGCACATAGCACAGAGGTAGATGGCTGATACACCCAACAGAGCAGGATGCAAGGGGGAGCCCAGCCATCTCAAAGCAGGTGAATCAGAGCATGCAGAAAGTTCCTGTGCAAAGGATAGAGCTGGAGAAAAACTCAGCACAACTGGCAAAGGAGAAATCCCAAAGCAGAAGAAGAGAGGAAGGAAGGCCCCTGGCAGGTTTGTGGGAAGGGGAGCAACCTGTCAATTAGCATTTTTACAGTGCTGAAGAGGGGGCAAGCTTTCCGGTGCCAGCATCAGACGGGCCTCTCCACCATGCACAATCCTCCACCATTACATAATCATGAGTAATGAGCTTTTGGAAAGCCCATTTCTGTGCACCCTTAACAGGAGAGGTAGCTTGATTGTTACTGGTGGTACAGGTCAGGGTCAAGGTTAACTCAGTCCCTGCTGAGCATTTTCGGACACAGATGACATCTGCATTGCCATTCGGCTCCTTCCTTCCCTGCTCATGGGTCCCCCTTGCTGGCTGCTCCAGCTGGAACAGGTTCAGAACTGTGAGGAGGGCAGATATCACAAACAGCTTAATCTGCACAGAGCAAGGCAGCAAGGAGCTGCCCCTACACAGCAGACTGATCTTTCTGATAAGGATCCCCTGGTGGGCTACAGCCCACAGCTCTTTGAAAGCCTGCAGTGCCTGCCTGCTGCCTAATGGATTTTTAAGTAACATGTTCAAGATCTTGTTCTGTCATTTGCAAACTATCACTTTCCCTTTGAAGTACAGTGCTGGGTCCAGCAGCAGTGGAGAGTGGAGTGTGAAACAGGGGCTGGTCCAGAGACCTGAACAGGAAAAGAAGACCAGAACATCTTTCCTTTCACGCAGAGCCAAAGCAAGGCAAGAATTAACACAGCTACTGCTCCTGCCAGCTGAGGCCACGCACACCCAGGGGAAAGCTGTCACTCTCCTTTGATGTTAGCAGGAGCCTCTGCTCTCTGCATATCCTGAAAAAGAAAATCTATTTTTACCTCATCAAAAAATATATAGACTCTGACTGAAGACAATACATGAGAGCTTTTTGCTCAGCCACTATACCTCTTCTAACAACATAACAACATTTACAGCTGCTGAGAGAGATGCAGCAGCACAGCAACTGCTTTCTATTTCCTACTTTCCTGATGCATTACCTTTTTTGGACCATGACACAGTGCAGGCAGGTCTGTGCAATAAACACCGGGGAGCTGAGAGGGCTCTAGCAGGCTGCCAACACAAGAGGGGAATCAGAGGCATGCTCTGAGCCTGCCTGATGTCAGCCTGGGACTAAGACACAGCTTCTGGACCAGCCTCAACTGCCCTGAATTCTGCCAGCACCCTCATGCTCAGATGAGGTGCATGGAGATCATACCATCAGGGTCTGCCCTGGTGCCCTGTGGGGAAACTTCCTTTACTTTCCTAGTGATGCTTATAAACTGCTCCTGATTTCTGCAGTCTGTTCTGACTCATTCCCTACCTCTCCTCCAGCAGGACTAGTCCACACCTGCTTTGCCTGCCTGCATGAACTAAGAGCACTTAGAAGGGGGCTTTCTGATGGGATCTGCATGCTGGGTGGTATGACAGTACAGTCCTTGTGCTGTGGCTACCATAGACTTGCTGTCTTCAGCCTTAAGCCAGTCTTGCCTGGCCAGAGCTTGGGGCACAGCCTCTGGAAGCCATGCAGGGAAGAAAGCATTGACAGAAGAGCACCAGAAGCACAGGCCTGGTAATATATCTCTGCCAGCAGATCCCTGGTGAGGACATGTGAGCAAAGACGCTGCAGCACAGCCACCTGCTCCAGAGCAGAGCCAGCACAGCACTGTGCTGAGAGAGAAACATCATCCTGTGCACCTGGCCCAGAGCTCCGCAGGGGTCATAACACAGGATTAAACATTTACCATCACAACACTGCAAAAAACCAACACCTGGGGAGCCTCCCTTCTCCCAGCAAAGCAGTGGTGAGAACAAGGCAAATACAGCAGCAAGGGACCTGGTTTCAATGCCAGGCACTGTCATTGGCTCCAAGGATGACCTTAGGCAAGTTACCAATGACCTAAGAAGGGCAGCAAACCCTTCCTGCCAGTCTCAGGTCCATTTAGCAGCAACTGTTTGGGGAGAAAACAGTTCTTTTTTCTTTTCTTTGGACTGAAGTGCATATTACCAGCCAGAATATACCTAAACTCCCTCATGCAAACCAGCTGACCTGATTCCTCTCCTCTTTTGCTGCCCAACAAACCCCTGACCATGCCCAAGTACTCACCCTCAGGTAATGCATGCATGTCATCACTGCAGGAGAAGGTCAGCTCACCCTGGACAGCCAGGATCTGCAGCTCTGATCAACCCACTTATGCTGAACACTGCAGCCAAACCAAGCATGAGCAGGCTGGAAGAGGTTTATCAGCAGCAGGACTGCACCCTATCACCACTCACACACCTGACTGCAAGCCAGCACAACAAGGAAGCTCCTGTCTGGGGTCTGAAGATTATGGTTTGTCCCACGTCAGGAGCTTGGGGAGAGTTGCCAGGCTGGGCACAGTGTTTAGTGAATGTCATGCCTGAGCCACACTTCATAAACACATCTTCAAGCTGTTAACAGGGAGGAGCCCATGTGCATGAACCCTGCTCTTCAAATAGTACAAGGGAAGATGACACTTCAGCAATATAAAGCAAAATGAAACAGCTCTGTGGCCAGAGCCACGCTCTTCGTCTGTGCCACACAAAGCAGGCTGGGCTAGAGACAGTGACCAGAAGACCTCAGGTTTTTCACAGGTCCCTGCAGACCTTGGCTGGGCACAGTCCCAAATGGAGGACACCGAGATGGAACTGAAGTGGCAAATGAGGTCTAGTGACAGCAGCTCCAGGCTCCTTGTAGGGCATAGGGCCCACTACAACACAATGAACGCGCCCCTTCCCCCCTTCTACCTGCACAGCAGACTCCTGCTCCAGCATCCCTTCAGGAGATCCTTGCTTGCAGCAAGAAGGCAAGGGGTCCACAGTGGTTGGTGCATGCCCTCTCTGAAAGACACGCAAGGGAGTCACACCAATTGTCCAAAGGAAGAGACCTCCTGGAGACCGCTCCCGTCCCACCCTTTCCTTGTGCTCCAGCTTGGGGTGACTCTGCAGAGCAATCCTCGCCTGGCTGGCCAGAGTCATCTCTCTTGCTCATGCTTTGCGTGTCCCATCTTGGCTCCAGATGCTAAACTGGGGCCAGCCTGGCAAAGGACTTGGGGCACTGCAGAGGAGGCACACAGCTTGGTTTTCTATTTCCAGCTACCATTCACCTGGCCCTTTTTGCCAGTTACAGGGTCAAGAAGGCCAAGGTGCTTCCAGCCAGGCACTGAGGGCAAACCAGTGAATGCACAGCCATGAGGCAATCACACCTGGAAAGGCCTGGGCAATATATAGATAAATAGAGCTTGTGACATTTGCAGCTTCGAGATAGAAACAACTGCTTCTATCTAGGGAATGCCTATAAAACAACTGTATCTCTCTAGGGAATGCCTACAAAACAGCCCAGCCCACCACCAGAAAAGCTTACATGATCTGAGAGGCATGAAAAGTAGATCAATAGGACACATTAGGATGGCAAAATGCTTTGCATTACATAGAAATTGAGATTTTTATACTGAGCAAAGACCAAGTTTAGCATTAGAGCAAAGCAGAGTCCTTACCTCAATCTAGGGAAAACACTTTCCCTTTGTCCAGAGTCATTCAGCACATCCTTGGAAGTCTAGATTCCCTCTGCTATTTGAAATAGAACAGACTCCACCTTCAGTTCAGGTAGAGCTCAAATGTTTGTTGCCAAAAGATGGGAACTGCAACTGCTGGCTGGCTGGCACACTATATTTGTTCTAAAAAGTGCCACTGCTCTGAACTTACAGAGTCAGTGTCTATCAGTGCCTCAGATCCTGGTTCCACTCCTCCAGCTCCACAGCTGCACATCATGAATGCAAACACAAGTCCACATTCTGACACAGGCCATTACCAGCCAGAGCTCATGAACTGATTCAAAGTTGCAAACTTTCTCCAAATCCTGCATCCACTGGGATAGCGTATACACTTGACAAAGCCCTAACCTGTTCCCAACAATCCAACTGGGCTTACCTCCTAGCACACCTCAGGGAAAAGCAGAGATTGCCTCCCTCACCCCTCCCATTCTGAGATTCAGTTTAGTTTTGCTTTGTGCAACCTCTGGCACCGGTGACTTTCACAAACCCAGAACAGGCAAACTCAAGCATGGGACAATTCCCAGGGCAGCAAAGCCTTTGGCCAGTCTCAGACTGGCTCAGTTCTACAGATTTCTGGCAATTCAGTGATGCCTCATACCCTCCACAAGGATGGAGAGGGGAGAGGTAAGCGCTGTACAATGCCAGAGGGAACAGGGGACTCACCTTTGCCTCTGGCACAGGACTGCCTTATGCACTCCCTTTGCCCACACCCACAGCAGGGGGCAGGGAAGGAGTGACTGTAGGAAGCAGCTGTGGTGACTGTGGAGTTTGGAATGGTGAGCACATGGTGCTATGGCAGAGAGAGTAAGATGGAATTGCCCCAGATCCCCACCACTGAGGCAGAACCTTTCTACTATGGTGAGGAATGAGAAAAGTGCCTAAATACAACATGTCTGCAGGTCAGAGCTCCTCTGACAGAGAAATATTACCATTAGTTATGGTCCTGGCAAGTTTGGCCAAGCCACGAAGTCTCTGATTCCTCACTAAGACCTGGAGGTTTGCCTGCAAACAGCCCTCAGCAATTTCCCCACAGCTCAGAGCTCAGGTTACTGAGGTATCCTTGGCTGTTGGTGACATCCAGAAGGGCTGGCAGGTTACAGGCTGTAGCAGACCCGTGGATCTTGAGGCAACTATATGGAGTTCAGAGTGTTAATATTACTATCAGTTACATATCTATAGCTCTAGATGTAAAGGTGATTTCAGGAGCCTGAGTGAAAGGGTTCCTGTGAAGTGGGAGGTACCTGTCCAAAAGCTCTTTCCATTTTCATGAAAACACCTCCAAAAACTAAGGTCTCAGGCAGTTCCTTGACACTTACCTGTTTCCAGATGCTGAACTGAGATTGTCTGGGTTGCTCACTCCCCAAAATTTTATTCTGTGTCTTCTCCTTAGTGACATATGAGCATAAGATCGTCACTGTAAAGGCCTCAGAGACAACTGAAGGTGGACTCAGTGTCATGTTGTACCCTCAAAAGCTAACACAGAGTTAAACTGGGGCTCTGCAAAGGGACATTATTTACACTGGAAAAAACAGGAATATTGTCTAAAAAAGAGAAAATTCATGTTGAGAAAAAGTGACCAAGAATTACAGTGACTAATATACCAAATAACTACCTCTGGGCACCCCTGTGGGCTTTAGGGAATTTTTGCAAGCCAGGGTTCCAGTATTCTCTTAAGTGCTGTTCCCTGGATGCTATAATATTTACCATACCCACATAAAAACTAATTTCTCCCTCTGCTATCCTGAGACAGCTCCTGGGATGAGGCTCAGCATCCCTGGCGCCTCAGTGCTGTTGCATTCCGAGTTCGCACCTGAGATGAAAACATTGAATTCCAACAGCAGCTGCAGACAGAGTCAGGAGTGAAGAGAAGCCCTGGCAGAAATTTAGAAGGCAGAGGTCTCAGAAGAGAACTACTCCTTCAGCTACAAAGAGCTTTTTTTTTTTTTTCAAGATACAAAGTTCTGCCTCTGACCTTTGGAGAAATTCTTCAGCTGTGTGATGATGTAGCTGTGAAGGAATGCAAGGCTTCTTCCTTGGTTTTGGTATCCACCATGTAACCAGAGAAGTGACTGCCCAGCACCAGGCACTTGCTGGCTGCTGCCAGTCTGTCCTCAGCTGCTCTTCTTTTCATTTAAGGGAATGAGGAGTGTAATGTGTGCAGCAGAGAACCTTAAACACATAACCGTGAAGAAGAGTAAATAACATAAAAATGGGCTTTAATATTCTGAGGAAGCTGTATGTGCCTTTGCCCAGGGAAGGAAGCACAGCCCTTCCTGAACTCAGCCACTTGAGAAATGATGCCAGGATGAGTCCAAGGCTGCAGTCACTGAAGGGAGCTGCTCCTCCCTGAGCACTTGCAGTACCCTCCTGGTACAAGGACATGGATGCACATGGGTTCACCTTACTCCAGCATGTCCCCTTTCTCCTTAGAGAGGAAAACACTCCCTGTGCTCCTGTCACCTGCTGAGGCTCCCAGGACCAGCCAGGCTCCCAGATTCCAGTCAGCAAGCTGTTATCTCAGGGAACGTCAACGTAGTTTTAAAGCTGAGTCAACAACAGAAGCTGAATAATTTAAATGTTTAGCAATTCTGCTACTGCTGCCCATTCATGGATAACAGCAGGTACACAGAAAATCAGTGGCTCTGTCAGGCCACTTCCTGTTGGGAGAGAACAGCAGTGATGCAGGCATAAATAAGCAGATAAGGATTCACTGCAGAGCTGAGATAGATGCTGCAGCTCAGAGCAGGCAGCCCTCAGAACATCACACAGCTGAGGCTTTGCTTTCCTGTGGTGTTTGTGGCTTCTGGCATGGTAATTCGTGACTTCACAGGAAGTCCATGGGTGCTGCTGGTGTCTTACCTCTGACAGCTGATGCTCAGCTTCCAAAGCGCTGGAATCATCAGCCATGAGCAACAGAGGAAGCCTGTGAGGAGCCCACACCGACATCTGCTCTTCACCTTTCCATCTGAGGAGAAGCTGTGCAATGTCATGTGGTGGGAGGGGGACAAAGATTTGCTGTACACAAATATTCCAGCCCTTGCTCTCTAGCTGCCTCTCCATCTCCTTTATTGTTGGAGGGATGGTGGGGAAGCCAATTTACAGGTACTTCTCTCCAAATCAGTCTAAAAACCAGCATGCAGAAGAAGAACAAATGAAAAGAAGCCCAGTGGACTGGGTTTGCAAAGCTCAGCAGCTATTAGAAATAAGAAATGTCTCCTTGTCATAGCCCTGATCTAAGAAACCATTTCGTGGTAATTTATCAGTTCAGAACTATTTAATCTGTGAGATTCCCAAAGGCAATTCAGAAATACCAATTTAATAGATCTTCTTAAGGTTGTGTTTCTTGAACTGTGCACTGGTGCCTCCAAAGGCATGATTTTGGAGATGAAACAGACTGCTCTCTTACTCCAAGAGATAGCTGCCTTGTACCAGCACAAACACAATTTAGTTCTTGGAGAGGAAACAATGTGAGCCCCACATCAAGATGTTTCAGCAGCCTTTTGCCCCTCCCTGCACACATACTGAGCAATCAGACAGCTTCATAGCATGTGCCTCTCTGGCATCTTACCATGACTTATCAAATGTTCTTTTTGCTCATCATTTGAACAAGCCAGGCAACCCAACTGAAAATGTCATCACACTGATTTATCTTATTTATACTTATTCAAGCATAAAAACTCAGAAAGATTTTTAGAGTGAAGACATGAAGGAGCTGCAGAACACCCAAAGGAAAGGAATATTCATGTCCCATTGTTTATGCTATAGCTTAGTACTGTGCTATCCTGGCTGCAAAGAAGATATCTGCACAGAAAAAAATTGTTCAGCAACCTCTGCATCCAGCTCTCTTGTCCAGTGGACCAGAACACACCGCACCCACAGGATCAGCACTCACTCTTTGACCCCTCTTAGAGACTAGACAGTTCTGAGAGCAAAAAGCATCACCTAACTCAGCCTGAATCTGAAAATTCACAGTTCTGGGAACTCAGAATTTGGCATTGTGCCCACAATATGGGCCAAGGGCAAATCACTTCTTAATTACTGCTCATGGTGCAGATTTCAGCCTTCATTCAGACAGGCACCAATCTGAAAGATGTAACAAGACTCTTCTCAGGCTGCAGTTAATCCACCCCAGCTATTGATCCCGTTGGATCCACTGGTCCTGCTGTAACTGCAAGACTACAGATAACTGAGAGATGGCTAAATGTTATGACTGTTTGGGAATCTCAAGACCAAGAGATTTCCATCATTTGGCTGCAGTGCATGCCTGGAGGCAGCAGCGATTGACCTCCTGTGAGAAAAGATGAATGCACAGTCCCCACCTGGCAGGCAGCACTCTGCTCCTCTTGGAAAGAAATCTGCTCTGCTCCTGAGCATCAAGCCAGAGAGCAAGAACTCAGATCTTGCCCCACAATTTCAGTGTACTTTTATTCTCAGCCACCCAGTCTCTGAGGCCTGCACTGTACCTAAATACCACAGCCTGCACCAAAATGATCTTGCTCTGTCACATTCAGGCAGCTTGACAAAATATTTTCTCCCTTAGTATACAGTGGCCAGCAGCACTGAGATCACAAGTCTGAGGGTTGTCTATTGCTGTGACAGCACAAGGAATAGGCAGGGTGCTCAGAATTACCTGCTCTCCTTCATCAAACCACCCATCTGTCTCAAGTGCCCATCTGCACACACACACCACCCCCCACTCCTGCCATCCCCCCAAAGGACATCTGCGTGTCCCAAAAAGCCACACATGTGCCTGTCCCCTCAGCAGACATTGGCCAGAGATGCTGGAGTCACCCAAATGAGTAATGTTCACAGAACAGCAATTAATTCCCAGGGGCCATTTTACAGAACACAAGGAGGAGGATGGGGCATTTTGCCCAGGACACACAGTTTGACAGATTCACAGTGAGGATCAACAGCAACCCCTTGAATGTGCTGCTGTAGCACGCTACCCTGCCAGACCAGTATCATATTTTCACAGTGTTTAAAGCTCAGCTTTATGTTCACTCCTGGAAATCCACTGTATCCAACTGTATCTGGAGTTGCAGGGGGATAGAAGAGGCACCTGAGACCAACATCCCAAGGGTAGGCTCACTGAAGCAGTTTTGGGCTCTTACAGAGTCAATGCTTGGAGCAGGGCTCAATGCTCAACTCCCTTGAGAGCCAGCGGAGAGAAACGAGCATATCTAAGGGTATAATTCAGCTGACCTACTTCCACATGTGGCATAGAATGAGAAGGACTCCATGCTCCTCTCCCAGACTGGCGGGAGCTGAGGTGAGCAGTTCAGACACAGAGGTCTGCACCACAGTACTCTTGGGCTGGGGCAGACCATCCCCTCACACAGCATGATGTCCACAATGGCCCTGATGTGAGAAGAGCAGCCTCACTCTGCCCAAAACACCCAGCAGCAAAATCCCATCCCAGAAACATCCAAATCCTCTCAGCTGCTGTTGCCATGGTAACGCCAGAGCCAGGATCCACCAGCCTTTGATGTTCAGATCTGCTCAAAACGTGCAAAATGTTTAAAGTGTGAAAAATGCCATTTGGAAGCTGGGGAGCTGTGTGGAAGAGCACCTGTCTGCCCTGAACCTAGAAGGCCCTCCAGGGAGAAAGTATTAATGTTGTCCGGCACCACTTCATCTTCTGCCACAGCCCGTCACTACCAGCATGCTGCTGCTTCTGTGCCCCAGCTCACGTGCTTCAGGGAGTTTAATATTTAACATCAGACAAGTGCTGTTTCACAGGGTAATTTAGGTTATTAATAAAAAACTCCCTTCCCCCTTAATGATAAAAAATAGGATGCTGGTACTCCATGTTATCAGTGCTGGGAGCTGAGCCCCCATGAGAGTGCTGCCCCCAGAGCCATGAATGGGGGATCGGGAAGGGATGAACAGCCAGAACAGCCAGCAGAGCCAAGTAAGATGCACAACGTGGTCCCCATCTTCCATTGCATCCCAGCAGAGAGGAAGTAATTCCACACGACACACAAGTTGTGCCAACCACAGGAGGAGCTAGCGGTCTGATCCCCTCTCCAGGAGCACTCAGAGATCCCCTGCATGGCAAGGACACCTCTGAACTTATGACTGCACAATTGCTTACCTTACAAAATTAACACTCTTGTAGCATTTAGCACTATGATTCCTTGAGAATCTGCAAAAAACTAGTGCTGTCAGTGCCAGGAAATGCTTGACGCTGACCCTGCATCCACCTACCTTATTGAGCCACAAGGTCAGGGTGGTTCAGTACAAGCCAAGAAGCTCTGAAGTGTAGGGGCAGAGAGAAAGATTTGAAATATTGATGGATTTTTATGCCAGACTTCTGACAAAATTTGCTTTACAATATGAAACACAGAAATCTGAAGTTGTTTCCTACTTCAAAGAGCAGCCTCTCTTCTACATAGAGAACATGAGCCCTGCACTTTGTCATTCCCACCACTTTCATTTTAAGATTCAGCCTGCTCCACAGCTGCAAAGTTTCCTTGTATTCTTTCACCCTCTAGCTAAACTAGTGATCCCATATGCAGAGTAAGAGAAGGCAGCCTTCAGCAGACCACAGAAATGCTACAGAGAACTCTAGGAGCTGGAGAAACAAGGGGCTCAAAAGAAACAGAATGCGATTACCTAAGAAAGATTTTTGCTGAATAGAGGAGTCAATCCACGCACACAAACACTTTATTGTGAAAAGTATCATAGCATCTTTGACAGCAACTAGAGAGGATGCTGGATATCAGGCTCACAAAAGCACTTCAACCTAAAACTTTAGATTTTCTCCCCTTAACTTCTTGAGGGAGCCTAAGTATCTGCTTTACAGGGACTACTAAGGCTGTGCTTATCTGTGAATGTAATTAAACAGTAAAGAAATTCTACTATTTCCTCTTTTGGCTTCTTCAAGTTCTTTTCAACAGAAAAGAAGAGCCATTTTCACCTGCCAGCAGGCAGAGGCTAAGAAACCATTTTGGCTAGGATGCCCATTGTGGCAGATATGTGAGACTACCAGTTCTATTACAGCTGCTTTGCTGTGTTATCTGCTGGCCATGGTTTGGAGCAGTCCTGCTGGAAGCCTCCAGCATTTTACTCTGTCCTATTTTATTGCAACCCTGAGTGCCTCTTCAGAGGCATAAAATCCTCCAAACATGTTTGAATGCATATTTTTTCACAATGATCTTTAAAAACATAGCCAAAATTAGGCCCTTGTTTTCATGGTTGGTTACTTAAAGAGATTCCTTGATTCTTTGTTGTTTCTTGGCACCTCCCAATCAGATCGCTGGCATGTCATATACCTCTTTTAACTTAAATGTAAAAATTATATATCTCTATTTTCCAGGCACTTTTTGTCCTTAAAAAAGCCTAATATTATCCCAGCAACTTGCTGGCAAAGCTTGGCAGTAAACAGCAGACAGCTTGAGGTTGAGGAGCTGACTGCAGCAGCTGCAGCTCCAGAAACAGGACCAAAATCATGTTACGTGCTTCATTTGTGGTGTTTGTTTTTTTTCCCCAGAAATCTCCAAAGAACAGTAAAAAAACCTCTGAAGCCTCTTCCTCTTCTTATCTCTTTTCTTTTTCCTCACTGTTTTACAATCGGTTCTTACTGTCAAGAAGAAACTACAGGATCATAGCTTATTGAGGTACATTTTTTCCAGGCAAAACACTGCATTTATTCCTAACAAAACAGACAAAAAACACACCACCTCTGCAGAGACAAAGTCTGTTCAGACTAAAGTTCTCAATATGCAATGCCCCTTCTCAGTGATGAACCTTATCTCCAAGTTTCATGAGGAAGTTGCATCACTATCGCAGCTATGAGCACAGCCTCTCAATCAGCTGCTCCAAGTGTCTTCACAGCTTTCTTAGCTCTAACGCATGACTTTAAAGCCAAGTGAATTAGTGAAAGATGTCAGCTCCTCTTTCCAAATATCTGCAATTTACTCATAATGTCTGGCTATACAGGAAAGGCAGAATAAATGTCTCTCCTTGACTCTGTGCTGAAAATGATGGTGGTGCCACACACCATGCTGAGGCCTGGTAGGCAAGTGCTGCTGATCCCTGTGAAATGTCAGGAGACAGCAGGTGCTGCTGCCTCACATTTTGAATGGAGAGAAGGTATTTTCTCTATGCCTTATTGAACTGCTGCTGGCCTTGGAGGACTTCCCTGACAGGTCTGAGAAGCATATTTCACCACTGGCAGGGATGAGTTCACAAGTTTTGAAAAGCAATTTAGCTGATACAGTATTGGTGGGCAACAAATATTTTATACTTTTACCCTGGGATACTGCAGCTCTTCTTACTGCAACCTCAGCTCCACGCCCATTTGACAACAGGCTGACAGGAAGCATTTTTTCCCAGTCCTCACAGAAAGGAGGTCAGCCTGCTGACCATCGTGCTGCTCTTTAACAGGAGCACATTGCTGTGCATCAGTGCAGCGGCATGTCCAAGCTGCGTGTAAAGAGAGCTGCCATGCCCTGCTCCGCTGAGCAATTCTTGCTTGGACCAAACCTACTGCCACTGTGAGCTAAGATGATTCTGCCAGGAAAAGAGCTGAAGAACAAAAAAGCATAGAAAATTAAAGCTTTCAGGACAAATACTGATCCCATGCAAGCATCTCCTAGCGCTGACACCCCCCGTGCCAAAACCAGTGTCCCGCAGATGCAACTTCTCTTTTAGCATTAAAGATGGGAAGAACTATAACATTCCCCACTGCAATAAAGGCAACTCTTAACATCAAAAGCCAATTCAGTAAGATTTACCTTTCTTAGAACTCTCTAACACACCACCACCTCCCTGTAGTTCACTCCCTGTTCCCACTGTCAGCCTGAGTACTTTCATTCACCACAAGGGAAACGGAGAGAGGAAATAAATAAAAAATCACTCCAAAATAAGAGAAACTCCACGCAGAGATTCACAAGTCAAGAACACTGGATTATTGAAGTTTAGCATCTTATTTAAGGACACATTATTTACTACTATAATCAAATCCATGGAAAGCATTTACAGCAGAATATGATTGTTTCAAACAGCAGTGTGAGAACCTACAAGATGTATGTGTATGGTTATAGCACGCAGTAAAAGCTCACACTTCAGTCATCAGCAAAGTACAGCTGATTTCCAGGCAGACCAAAGAAAGACCTTTTACTCTTCCCCTCCATATTCAGATCAATGGAATAAAGAGCTTAGTACACAGGCAAGTATATTGTTAAAGTTCAACCTGTGTTTCAGTCACCCCACACCTGTCTGTCACACTCACCAAAAAGCATATTCTCATAGTATTTATCTTATTCTTTGGTGTTGTAATCAGCAAGTCCTGGGAAAGACACAATGCTCCTCATTCCAGGCATGGCATCATGAAGGAACTAAATGGACTCAATACACTGCATTTCCCGTAGAGTATCTGGACAGCTTAGTTTGCTGGAGAAATGACGCTGTAAAAAGGTGACAATATTTATTATTCTTTAGAGACTATCACACTGGTTAAAAATCAAACATAGTTTATAGTCTATATAGTTTATATTCTATATATATAAACATAGTTCATATATATTTATATACTGTTCTCTGCATTTCCCATTTAAGAGTTCCAATAGAGGCACATGAACGCACCCTACAAAACCTGCAAAATCCTGTCACAACAGTGTAGTGAAGGACCATAGCCTTCACTTCTGCTTGCTATCTTGCTGGAGTATCTTTTCTCTTAGGAATCTTCACAGTGGCCTGGCCACACATGCACAAATATGCATGTGCATGCTCTCTCCTTCCTTCCTCATCTCTGTATAAATATAGAAACCTCGTCTGTTTTCTAAATGCTCTCCTGCTGCTGCGTTCTCTCCTTCCGCCTCCCAAGACACTACAGTGAATACCTGCTGCTTTGTCTCTGCTGTAGATTTTTTACTGAGGATGCAACATTTTGAAGCCATAGATTTAACACAGTGCCCTACACTTGCAGCCCCTACAGAGATGTATGACTCTGGCTTAAAGTTTCACCCAGTCAGCAAAATCTGGTTTGAAAATGGGAAGGGAACTTGAATTTTTGCTGCTGCTTGCACAGTTGAGGCTCAAAACATCACATAATCATCTGTGAAAGAAAATGTGAATTTTCAGATGGCTCTGTCATGCTGAGAAGTGCCCTTAGAGAGAGAAGGTGTCAGGAACTTCCCTATACCTAGGAAGCTGCCCTCTACTTATCGAAGGTTTTAACAAGGCTGGTCTATTCAATCCAGAGCTAACACTTTCAGAACCTACCCTTGTGGCATTTTGAGAGCTGGAGGTGAGGACTGCAAGAAAGATGGAAGTAGGCCAGGGAATCCAGAAATCTTGATCCATTCTTCCATCACACCACCAGTGATGCTGCACCTTTCCAGACCACCACAGAGAGGTTACATTTCTGAAGAACCTTGACACACTTAGACAATTAAAACAAATTAGCATAATTCCGACTAAACTTCTAATTTTAGCATTCTGTAAATCTGCTTTCCTTTGAGCTCAGATCTAGCTTGCTGTACTTCAGCTTCATCACACTGCAGGCAGCTTCTTATGGTGGATAGATTAAGCCCACCAGGCTGACACGTGCAGGACTTTTATGAAGGCACCGTCCTTTGTGCTCTCCCTCCTGAAAGCATTTGCTGCAGGCAGGGTTCATCCCTGCATTCAGTCAGTGTCCTCCTGGGGCAGACGTCCTGACCAAAGTGCCAGGCACAGAGGACAGGGCACAGCTTGAAAGAGCTTGCTCCTGAAACAGATTTCTGAATGCTACAAGGTTTCAGATACTGCTCACCTCATTTCAGCACAATGGGCTCACCAAGCACATACAGATGCTGTTATTATCTGAATAATTTAAGAGCCTGCAGAGCAGCAGTGCAGAATAGCACCAACATCCCCCCAGTGCTTTCTCCCAC
The DNA here is from genome assembly GCA_034509425.1 of Eopsaltria australis. Taxonomy (NCBI): domain Eukaryota; kingdom Metazoa; phylum Chordata; class Aves; order Passeriformes; family Petroicidae; genus Eopsaltria; species Eopsaltria australis. Next base: position 129,251 of record JAVTVJ010002265.1, on the reverse strand, counting down.
CAGCGAATCCCTGCTCCTACCCAACAACCCTCACATCCAAATGCCCATATTCTGCTCCTGTTCACCCCACCCCATCACGGGGAAAGGAAACAAAGCAGCTCTTGTGCTCTGAGACTGCAGGTGGCATGGGCCTTTCTCCTGCTGATGAGCTCCAGCTTGCAGGTAAGATACCAGCACAGCTCCCAGCAGCTAGTGAAGACCCAGGTGGCTGACAGCCAGCCATATCACATCTCTGGCAGGATCTACTGCCACTGAATGAAAGAATCTCAGTACCCTAATCCAGCAATGGCACAGTGGCCAGATATCCATGGGAGCAGGATATAGTGGAACTCAGAAGTCCAGTTGTCATGGGGATGTTCTGAGCCATCTGCAGTTGAGTCTGCTGAAATCCTTTGCCCTCCTTCTGTCCATCACTATTTTCTCTGCATCCTCTCTAAACCCAGTGCAAGCTGAAGGCTGCTGCAAAGAAACATTTGAAAGGATGCAGGCGAGCAGAGAGAACAGACCCAGTGGCTGCTCCTTGGCAGCACTCCAGCAGCAGTTTCTCACCCCACTTTCTCATATGCTTATTGCATAATTCTGACAGAGGTGTCTTAATTTTCTATCTCAGAATCCTAAGTTCAGACCACCCTGACACACCCTATCAGTGAACAGTCATTGAGTGACCTCTTTTGCTTGTCACACAACAAGCACAAGTGTGGTCACCCTATATGACTGTTCAACTGTCCTTCTAAGGAATCATCTGTAATGGCTCCTCTGTCTGATTGAGTTTGTGGCTGTTGGTCCAAACCCTTCCTGACTTGTTCTAGTTACTACATTTCCCTAGCTTCCAAAGGATGGATAAATTCTTCCAAGTAAAAGCATTCTCATCAGCATTCTCCATGTCACCTCAATCATCTCCATGCTGCCTCTCCCCAGTCACCTCACACACCTCAGCTTGGACTTTCTTATGACACTTGTCATCATCCATTTAACTGCTCACATTTATCCCTTATCCATGCTTGAATATAGGAAGAGGGTCACTTGATCCTCTGTCCTCCCTTAGCTCTTTCCCACCATTTCACTCCAGCTGGAGGAAGAGCTCTCTCTCTGCCAAATGGAAGAGCTCCTGCCAAATGGAATAATTCGAACCCACTTTCACAAATGTCTTGTCTCCCTCTCCAAAGCACCCTCCCAGCCTCTCCTGGCAGGATGTATTTCAGTGTATGATCTTGAGCACTAAAACATTTCCTGCTGCAGCATGCAGAAGCAGTACTGCACTAAGGATGGGTGCCAGACTGTACTGTGGAGATCCATGAGCCCTCAGGCTGGTCTGCATGCTGTTTCCAGGAAACTATCAACTAGAAAAAAGCCAAGGAGTTTTATGAAGGGAGTTTCTTATTAGGAATCATTTACTGTTCAAGAATGCATTGTGGGAGATGCTCTACAAATTCATAACAAGAGACTGTCTTACCCTTGAACACTTGCGAGACAAAGAAAGTAGACAGAAGCAGAAAGAGAAAAGATGTTTGTTCCTCATTGTACCTTCCCTGTCCCACCCCACCAGAAAAAAAAGTTTAAAAAAGTTTTAAAAAAGTGGTAAATTCAGGCAGCCTTGTTCACTTGTTCTTTAGATGCCCAAGCAAAGTTTGCTTTGAATGTACTGAGAGGATGTATTCACATATTTCTTACTAATAATTTAAACACTGATAGGAATCATCATAAGAATTTCCCTTCAAGCTTTTGGTCAGATTGTTATTTAATACTGTAGCCCCAGCTGTGCTGCAGACAGAGCATGCTCTCACATGTGTATTTGATGAGTTATTTGGACATTATTGGCACTGCTGCTGTTACTGAAGTTCTCTTGCTACTTGCTGCACAGCACTCTTCTCATAGACATTTTAGAGGTTCCAGCCTCCTGCTCCATGAATCCTGCATGACCACTGAGAAACACAGCTGGAGTCTGCATCTTTGTAGAGAGGCAAATGAAGGTGTCTGCCCCGTTTATGCTTGACTATATTTTTGGCTGAATTTAGTACCAGAATAAGTTCACTTCAACAGGAAGAAAGATTTTCATAGAAGTACTAACGTTTATTTATTAGTCTCAGTCAAAGCATGTCAGGTTACAATGCCACCAGCCATAGATCATGGGGACAGCTGGTACAGTTGCAAGTTGCTTGTAGATGTATGTTTGAGACAAAGGGCAAGCCAAGTGCTCTGGGCCCCAGTTTGGAGGTTGGACAGTTTGGGCCCTTTCTAACAACCCATTTAGTGATCTCTGCCAATGCTTCCAGAATTCCTGGCAAGGGATTTGGTCCATTTTCTATCTTTAATAGATAACTACCATATCACATGCAACTCAGAAAGGACTCAATAACTGTGTTTGCATAACAAGCTACAGAGCTGTCTCATGAACAGTGTCAGAACATCACTTTTTCACAACGTGTTTTGCTGCTGCCCACTGACCCTGGCAAAGACAGGACTGTGTTTTTGAGTGGTCTGCATGACTTCCCAGTGAGGGTTTCCTGCTGAAGTAGCCTTACCACATCTGGAGGGAAAGGAAGGAAATGTTCCTGACTATGACTGCCTCTCAAAACCACAAAAGAGAGACATATAGCTGCATCCAAAGCACAGATACCATTCCTGTCAGTCACTACTTCCCTGTCGGTGCTGATGGCCACATCAGAAACTCCACATGCAGCCCTGCAGCAATGACAGAATGGCTCTGGTCCCCTGTAAACTGCCCAAGGAAAATGCACAGAGATTTGAAGCTAGGATCCTGCAGCAGGAACGGCAAGAAGCCAATTCAGATGATACTTGGCACATTCTCTAATGGCAGTGAACTTCTGTTAATTCGCACTCTCTTATGCTCACGTCTGCTCTCTGTCACACCTTCCTGTCTGCAGGGCATCATCAGAAGTCACTAACACATCATGTCACAGCCCTGGTAAGTCCTCACAGTTCAGCACTTGCACTAAATGTGGGAGCACACAGGACTATTGAACACTTGCTCACTGGGGTCATCCTAAGATTGAGACAACCTCCAGCCACTCTGCAGAGCACACAGGGCAGGAACGCCTCAGGACATGCCTAGCTGTTTAATGTGACAGCTCTGCCCAAAGCACAAGTATGCCTGGGCTGGACAGGGAGCATGAATGAGTGACAAAATACCATTCCTTAAATCCTTGATGCAGCCCCTGTCAAATGAAAGCTCAACTGTCATCATCTTGAGTCACAAAGGTTGGGTGTAGGAAATACTGGAAAGAGCAACAAGGTTATACATCTGGACTGTCCTTGTGCCAAGAGAGAAACAAGAGGTAGAGGACACAAAAATGGACAGTACAAGGTCAATCAGGTTATTGTTACATGCACTTAATACAAAACCCAATAAATTGCTATGGAAACTGGAAAGCAACAAATACAATCATGGTCCAAGGAGCAGGTTTTTGGGCAACACAACATTAAATAACACAACTCACTGACTCCAAGTATCACAGAATACAAGGTTCTTGCAGGATACAACCATGCAGCTCATGGGACACATACAACTACACAAAAATTCCAGGAAATGCTAATGGATACTGGATATAACAGCTCATAACAGCAGCTCACATGGCATGGGATGAGAAGAAATTTCTTCTGAGGTCATCATCTCCTTCCCTCTAGCCATCTTTGCTTTGTGTCATGCTAGCACTTCCCTGGATAGTAGGTCATGCCTCTACTAACTTTCATTGCAGCTATGCTTGGTGGGCTCAGTCAGAAATAAAGACACTGACACCCTGTACTGTCAAGTGAATATCAAGTGAATGAACAGCCTCTGCCCCAAAGAGCCTGTCTCTGTGTACAAAGCAAGATACAGCTGGCAGGCACTGGCAGAGGAACAGAAGGAGCCAGTGGTTTCAGTATATTCCAACAGCCGATGCAAGGGCCTTTGGCATGGACATGGCATGAGTCCTATGCAGGCTCACAGGGCACTAACAGACTCTGATCTAACCCAAATCAAACCCCTGCAACTGCTGCAGCAAAACAGAATGAGAGATTCCAACACATCCTGGTAGGTCTCCACTTGGCCCCAAGGAGACTTGCACAGGAAAAACACTATCAACTAGAGACACTGAGTCTTTGGGGCAGGAGCTAACAAGAAACAGCTGGCCCAATAGGAAAATGTCCTGATTTGGTGGTTCTTCACATCAGATCCCCTTTACAGCCCTCTGGCAATGTGAGAGGCAGGCTGCTCCATCAGCTTCCAGTACAAGAGGCCCTGGACAGGGAACAGCCATGGACCTGCAGGCACCAAGCAATTATTCTCACCGGAGAAGGAGGCATCCAACATAACAGTGTGGCAGCTGAAGGGTCTCCACATGCAACTCCCCAGTTGCTGCCTGCAGACCTCACATCTGTCCTGATGTATCTACTGATCTTCCCCTGATGAGCTGCTCTCCGTGGACACAGCCCTCTCCAGGCTGTCCTGGCCTAGATTTAAGAAAAGCAAGACTCTCCTCGGTACTCTCAGGGCCCACCTACTAAGATTCTCCAACAGCAGAGCTCTGCTGGGAGGCTCCTGCTCACAGGGGCACATGGAAGTCTCCAACTCTTTGAGTAAAGGCAGAGGAGGAGCCCACCTAAGAATTTCTGTATCATAACCTCCTATCAGATATATCCTTGATTGTCTTTGGTTTCACCCCTCTCCTCACTGCCTTTCTGCACTGGTTCATTGCACACATACCCTCAGACCCTGCTGTGAGAAGAACATTCAGATTCAAGAGGTCTTCAAGGGGCAGCAAAGCTATCTTAGCAACATGCCCACTCGTGCAGGGAGCTGGCAGCAACAAAAAACTGGCAGTGACTTTGCAGAGAAGAGCTACAGCTCAAAACAGCTGGCAGACCCCAGGCTCCAGCATAATGGTGTCAGCAGAAGACACAGACACCTCTTCGTTGCCCCTGATCCCCCTCACCTGCTGCCAGCAGGGAAGGATGACCCACGTCCCACGCACAAATATAGCCTGCCCCCAGGAGCAGCAGAACCCACAGACCTCTGCATGAATATGCCTTCTCTGTTAGGGGTCTGCTCCTGCTATGCCCTGGTTTCAGTATTCTGATGCAGATTAAGCAAGAGATGGAGTGGACATCAAAACTAGTCCTTCACTAGAGAAAGGGGTGGGGGTCTCTTGTCCCTTAGCTCTGAACACAAAAAGCGATTGTGGGAATCTTAAGGAAGCTAGAAACCAATTTTATCTTAGAGATCAAATATGTTACCGGGCTGAGTGAGTCTATTAAGCTGCTTGATAACCCCCTCACTTTCCTTTCCCCTTCATTAGGCTTTTTTATATCCGCGCTCCCTCCCTCCCCCCGCTCCCGCAAGCTGTCAGGGTAAACAGCAGATTTCTGGTCCCAAAAGTTGTCCTCTGTTTGACAGACTGTTTCTTGTGCTGCATACAGGTTTGTACAGGGACCAGGCTGCCCCTGTGTCATTCTCTCCCCACCCTCCAACACCCCCAAACACAAACAGCACTCACTGTCACAACCACAGGCACCTGGATATAGGGCTGCTCGCCCCAATGGCACTGACCTTTTTCTTCCGATCCCGAGAACGGTTCCTGCGCTTGCGATTGGATTCTTCCTTCTCCTTCTGCTCCTGCAGAGCCTGAGCCTCAATATCTTTTATTTTCTTCAGCTGCTTAGCTGCTTGAGCCATGGCTGCTCAGACTGCAGTCCCCTCCAGAGCTCACACCTGCACTTTCCGTGCAGCACCCTCCGATTCCTGGCCAAGGAAGTATGTTCCCCTCACTGAAATGCTGTCCACCCAGATGAATGTGAAAGCAGTAATGAGAGGAAAATTGAAAGCAGTCAGTAAGCCCCAAAGGACAGCCAATGTCTCCAGGTAGTTGCTAGATGCAGTCTGGGACACCTTTATAAACCATTAATAATCCCAAATCCAGCTGTTCCAGAGGTTCTATGCACCATTGCAGCAGCCCGACTGTGCTGGCACATCATACAAAAGCCGTCTTGTGGGACAGGACTCTGGATTGGTGCTGTGCTCTCTCCCTCACTGTTTCTCCTGCAGTATGAGAAGAGATGCAGGCAGGCAGCCACAGGAAGGAAAATAACTCCCAGCAATTAATGCATGATGACAATAGAGAAGCAGTGAAAAAAGAGGCCGATGCATTTCATCCGACTCCTGAGCTCTCTGTAGCAATGCCTAAAGAACAGTAACCTGCATATATTCAGTCAGGGGCTTTACCACTGCAGTGCTGCTGAGGCAGGCACATATTCCAGTCTCTCCAATTTTCTTCCTCACAGTCAGTCTCTGTGCAGCAGCTGCATCACTCACTCACTCCCTGGGTTATGAGTCCATCTTCTGAAAGATGAAAGAGGAGCAATAGAGAATGGCTGCATCGGTTAGCAGGCAGGCAGCATCTCTGCTCAGAAAACAGCTGATACTGCAAAGGATGTGCCAAGTACTGGAGCAAAGTGCAGCTTAGCAGCATCCTTTCCTCCTCGCATCTCTCCGCTGAGTGAGCAGCAAGAGGAGGGGAGGGATCTTAGCTGTGAACAGGAGACAGAAATGCAGGGTTCAGTCAGCTCTTTACACAGCAGCAGCAAAGTCAGCCCAAGCTACCAGCTCCTGCCCACCCAGGCATCACCAGAGCTCAAATCCTCTCTGAGGATACTTAGGCAATGCTCCCAGAGACTCAGTCATCCCTTCTCCACGCACAGCCCTACATTTCATCTGCAGCTGTGTTCCAAAAGCACAAACAATTCCATGTTGGAACCCAGGGGTCAGGCCTGGAGGAGTAACTTGGATTCCTGCACATGGCACCAGTGTGTAAGGGGGCCAGGATTAAACCAGGATGGGGTTTTTGCTGTGGGTTCTTCAGTGGGGATCACACTAGCACCTGCAGCAAAGTGTGCTTATCTGTTCAGGCACTTCTGAGCAGCCCTGCCTTTATCAGCTTAATTCTCGTGCCTTGGAGAAAATGTTGCCTAGGTGCAAACCAATGGGCAAAGCACCCATGGGAAAACCATCTGCACAGGTGGAAGCTCTGCAAATGCTGCACTTTTCTGGAACTGGCTCCCCAGATTCTAGGCAGTAATGGTCTCTTTGTGTTAAAAGATGGCAAAGCAGGGAATAATGTCAATTGCTCAGCAACTACCTGACCATCACAGGTTATTTAGACTGGCAAGGAGCTGAGATACAAACTTAATTGTAGAGACAGTGTAGGTCACCTTTTTGCTAGAGTAAGTTTTCTTGCATTTTTTCCCTTTGTTTCTTTTCCCTTTGAAGTTCTCCCAGTTCTGCTGCTTCACCCATAGACCAAGGAGTGTGCTAAAATCAGAAAAAAGACAGGTGCATCACACAGTTTTTAAAGAATATGATGACTGATAATATAGAGGATGTCCTAATAAAATATGAAGAATGGGAAATTATAAAATTTTACAATGTGTTTCCTAGTGCAGCTTTAATTTTGTCTATTTTACCCACATCGATAAATAATACACTTGAGTCTAGATATAGCTGCACATCTTTTTATAACAATGGTCTGTCAATGCCCATGAAAAAAAATTACAAAATTAAATAGAAGCTGCAGAGTTAAAACGCTCCACAGACAGAAGGGAGCTGGGAGCACAACTGGACTATCACCCTAATTGAGCCTCCTCCACACAAGTTCTTTGTAGGCTATCTGAGGCTGAGGAAACATTACCTTTGTTCAACAACAGGCACATGGGGGGCAGCTGTCAAAATTAACTATAACATGCTGGGAGTGCCTCACTTCTGGATGTTGGACTTTGCATCCTAAATCTCTGCTAGTTTGCAATTCTTTCTGTGAAATTTCCTGATTTTTAAAACAGGGAACTCAGGAACGACACCAAGTGCTGCTATATGCAACAGCCTCGTTTCTCACCAGGTGCACGCAACCACTGGGCATCAACTGCTCAGTGCCAGGGGCCACCCCGAGCTCCTTGTACGACCCGCAAGGATGTCTGAGCCTTTGCTCGAGTCCTGCCTTCCAGGCTCCAAGGCTTAAACGGGGTCAGACTTCAGAATCCAGGCCCACTCCGTGCCAGGGCCTGCACCCTGACACCCAAGGATGGCTGTGCTGCACTCTGGGCTTTGGCACACCAATTCTTTTTTTCCCCGATGTCAAGACAGCGCTGCTGACACTGCTCCACGGCATCAGTCAGCGTGAGCAGCCGCCCTCTGCCTGTCTGCGGCAGGACTCGGCCTCCTCCTACACACAGATCCCACCTCTTAACTCCTTAGAAGGCAGAGCAGAGTGAGCACAGGGCAGGAACAGGCAGATAACCGGGAACTGATGGATGAGCTGCTAATGCTAGTCAGGCTTTGCATGTTCACAGCTTCGGAGGACACTTTGGGCATGCAGTGGAGATGCCTCAGCTGCTAAAACGCAAAATCCCTAAGTTTGCTCTGGGGAAAAGGAGCAGAGCCCACCAGCTCTGGGCACTTGAACCAGTTTGTTGAGCCTAGGAGTCTCTTGGAAAGCTTTTTATTTTGTCACTGCTGCTTTTAACCTGCTAACCTATTTGCTGGCTTTTGCATCAGGCACCACATTCTTTCTTTTTTTGCACAGTGAGAAGCATGTGAAGGGGAATGTGTGAGACCTCAGTTATCTATTTCTCTTTTCCTGTTCCAGGCAGCCTTATGCAGTGTTACCAGATGCTCCAAACAAAGGGCTGGGGGAAAAAGCAGCAGCATTAAAGAATAGGGACATTTGATTTTGAGTGACCATAAGGGAAACACTTTTCAGAGGAGGTGCAAGTCCCATTCACATGGGTGTAACCAGCTGCCAAATCAAAGAAAGCCTCATGCCATGGGCAAGCTATTCTGCAGGTGCAGACTCTAACTAGTTGAGTGGCCATTCTTGGAGTCTGGATATGCTTAGGCATAGCTAGCCTAAGGTTTTTCACCTCTGCCTGCAGGTTTATACCCAATAAAGCCTTCAGACATGTTTACTTGGATGTTTGGCTGCCATTCTTTTTAATGCACAATGAGGCACTCATTCGAACAAAAATAATGAAAATATTCTAATGATTCTACAAAGAAACACAAACTGCACACAGTGAGGCCTGAAGGAATCTCCCACATACTAGCAGGCATAGAGTTCAGGAGGCAGCCCTGTATCACCACAGAATTGCATTAGGATTGTCTGCCCTTTGCTTTACGTGACCCCACTGGAGCAGGGGTTGGAGCAAATGACTGCCGGATGTTCTTCCAATGTCGCTCATTCTGCAGTTCTGTGATACATGAAGGGACTGCACATGATAGCAGGTAAACTCTAGCCTGAAAGAAAGGCAATAATGGAGCACAGAAAATTCTGACTGATACAGAGAATACACAAAGTGAAAAAAAAAATCATTATTTTACATGAAAAGGAGAATCAGAGACAGCATATTTAAAATAAGCAAAAAAAAAAATCCCTCCCTAATCTTTCCACTTAACATAAAAATGAAACATGGAATCCACTCCTGTGGAATGCTGTGAAAACAAAGAAATACATGAGTTAGATAAATTTGGGTAGGATAGGTCCACCACACACTATTGAACATGATGGAACTACAAGGAAAGACTGAGAGAACTGGGTTTGTTCAGCCTGGAAAAGAGAAGATTTAGGGGTGACCCAATTGCAGCCTTCCAGTACCTGAAGTGAGCCTACAAGAAAGATGGAGAAGGACTTTTTATAAGAGCATGTAGTGACAGGAAGAAGGGGGAATGACTTGACACTGACAAAGAATAGGCCTAGATCACATCTGGGAATAATTATTTTTCCTGTGAAGTTGGTGAGGTGCTGGCATGGTTGTGCCACCACAGAGGTGCTGTGGTTGCCCCATCACTGGAAGCGTTCAGGCCAGGCTGGATGGAGCTCGGAGCAACCTGGCTTAGTGAAAGGTGTCCTTGTACACTGCAAGGGGCTGGAATTGGTTGACCTTTAAGGCCCCTTCCAACCCAAACTATTCTATTATTCTATGGTTTGGGCCCGGTCTTCTTATCTAGAGGCCCTTAAAGCACAGGTTCATTGAAATGCTGGAAAGGGATGCTGAAGGGAAGATGAGATGCAGAGAACTTTTCAAAATACTGTTCCTGGCCATAGCATTGATCCTAAACCCCTGTCCCTGTGGCCCGGTGTGTTACTGCATAACTGATCATGACTGGAAAACCACTAGACACATTAATTGAAAAATACCACTAAGTCCCTGCCTGCCCACAAAGCAGAGCAAAGAACTTCAACTTGAAGCAAGACTTCAGATAGTCCCAGGTTCAGACTCCATCTGTAAATCAGAGGGATTATTGATCTAATGTACTTCAGGTATAGCCTGAAAGACACCAAAAGCATCATCTGCCATCCCCAGAAAAGGAAGGTGCACGTCAGTAGATGAATAACTTTTACCAGTGCAGCTGAGAGACATACTTGCATTTTTCTAGGGCTAGAACTGTTTCCCTGTTCAAACTCATTTTCCTTATCACCTTACCTAGAGCAATATTGTATTCTGCAGACCCTGACTATAAAACAGTTACATGCATCTGTACATAAGCTGTCAGAGTTTCCATACAGTGCTACCTGACAACATCACAATTTCCTTTTCTATCTTTTTTCTGCACCAACATTTGCTGCTTGGACTTGCTGAGCCCTGCACAGAATTTGTGATGAAGGATCTTGTGGACAGCAAATAGGTTTCCAAGCAGATCAGAGTGCCTGTCTCACAGCTGGATATACAGAGAGATGATCAAGGGTGTCTGCAATGGCCTCTAAAGACACTGTTTTTTTGCAGTGCTTTCCTTTGTCCCCAGCCTTTCAGCCATCACCTGCTGACCCCTTGCTGTATATACCCAGGCAGTTCTGATCACTTTCTGTGGACCAACTTCTGCGATTTGCTTTGGTCTCAAGAGCGTGCTCACCAACACAATGCAAAGGAGGACAAGGACACTCCTAAAGTAACTGCAGTCTAGCCTACTTCAGACTGCAGAAGATTTTTATCAGAGGGGAACAGCAACTTGAACCTGCTCCCGTGGAGAATAGCTCCTCCCAGCAGGACTGACTGAAGCCCTGGTCTAGGAAATCTGCTGACCAGTAAAAATTCAGTTCTTCCTATGTGACACTCTTTTTCCTTTCTCCCAAGATACCAGAGAGGATTTCATCCCTACCCAATTCTAGGTTCAGAGCTGTTGTCTTGGTACCTCCCTAGCTACTAGGATTTGAATTGATGCTTAGCTCTCTGATGGGGGGAAGCAGCATGCCATCTGAATGGTCTTTGGCATCAGTGGTAGCTAGTTTTCAAATATCTGTCTTGAATTTTGACAGCATGATTTAAAAGTCAAGTTAACTGGAAGTAGGTACCTCTGCCATACACGTAAGATCGTCCTGAGTAGGGGCTTACACTTGGGACGTTCTCAGTTAGGAAGCATTTGGCCTATGACTGATACCAAGCTTCTATGTGCTGTGTATGGTTGGTAAAAAAGGGACCCTAGAGAACTGCTGCACATAAACAAAAGCTCATTGTCTTCACCGTTCATGCAGGAGAAGTAGGAAATGGACTTAGTAATTTCACTAAACTCACCACATAATTTTTTTTGTCCAACAGTGATTTTTATCTTCTTTGGAGAAATCATTTGGGAAGCATCTGGAACTGCAGATGATCTCTTGTTGCTGCTTGTTCTTGTTGGGTAAAATGGGGAAACAGGGGATGACAGAGTTTCAGTAAACAGACTTTCTCCTTTAGCTGGAAGGTACCATGTGCATATATTAGCCAACATGTTAGTAGAAAATTTTCAAGGATTTTATTTAATTGCCACACAGCACCATATTTATGACCTTTTCCTTGAAAACAGATTATTTTTACTATGATAACTCTGTTACCTCAATCACATACTGGGATTCTACTATGTGACACAAATGACAAACATACTGACAACAGTCACTATCTAGAGTTCACAGGGCAAAGTATTTGGCAAGGGAGAACAAACAAATTCTGACAGAGGAAAATCAGGAAAATTATGACACAGAATGAACAAGGTCATTATGTGCCAGTTTCACATACAGAGCTGTCCAACAGAATAGAACCACCCATAAGGAAGGAAGCAAATTCCTGACTCCCTCTGCAAGTTACTGCAGCTGTTTCAAGAGATTAAGCATGTAGCTGGAGTCCTGCCTTGCTCTAGGTGAAAAATCAATGTTTGGTGAAGTTGCTGAGATTCTCTGTATTCGGGGCAAAAGTATTTTACATTCAAAACTCAACCTCAGGCATCTATTTTTAGGTAAATTATTCTGGCTGACAAGCTGTGAAGATAAAAGATGCTGCAGGCCTCACCTCAGCTGCTGTAAACTTGGTCTGCCTCAGACAATCTGCATTCCTCTGTTACTTGCAGAGATCTTGCAGAGATCGGATCTCAGCAAGAAGCTATTTCCCTGAGCTGGGATCCTAATTAAAATGGTTCAGTTCTTAGCCTTTTCTGGATTATCTCACTGATGAGCTTTCAGAACTGCTGTAACCCTTTAAGATCATTCTCCTTTCAATTAGTCTCTTTCAAGAACCACAACTCTAGTCTCCCAGACAGTAGTTTGTTGCTGTAGGTTGCATTCAAACTCTTCCCTGCATACTGAGAGCCAGAAGCAGACATTTTGGTTCACCTATCAACTAATTTAGGACAAACCTGACAGTGCTGAACAGAGCAACTCTCCCCATGTCCCCAGCATGATACCTGGCCGTGGCACTGCAGAGCCTGCAGGAGCAGCTGTTCAAACCATGCTCTGTGGTACCAAAGGTTCTTGCTCTTCAAGGTAGCCAAATTTCAAACCTGTTTTGGCTTGGCAACTCTCTCTCAAAGAATAAAAAATCACACCAAAAAAGAAAAAAGAAAAAAACCAAACAAACCCAAAAACCCCCGAAAAATCAACTCAACACAAAACCCTCCAACACCCCCTCATTCAGTCATTCTCTAATGGTAGGATTTGATAGTTTGTTGCACAAGATTCTAAAAAAGAGGTCACCTTGTTCATGGCTCCCAAGTGCGGTTATGATCAAGTCAGCCCACACAAACTGAGGCTGGGTTTTTTGCTGCTATTTTTTAATTAACAATCAGTTAACAATGCAGCCTATTTGATCAAATAATGATTTTTATAAACAGCTTGCCTTCTTGAAGACAACCTTGTGACAGCACGTCTGTGGAAAAGCCTTTCGAAGGTTCTTGTGGCCACCAGGTCTTTATATGGCTCGGGCCTGCCCTCGAACCACAGGAGGCTGAGGCAGTGGTTCTTTCCTGAGGCTTATCATGCTTGTCACAGGGAAGGTCTGGCATCGATCACACACACTGTGCTTCCCTCTAGCGTTGTTAGAGCTCTGAGCTTGTGGAGAAGGTGCGGCGACAGAGCGGGATGGCACCCCAATGATTCAATTGTGCCTTAAAGCTGCAGGACAAACCTTGCTGGGTAAAACGTCTCGTTCTCCTTCTATTCGAGGTTCTCATTACAGATGAAAGAGCAGCTGAAACGGGTGGGGGAAACTTCAAACACACACTGCCAGTTTGAAAGGACGCAGGTCAAAATTACCAACTGAAGCTGACAAAACCCAGGACCACGCTGTGTTTTGGACAGCCCTGGCAAAGAGGAATTCGAAAGTGGTGATTTCTGGAGAAGCTTCAAGTTTCTTCTGAACTTTTCTCTTATTAGAATAAGGGATTCTAAGTCTAGATAAATTCTAGAAAAAAATTAACATGACAACATCTCATAAGTGAAAGTATCACCTCTCTTTCAGGAGAAAAGGCCTACAGGGAATCATTCTCCCAGGAACAAGTATCAGGGACAGCATTCAGCACTCAAATGGAAGAAAAAAAATCCACACGCACAACTGACATCCAAAATGGCTCAACATAATTTATTTTTTTATGTTAAAATGTACAGAGTTCTTTTGAAAGTACTTGCTAGAAAGGGGAAAAAAAAGTGATATTACATACAAGGAGAGGAAGGGAGACCATCCAGCCAGGAGCGTATGACATGGAGAATTACAAAGGCATCTAGGCACCCCCTTCCCCTTAGCTTACAAGTCACCATGAACAAAGTACAAAGAGGTTACAAAACAGGAAAAGCAAATATAAACAGACAGGAATAGACTCAGCTTCATTTGTACATGCGGCTTTTAGAGGCATCTGGAGCTCCTATTCACACACTCTAGAGATCTCTTTAAAGAGAATTTTATCTTTCTTAAAATAGTTTTTAATATTCTACAACAAAGATAAAAAATTTTAAAGATGGAATGAAATGAAAAAGCTCTTATTTTTAAAAGGCATCGAAGTCACTAACAGTGAGTTTTTTTAATTTCTTTTAGAAGATTACCCAAGTTATCTTGCTAAAAATACATTTTTTTTAAACAGAAGTGAAAAAATGGTAGGTACCAATATTACTGCGTTGGATAATTTCTTTTTATATATAGAAAAGAACTTTTTTTTTTCTACAGTAGTTCTACAGTCACAAAGGTTTGTGGAAAAGGGAGCTGCCCAATTGATAAAAAAACCCATACAAAACCAAACCAAACATAGAGGCAAACAAACTAAATTCATGGCCCTCATTTCAACAGCTTCTCCTCCTGTCTCAGACCCACCCCCACCCCCAGGAAGCAGTGACACAGCTGAAGATCTAAGAAGAGAGGGCAGCACAGTGCGCTTTCTACACGGGTTATTTGGAACTGGAATAGTATATACAGAGAAATGGGGTCCTACACAGCCTTATACATGCTCAAAACTAAACAGAAATAAGAAGTGGAAGTCCTTTGAATTCTGCCTTTTATGGTTAGCAGTTACTGAAGGAAAGTCCATTTTAGTGCATCTGAAGAAACCCCAGCTTTTAGATTCTTTTGGTTTAAAAACAAAAGGAATTAGTCTTATTAATGTGTCTGTATTTCTACTTCATATACAATAAAAAAAGAACTTTACATTAAAGGGTTGTCCCTTTTTGTATTGGGTGACATGCCAGCAGTGTAGCCAAAATTAATGTAAATTGGATTTTGCAGTAATAAACAGCAAAATCCTGCCGCCTAGATCCTGCTATGGTGTTGGGACGGTTTCACTGCTGTAAAAGAGGCCGATTCCCTTCTTTTCCCACACTAGATCAAATGTGTGGCTGTTCCTATAAAATGGATATCAAACACAGTAAGAGAATCAGGGAAAAACATCACTGACCCCCAGAAAGCGGCACATTCAGCACCTTCCTACCCCAGACCCGGAATGGAAGAGTGACAAGGACACCACAGGGTTCTCATCCCAGCCACCAAATGCACACTTTATTTTCCAGCATTTCCCAAGCCAAGAGGTTAACTGGAAACAGCTGCTTCTGAGCTCAGTCTGACTTAAAGGCTCAGAACCAAAATCCTCAGCATTTCCAAGCAAAAAAAGCAGTTTGGGAGCTCAGAGCTGTGGCTGACTTGCAGGTCACCAGAAGAGCCTGTAACCATTTTCTAAAACCTAACAGACCATTACCCACCCTGTCCTCTTCACGACTGCTGAAGGGATACCAAACAAGCTCTCTCTTGAGATGCTTCCAGCAGTTCCATGACAGAACATGTGTGCATGCATGCACGCGTGTGTTCACGTGCATGTCTGGGTGGTGAATGGGATCATTTTAAAGTTACATTATATTTTCAGCATAAAACATACAATTTCAATTAACTCATCTACAAAAACACCAGTGTGAATGGTTTATTGTTTACATCTAATTCCAAATTTTACTGAGGGTGAGGGAGCCAAGGAAAATTAAAGATTTTTCCTGACTCGCAGAAATAACGTTTATCCTCTGTGTCCCCTTCCAAATCTCCCAATAAGTGCCTCCTGCTAGAAGTAGGAAATGTTAGGTAGGGTTTAGAGGGAAGGGTTGTTATTCTTTGAGATGTCAAACATTTTACATGGCTGCAGCACTAGAAACTGCATACAGAGGGGCACAGGGGAGGGAAAAGGACATACATTGAAAAAGAATTTAGGAAGATGATTTCACGTTACACATAGTCTGTCCACTTTGTCAGCAAAGTAAGGCTCTTTTTAAATTATGAGAAGATTTTGTGCATGTTTCCCCTCTAAAAAGTGATTTTAGCTGTAAAATGTTTGAGGATTGTGAAGAAAAACAAACAAACAAACAAAAACCAAAAAAATAAAGACCAGGCTTCCTAAAAAATAAAATAAACCAAAGAAAATCCCTCTAAATCTACAGCAATATTTTAACTGGAAAAAGGTCCATTTTCTCTGGTTCGTCAGTATAAAAGGTTCCTTTATTTATATTTATTTCAGTTTTTAGGATGCAAGTTGATCTTGCTCATCTTCTCATGTATGGTCCATTAAGAGACTGCTTGGGCACCCCAGCAGCATTCATGTAGCTGTGATGGGAGGGGCCAGTATACATCATGTTTCCATGAGGATTTGGCTGCATAGGCTGCTGGGTATAGGCCTGGCTCCCCATCATTCCCATCTGCATCTGCATAGGATACTGTGCTGTCTGATTCATGTAGGCAGGGTTACTATGGTAACTGCTGTTCATCATGGGCTGTGTCATCCTGTAGCTGTTCATGGCATTCAGGGTGTTCATATTCATGGAGTTCACGTTGTACGGGGTGGTTGGCATCAGGTTGACTCCCATGTTCATGCCCCGCTGCACAGCCAAGGTCCGAGGCCCAGCCTGCATGGCGACGGCAGGGGGGCTGCGGCCGTACAGCTGCTGCTGGTGTGCGGTTGCTGAGGGCAGGGGGGCTGATTTGGAGCGGATGGAAATGTGCCCCTTAACTGGCATCTGCCCCTGCAGCCTCTGGGTATGGGGAATACCAATATTGGTAGCAGACATATTACACTGAAGCAGAGGTGATGTGAGGTTCATGGTGGTGGATGCCAGGTTTGGTGGGGGTGTCATAGTGGCTTGTGCTTGTGGGGTGCCAGCCAGAGGGTGAGAGGGAGCCAGCTGAGCCAGCCCTGTGTTGGAAAGAGAAACGCTGGTTGCATAGGAAGTCACGGCAGGAGAATGGCTATAAGGCATGGCATGAGGGTCCATAATGGTGTTTGTCAGCTGCTGCAACTTGGCTAAACTGAATGTGGCTGATGGTTGTGAATAGCTCCCAGCACCAAAATCCCCCGGAATCCTCTCATAGATACTTATGTTACCAGTGCTGCCTGATTCAGGTATTTCCATGATCATAGGTGCTGGGGTGAAGCTGTTGTTCATGCTACACTGAGATAATGGAGGTTGCTGCTGGGGTGGAGGTGGGGGCTGTGGCTGCTGGGACTGAGGCTGCTGCTGTTGTGGCTGTGTTGTTGGTTGCTGGTTACTTGGGGGCCTTTCTACTACACAGCTCTGAGGTGACTTGATATTACAGTTTGCTGCAGGCTGGACACTGTTCTGCTGTATCATGCTGCAACTGCTGCCAATGTTTGCCATTTGCTGAGTGACAACACAACTGTTCTGAGTGAGGCTGCTAGAAGAAGACAGTCCTCCATATGAACAGCTGCTCTGGGAAGAGTTATTTCCACAAATGCTGCCTCCCATAGTGGAGTCATAGCTGCTGGGGTTTTCATAATTCTCTGTAGTGCTCTCAATGCTGCCAAGGTCACTGAAGCCACTATCCACCACCTGCTGAGAGTGGTCCGATACTGAAGGCACATCCATCATGGGGCTGGTCTCCATGTTCTGCATAGAGGGTGCGGACAGGGATCCTTGTTCAGGACTTATCTGTGTGTAACTGCTCTCCAGAGCAGGCACATTTGGGCTGTTGACAGAACGCACAGACTGGCTGGGGTGGGACTGAACAGAGGATATTGGACTGTTGTGTTCTGAGGCCTGGCAATCTTCAACCATTGATATCTGAGGATCCTCCTCAGTCTGGGTATAACTCTGCAACGTCTGACAAGCTGCAAGAGTTTCTTCACAGTCCTGGTAAGCTACATCATGCTCATTGCTTTCCTCCTGTGTCAAGGACTGGACTGCTTGAACAGTTTCAAGATCCAGTTCACTATGAGGAATCTCTTCCTCTTCCTTTAATTCAATTAACCCCTCTTTATTACTTTGCTCTTCTTCACGATCATCTTCAGACCCAGGGACATGCTCTGAGCCCACTGATGCCTCATTGGAAGCCTGCTCTTCCTCAGATTCTGCCTCTGCTTCATCTTTTTCTTTTGCATCTTCTCTACTGCTTGGTATGCTTGTTTCTAAAAAACATTCTTGCACCTGAGGCTCCTCCTTCACCCCTTCTTTAACAGGCTGTTCCTCCAATCCTTTTTGCTTTAGAGACTCCGGATGACCATCATCTTCATCATCAGCATCGTGATCTTCGTTTTCATTTGTCACAACTGCAACTTCCTCTTCTTCCTCATGGTCACGCTCAGGTTCGTCTAATTCTTGCTGCTCTTCTTCTGATTGCCTCTGCTCTTCTGAAATCCGTGGCTTCTCCTCTACTTCCTCTTCTATCTCAGGCTCTTTTACTTCCGGCACTGGACTGCTGTTGCTGTCCACAGGAGAAACTGCTCTTACTTCACTACTGGCTGTATCTTCCTCTTCTCCCTCTCCTACCTCTTCTGCTTCCATATTTACGTCTTCCTCTTTCCTTTCCTCAGTGAGAGGTACATCTTTCTGCTCAACACATTCTTCTTTATCTGTAATTTTGGCCTTACGCCCTGGTTTTGAATTAGCTACCACTTCATCAACTATTTCATCCTGAACTGATGGTGGCACCTCTTCCCGGTTCAGTTTAAAACCTGGTTTTCGACCAGGTCTTTTCTTCCAGTGGACTGGTTTTCGGCTTTTCCCTTTTGGCCATCCCTTCTTCTTTTTCAGAGGTGTCGAAGTATCTGGCTCAAGTGAGGAATCCTTTGCTTCACTATTCCTCAGCATAGATAATGGTTTCAAGGGTGTGCTACCTGAAAATACAAATTGAAAGACAGTGTTCAAACATTTTTGTTTGACCCAAGCATTCATGGAAGCCTTCCCAAGTATGCCCAACATGTTTATCAACTTCAATATTAGCTTAGAAATTTACTATAATTTATTTATTAGCTTAGAAATATTAGCTTAGAAGGATCAAGGTCTGCTCATTAGCAGCATGTTGCACATTACATTTTCAAAGAACATCAATCTTTTCAAGGTTTTCCATGTTCAAAGCTCTGAGCCTTTAATACACAATTCAAATTAAGCTCTAAGATATATACTGAAGTCCTGAAAAGACAAATTTTATTTATAAAATATGTTCACAAGTGAATGTGTTGCAGCGTAAACAAACATACGAAGTTGCAGTAAAAGCATGTTTCCATTTAGATCTGTGCATCTATTTAAGAAAGGAAATATTTTCACTTTTTTCATAGCCTTACGCTTTTTAATGCCAATAGAAATACACAGATGCCTGGATTTGGCTAGTAATTTTTTTGAATTGAAGAAATCATTAAAAGGAAGCTGAATTTCTCTTTCATCTTTTATTTGATGAAGCAAGATTTGCATTTCAGTCACTTTCCAAACACTCAAATAGCTCCAGAGCTTATACAGCCAGAAAAGAATGTGATCGCTTACTGAGAACTTCCTGGATCGTATAAGGCATTCCCTGAATGAATTTTGGTTTGAGCGTGTCAATTAGGACAGCCAGTGATATTTTATACAACTGTATAAAGCTGGGTTACTCTTGCCCTTTGCTCAGACAGGAATTTACTTTAAATACCTCCCTCCAATTATAAACATTCTGAAAAAATTCTGGGTGTTAAAAAATGAATACTGAATTCAAAAATCAGGAACTCCTGGTGTCATCAAAAAATAAATACTTGGAATGTGCATAAAGAAAAGAAAGGATCTGCTGCAGTCAGCCAGCATATTGTTGCACAGGAAGAAGGTAACACTATTTTCACAGTATTTATCAAAGCATTAACACTTAACCCTTAGAAATAAAACCCACCTCTTAAAAAAACCCATCACTATTTCTCTTCCCTGTCTTCCACATTTTGTATCTACAACAGAGGATTAGATTTACCACATTCACAGTAAACCTTACATGTAGAAATAGGAAAAGCAAAATAATACAGCTCAGCCATTACCAAGCTTCATATCCCCCTACACAATACTACTCAAATTGCATAGATTTGGTAGAAAATAGAGAAACAAACTTTGTTTTTGACACCACAGAACACCTTCTGTCTTCCAGAATGCCTAACCCTTACTAAAAACTGGCCTCAAACCACCCTACACTATCCATTCTCATGGCTGCCCTGAAAGCAATCAGAACCAATCAAAATTCTCATCAGACACCCATTTAAGAAATTGCAATGTTGCATTTCAGGGAAATCTTAAAACACTTTCAATGAATTGCCTCAGCTAGACATTAAGCTCTCAGCAGAAAAATCTGGCCCCTAGTCAGAAAGTTAAAAGAAGAAAAAAAAAATCACAAGCAGGTTTCTGTAGTGATGGGAAAACCTCCAAAAAATTTCTAAGATTCTTATAAACATTCCTACCTCGTAGTTATGATTACAATACTCTAAATCTGAACCATGTTAATTGCTGCAACGCTGTATTTTTGAATTGTCATGAGGCAGTGCTGTCCCCCTCACCCAGCCTAATTTTTTATAAAAATAAAAAGCCAGTTGTTTATGATGAACATGTTTAGGTAACTGACAGCATGCTGTATTTTCTCTAAGAGCATTACAGTTTTAATAAATATATGCAAAGGCATCTGCACTGAAGGCAAAAGCAGCCAACAGATACTGTATGATTGCAGGAGCAGCAATTCCCTAAAATAATATGGTTACTACTTTATTACGTCAGAGGTTCTGACCAATTTGCAGAAGTTCAGGGGGAAAAAAAAAAAGCAACAGAAATGTGACAAGGGAGCAGAAAGCACTTAATGACAAGTACTTATAAAGTAGGTGAGCCAGAAATTTATCACTGTAGTATAAAATGGGTGTGAGTTAAAACGGTGACTTTCCAAGTACCATTTTGATCCCTGAGCACTTAATGGAATATTTGCAGTCTGCAAAGATGGTTAAAAATCACTGATTTATTTTATACAAGAATATGTGTGAGTGGAATCTCTAAAGGGATCTGCATCTCCACCAGAAAACATGCTTCAGAGGAGCACAAATGAAAAAGACTTAAAACAACTGATCTAAAAGATGTCTCTGACTCCATAGTCTTATTAATGGTGTTGAAATAACACAAATATGTATTTAATGAGTAATCTAATCACAACAGAGTTAAAAAAACCAATGGCACAAGATGACTGTGGATGTAGTCCCACTACACAAACTTAATGCTGTCAGCATATGTTTGCACTAAATTTACATAGTTATATGCTGTAGTAAGGATTAAGGGTAACTGATGCTAAATAGACAGTAAACCTGGCTATTATGGTAGTAATGCTTTTAGTATTACAGTACTTTGAGAAAAAATTCTCCTCTGGTAACCACAGCCTAACTAAAAGCCATCAATTAATGAGGAAACAATTTTTTCATGTGGGATAATGGCACCATACTGGTTTTTCACACAGTTGTTCTTATTTATTTTGCTGACTGCTTTGCACTGTGTAGCCCATCAAAGCAACAGGACATCTAATAGGCATAAAGAAGATTGCTAATGGAGTATCTAAATGACAGATGCTTCTTCTGAATTGTCAGTGGACTCTAAGCAACCACTCACAACCAAATTATTTTGTTTTATGAACTGAAGGTTCAGAGAACTTTAAGGAGATATGAGAAGCTGAGAGGGTGAACATGCAATGTGATGAAGAGGAGGATGTCAGAAGAGACAATTTAGTATTTCCCTTTGTTATGGAAAATTGGGAGCTTGCCAGTTCATTTCCATTTTATTTCTGTAAGTGACTCTGCTGCATAGGTTTTTCCACAATCACAGATACCAATTCCATTAGGAAAGCTGAATCAAAAGGATAGCCTGGGATCAGGTCATTGCCAATAAGAGTGAAATGTAATGCACCACATTTTCATAAAACTAGAGAATGTCTGAGGCTAGTTTGACTGGTAATTTATGCCTAACCTACATTTCAGCTGGATGTTACAAGCCAAAGAAAGCAGCTGGTTCTGTCATGAGCTGTTATCATCTGACACATATCAAACTTTCACCAGCGTACCATCAAACATACCATTATTGTCATCAGACTCCTCCTCATCTCTGGACTTCCTCTTAGAAGAGGGTCTATGCCTGAGTGTGTCTGGTGGGGCTAAGTGCCGAAAGTATCCACTGGATGAAAGTTCACTCTCCTCTTCTTCATCCTCCTCCTCCTCCTCCTCCTCCTCAATCTCAAATGTAGGCTCTAATCGGGGCATTGGTCGTTCAGAGTCTGAGTCCTCAAATGGTTCATCCAGCACTTCTGTGGTTTCTGAGATTGTCTCAGTGACAACACTGCTGTTATGGTGCTTACGCTTGCGGACCCGCCTCTTCCGATGAAGAATTGGTTTCTGAAACCGGAAGGTGGGAAAAGAGAAGACATTTTATCATGTGCAGTAGAAATAAAACACTAGATAAATACAAAACATGAACAGCAGAGAGCTCCCTTCTAGAATCCGGAGTTCACTAGAAATACTGACTGGCACCTGCCACTAGTTAAAATTTAAACAGCTGAAGCTAACAGCCCAACTGAAACAGCTGGTTTAGACACACTACAACACAGATTTGAGTAGCTTACAATAAGTTGCAAAAATGATACAGAAGGGAACTTTTTAGTGCAGCATCCCATGAAGAAACAATTTGCTTGGACACATTGATAGAATTCACATCTCCATGGTAAATAATTTCAAAGACTTTACACTCTGATTTCAGCTGTTTAGAGAGCATTTATGTTTTGCAAGCTTCTTTCTTAAGTAGGACTGTATCTGTCTCTATTTTGCATGACTAATTAAAACTTTAATAACTAAGTTAGAAAAAAATCAAAAGCACAAGATGGAAGCTAGAATCAAAAACCCCTCAAACTCCTACCTCTGATTCACCAAAAACCACCACTAGAAAAAGTCAGCAGGAAGTACCCTGCAGAGAGAGTTCTGGAACACTGAACACGCGCTCCCTGTACACTTGTGAACGGCACCACTCTTCAGAAAGCCCCAACATACTGACAAAACTGACTGGATAACATAGTCCGAAAGAACAAGAAATAAGGCACATACCTTTCGTTTCAACGTTGGCTTGGTGAGAACAGGTGGTGAGCTTGATCGAGGACTCACAGGCTCATCATCTTCCTCTTCACTACTCTCACTAAAACACCTCAGAAGTGCCCTATCACTATCACTGTAGCGCCGGGGTAATCTGTCGCAGTCCTCTGGGAATCTACATTTCAGTGGTTCTGTGTTCTTTTTCAACTGTCCCCTCCACCTTTCCATACCTTCACTGTGCTGCCAACGGGGAATTGCAGATTTTTCACCTTTGCCATACTGTCCCTGGGAAACTGCAGATTTTTCCTCATCTTCAGCATACCGGCCTCTTGAGGCTGGAGATTTCTCCTCACATTCGCCACATCTTCCTTGCAAGGCCACTGACTTCTCACAGTCACTGCACCGGCCTCGTGAGGCTGCTGATTTTTCCTCACATTCACTGCATCGTCCACTGGGAACTGCTGTTTTGTCCTCGATGGGCAATGCTGGCTCCTTCTCACAAAAGGGCTCATGAAGTTTTTTGCTTTTGCGGTTCCATCGACCTCTTCGTGATGGCTGACTGTTTGCAGGAAGACTATCCAGGGGAAAAATGTGCTTGTTTGGTCGTGCAGAATTGGCTGGAGCAACAATGTCTGGCTTTTTTTCACTCTCTGTTGGTGAGTAAGGCTCTTGCTCTTTCTTCTCCCATGACACGGATTTTACCATCTGATTTAAATAAAAACAAATAGATTTCACACTTCCTATTTCAGCATAAATGTCTATCCTGAATTTGATTCCACAAAAGCATTTGAGCAAAAAGTCAGAGGAGTTTAACAAAAGTGACTTTTAAAAATCCGGGATTAAAAAAAGACTTGACCTTTAAGAGATTTATGTAGTGCTACTTGCTGCTCCTTTCCTCACAGGTGATAATATATGTCACCTAGCTTCCCAAAAAGTCACTTCAGTCAGCCATTCAGTGGTGTGCCAGAATGCTAACTTTACCTTGCTACATTCAAACACAGTATTTGTGCAATTTTCAAGAAAAAAGTGAGAAAAACTTGAAGCTATTTTTCCATTAAAATGCACAATTAGTTTAATGTAAATACAGTAAGAGCAGATAATTTGCCTCTTAGTATTCTACTCAGGGCTCATCATCAATGATTATTCCCTAGACTACCCCTTGATGTTTTCTCTAGTTTTTATTTTCAAACTGAAACCATAAAGATACACAAACCAACCATGACTGCACTGCTTTTTATGATCATGACAAATGCACAAGCTTCACATTTGAAATTTTGTTAGTGCTGCCTCCAAAAGCATTAACTACATGCCACACAGAAATAAGAGATTCACTCTTACACTGGTCTCTGGATCCTTTTCTTTCTGCTTTTGTTGCTCTTCATTTTCCCCATCCTCTGTCTCCTCTTCTTCATCTTCAGAGACAACTGAGTTGGAAACTATAACAGGTGTCCAACGCAGACATTCTGCATCCACGTCAATAGGTCGGACATTAGTTCTAAGCTTTGCCATGTGTTCCTGGATAAGTTTCTCACGACGAATGATCACAAATCTGAACAGCAATAATAGTCTGATCAGTAACGAGTGACATACTGTACATGTTGCCATGTGAAACAGATATATCACAGAAAAATCTGTATACTCTCTATCAGTGCTGCCACAAGTAACTTCAGAGAGAACCTAAACTCATTAAAATAGTACAATTTGCAGTACCATCTGACTACCAGAGGAAGCATCTCACAACTGAGGGAACGTTAAAATTCTTTCCACTTCTTTTTAATGGTGAAGCCATTATCCTTCCATGGGTAACATTCAGCTGCAGAGTATCATTTTTATTATGGACAAGGGGCACACCATTTGGGGGATGGGCAATATAATGTGAAAGCTACAGAACAGAAATAAAGGGACTGCTCAAGGAAAGTTGCAGTCTCACTACCATAGTGCATTTTGTTCAAGGGTCAGAGAGAAATATCACTGGTTAAAGGTATACTGTGAGATGAGGACATACAACTGTTCTCAAGTTTTCCAAATAAGTTTCAACTTTAACACAAAACACAATAGAATACAACCCCACTCACCAAACCACTATGGTCTGAAACAAGACTAATTCCCAGTATTTCACCTGACTTGTCAGATGAGCAAGTAGTCTACCTCTATTCTATACCAAAACACTCAATCTCTCCCAATGATCTGTCCCACTCTTTGAGCAATCCATGTTAATCCACACAGTTTATGGCATTTTTGAGACACAGAGAAAAGGAGGGAAACAACTGTCTTCTCATTGACTGAAAATAAGGAGCAGATTTGCCTCTAGAGAAGGGAAGTTGCTGTTCTTTGCTCTGTTTTATGAGTGTATTAGACTGATTTTGCTGAGGAATCCCAAGAAAACACGACCAAGAGATCAACTTGCTCTATCTCATAGCAGCAAATGACCCGAAATTCCACATCTGCAGTGCTACACAGCTAGATATCTGAGCCAGCTTTGGCACGTAATGATTCTTGCATTGCACACGAGCACCACAGTCTCAGTATTTGGACACTGAAGTATTCAGTAAAATCAAACTTACTAAACGTTACTTGTCTTCAAACACCATTACATTTCAATGAAATACATCTGAAGGTATTTGAGATTACAACGGGGACTCCTGTACTCACTGATCACTGCGGAAGTCAAGCATTCGTAGGTGATGCAGAGTGGAAGTGATATCTTGAGGGCAGATTCCAGTCAGCTTACTCAATTTCTTGATGCTTAATTGCTTGTCACGTTGATGATAAAGGCACTCCAATATTACACTTTTCCAATAAGCCATGTATGACAGGCGCCCCAGGTCTGACAGGGGCTTCTCTGGTGATCCTGCTTGACCCTCACGCTTTGAAAGCAAATAGCCTAAAGATACACAAGAAAAAAAGTTTCAAAATGTTAGCTTTTGTTTCCACCCCAACTTCTACAAAGGCCTTATAAAATAGCTTAGTGCTGCCTACAAGATGTAGATGAGAACTCTGAAGGATACTTAGAGTTGTTGGGCCAATTTTTTATTTGTTCGTTTAAACTCCTGTTATTCAATGATTGAGTATGAGATTTCTGAACTCTGCTGCCATCAGACACTGACTATAGGTAATGCCACGAGATGGCAGCAGGTGCCCAACTAGAAACTACACCAAGCCTGAAGCACAATTGCAATAGCAATTTTGGAAATTACAGAGGAAAAGCATACTCTTAAAACTAGTATGACTAATAATTTTCTTGAAAACTCTCTACCGTCAAACTTCAGGACCATACTGGAGAGTATCAAGGTCTATTTGCAGAGATTGCATTAATTTAAGACTGATATATTACACACAGGTTCAATAAAGGCTGAGAGGTTACATTCTACACTCTGAGATAAAGGGGGGTGGATGGAAGAAGAAGACACATGTGCCTTCTCACTGCTGTTCTACCATAACCCGCATTTGTTGATTTCTCTAGAGACATCCTTGAGTTCTTTTGCTTCACCAGTATTTTCAGGAGAATAAAAACTTATCTACAGAAGATACCACTCTGATATAGTTCTACCAGTAGAGTTTTCCTCTGAATATTAACTCCAAAATCTGTATGTCCACAGGCAGGGCATAATAAAGTCCACATTGCTCTAGGCATAATAAACAACGTATAGTTACAGAGGAAGCTTCCCATGACATTGCTGACATACATGTACAAATCTTAGAATTATTTGTGTATTCAGAGCTTAAGTATGTCTGGTTTTGTTGCTCTCAAAGTTAAATTAAAATGTAGAACACTTTTGCATAAGACACTCATTTACCTAATCAAGCTGCTGAAGACTTCCACAGACCATGCAGTCTTACAGCTGGCTTTCTGTATAAGGAACTACAAGCACAAGACAAGCTTCTGCTGAAATCACTATACTGACACATACCTCTAGTTTCTACCTTAAGTTGCTTACACAGAAAACATCGGAATCTAGGGAAAAATGATCAATTTGTCTTGAGAACTGAAGTTCCAACAAAAAGAGTAAACTGTGAAGTTCAGATGATTTTGTGAGCTTTAGAAACCTTTGTCCTGAGATGTTTTAATTTGAAAAATATCCACTTCTACTGTTAAATCCTCTAGAATATAAAAAGACAGACTAAAAAAAGTAAAGAAAAAGTTCCTTACTGAAATCAATTAGGAATCTGCCATAGCCCTTACGCTGATATTGCGGAAGAATCATTATACAGGAAACATTGTACTTCTGTTGGCAGTGTTTTTCCTGTTGGAAAAAAAGCATCATATTGAAGAAACAGATCAGTGAGAAACAGTGTAAGTTGCTCTGTAGAAGTGCCTAAGTAGTTCTATAGCAAAAAGTGAGATAGGAAGCCACAGTCAATTTTTCTTAGGAACAATAAAGCCAAGGAAAGATTTCAAAGAGAGTATTAAAACTATACCATCATTTCAGTTAAGAAAAGCAAAAAGAATGAAAACTTGACATAACCTTCTGCTTAGATAGTATACAGTAAAGAACATGGGCTGCAAAGAAGATAAATTCTAAGAATAAATCTGAAGGCAGCTAAATTCATTGCAAAAGACTGCAATATTCCAGTGATTCCTTAAATGTTACAAGCATAACATACCAAAATCCAGTCTCAAATCTGCTGTTCTGAATACTAAAAAAAAAAAAGCTTCAAATAAAGCTATTAAAAAATAATTGAAATAATTAAGGATAAAAATCTTAAGAAATGTCCTATCTGAAATTTTGGCCCTGTTCCCTCAAAAAAATAAAAGGCTTCAAATCAGGTGCAAAGTTAATAAACTTGTTTGGAAAACAATATATATACGGAACAAAAGGTGAGATAAACAGAACTACCAAGCAGTTCTATCTTACAAACAGTAATACCCAACCTCCACCAAGAGCAGGAAGAAATTTGAAAAATTTGTTTTAACCACTAGCTACAGCACACGTTCCTTAGCAGCCTATATGCTATTCAATATTACAGAAAACTTGGGTTTACTAACTGGTGGTCTCTGAATGTAAGATAAATAAAACCTCATTGCAACAGACGTCTATTCCTGTATTACATAATTTATTATATAAAATGCAAGAGCCTAAATTACAACAATTTAAAGAATCCAAAGCAGCACTGCTCACCATATCAAACAATACATATCCAAATACTTACCTTGGAAAAGTAGCCAACAAGGTGGCAGCCCTTAACATCATTCTGTGTCAGCACATAGAAAAGAAATGGCTCCACATCGTAATAGAGAGTCTTGTGATCCAAGAAGAGTTTAGCTAACAAGCACAAATTCTGGCAGTAGATAGTGCTGACATTGCCATCAACCTTAGAGATATGAGGAAAAGTTCTGTCACTCCATTTGCTGTTACGCAAGGACAGGATTCACCCAAGTATCCCCGTATATTTGAAATGTTAACATGAGAGAAGACTTCTCTGTCACAGGTAGCATTTCAAAGGACTTAAAACTTCCACAGAATAGAGGCCACAATCAAGTTACTGTCACATTCAACAGCTTAAGAGACAACTTAAAATTAATTTCTGCAAAATAAAACCACCATACTTTTACAAAGTGAGTCTTCTGTGTTTTACGCCTGAATAATCTATTCATAAGGTCAGTTCCTACTGGCTGCTTACTTATTGTTCTGCACTCTTGGAAACTCAATGTTTCAAGAATGAAGATTTTTAGGACAATGAAAAATTTATCACATGATTAGGTGCTGAAGACCCTATTTTATAGATAAAAGTGAGCAGCTTCATTTTCTAACTTACCTCAAAGACTGATATATTATTCTTTCTGTAAATTTCATTGGCTGGAGGATGAAACCAGCCGCATTTTTTCATATGCTGTTGGAGAATAGTTCTGCTTTTCATATATTTTAGACAGAATTCACAAAGGTACAACTTCGGTAGCCTGTAAGCAAAGATAAAGAAACATCAGAGACTGAAGATAGAGACTTCTGCACAAAATTCTTCACTTCTGCCAATGGAGAACTTGATAAAAACAAACCCAATATACACTGACCTTGTGTATGTGCTAATGAGGGCAAAATCACCTTACCATAGTTAAAGTCATGACACTAATTCTGTAAGGGCATATTAAAAAAATGCCCTTAATGTCCTGCATAATTACATTTACATTATTAAGTTATGCAGAAGAAGCAGATTAAAATCCTAGGAAAAAAGCCAGTAACCTCTCCTAGTTTTTGCACTAATGATGCTAGGATGGATGAGATAAACAGTTCCTATTCCCTTCTTTCCCTCATCATCACAGACAACATCCCAGCTGTATGTATGTACCCTTGAGTGATGGGTCACATCACCACCTACCCATTTGCTTTAAAACCGTTTTACATACTACACTGACATGAATGAGTGGAATGCAAGTATCCCAAAATTCTTGTGATTTAACTCCTTTTATATGTTGCAGTGGTTGAAACCACCTCGGGTGCTACTGAGGAGCTGAAAGGTCCCAAGAGAACAAAAGTATGCTGGTGGGACAGCTGTGAGGTCTGAAGTTCCCCCTGACCTTTGGATGGTCTCCCCATAAGCAATGTTAATTCCCCTATGTTGGTTGCTCCTGACCTGGTCCCTCACTCTGCCCCTCCCTTCTCCTCACTGGTGGTCGCTATATTTCCCCTTTCCACCCCCCCCCCACCTTTTCCCCGCCCCTAAGCCCAGTAAGCCATTGGCTCTGGGTCCCTATATCCGTGGGGACTTGAAGCAGTTTGCTCCTTTTCGCCCTGGAACCCTTGAGGAATAAACAGCTTTGAATCTCCATAAGCGTCTGGGTCCTCTGAGTTCTTTGGCTACGCAAGAGCTATCCAAAGCTTTGGGGTGAGTGTGTGTTTGTACCATCCACTGGCACTGGTGTGAGAAAGGCTCTGTCTGTACAGTACAAAGATGTACTGGCCAAAGTGATCTCTCAGAGCCATAGGGTTACTGGTTTTTCAGTAAAAGCAGAGGCTACTCCACACCCCAACCTCCCCCTGCGTTATTTATATATTCTAGCTTGGGCAGGAATGTCTTTGTACAGCTAGAATAATTCCTCATGACGGACCACATGTTCTTATTAAATGGCAGAACAAAGAGTCTCACTTAATTTCCTTCCTCTAGCTATAGCCCTTAAAAGTCGTTCCTCTTTCTGAATAAAGTTCAAAGAGTTTGCAGTTTAGACAATTTGCAAAGTTCTTAAGCAAGAGAACAGCAAAGCAACTATATGTGCAGCACAGCATAACAATCTTTCAGACACCAAAATGTAGAAACCACCAGATTTCTATGCCTGCTGGAGTACAGCTTTCCCATAAACACTGAAGAAGAACAAAGAAGAGTCCTACCTCGAGTATTCCTGTGGATATGGGGAGGAGTACCAGGTCTGGATTTCGTACTTGCCAAATTCAATAACGGAAGGGCAGCGGACGTGTGGATCAGGAGGCCCAGTCACCCCTACTTTCTATGCAAGGGGAAAAAAACCCAAGTTTTCATGAATTTGCAAGTGAAAGACTTCTAAGATTAAATAAATTAAAACATTTTTATTTACACAGTCAATCAACCTGCTCAAACTCACTGGTAATTAGGAAGATGCAGATGTTGCTCTCTGACACTAAAAACCAGTACCAGTCACACTTCCAACAACCATGTGATTCACAAAAAGAAAGAATTAATAAACATTATTATACCATGTATCTCCACTACCATTCACGGTGTTGCATGTCATAGCTTTAAATGCAAATTAGTAGACAGCAAAGTTTAATACAGTCTTTTTCAAGTCTCATTGTAATTTTCTTTCTTGTTATTTCAATAGTGAAGAACGGAAACATATAAACTGCTCCTGAAGTTAAAAACTAGAATATGCAAGTATTAGTGTCTTCCCAGCTCTGAGATTAGATGGACTACTGTGAATGTAGCAGCTGTCAATCCAATATTCAGGATGCGGCTACCTGCTTATCATCACAAGTGCTGAAGAAAAAAAAAAGAAAAACCTCACATTTATTAGAAAAACAGAAAATAGAGTATTTTTGAACTACTTACACAACTTTTATTTCCTCTGTCCCTCTGATAGTAACTGTATATTTTAAAGCAACTAAAAATCAGGATACTAAATGCTCTACGTTAGAAGAAAACACACTCTCTCAACTCATGAAGATTTTATCTCAAAAGACTGTCACTCACAGAATTATAGAAATCCAAATATTCCCACTAGCCTGGAATTATAATATGAACCATCTGGACTGAAGTTACTAATAAATGAGAAGATTTCATGCAGGAGGTCAGCAACTAATGTGAAGAGTACCAGTGAATTACCTATATGCAAATTTATGCTAGCAGAATGAGACAGCTGTACCCAGGACAATGGGTTAGTGTTTGAAAGTTAACGTTTCAAATTACCATCTTGCTAAGCTTCCTAAGTGGGACTGGTATAGGCAAAAGTCACCTCAGGATCTAATCCTAGGCATCCACATTTTGTGGAGCTCTAGATAAAAAGGACCAACAACCTCTATTGGTAAACATCTATCAGTGTGTACACAGACATAAACAGCAATGCTCTATCCTGTTTCATAAGAAGTTAAAGTATCTAGAAAAAGAATGCTTTAGCAACTCTGAGACTCTATGTGACTCATGCTGCTAGCAAACCATCCCATATTTTATTCTTTTCACAGTCCACAGTCCAGGTTAAATGTTTTACCAGCTATTTAACAGTTCTGAGAGGACTGAAGGGTTTTTACCCACTTTAACCTCTTACACTCTTATGCTCACTTTTATATTATCCTTCAGCTCTCTTGTGGTCAGTTCTCCATTACTCTCCAGCAGCAGAAATCAAGCACATTGGCTTCTGTCACACAGACTGACTCATCTGAAGTCTGTATTTCTTGTTGTTACTTTGTTGTTGGGATCATGGTTTTAGATTAGTTTAAATTTTTTTTTACAGATTTGGTACTTACTGCCAGACACTGAAAATTTAACTTTACCTGCAGTGCTTGTTCCTGAATATCTCGAAACAACTCCATGTCTTTTTCATTTAAGACATCCTGGCTTCCAAAAAAACGCTCCTCAGTTTCTTGTTTTCCATCCCAGCCATCCTGATTGTCTGTAAAGGAGAGAGAAAATTGTCTTCACTTACATTTACAAAAGAGTATTTGCTTTTAGTGCAGTGACAAATGACATCTTGCTGTATTCATATACTGCCAGATTTTTTTTTATGGGATTTTATCTCCAGATTTGGGACCACAAAGGAAGAACAGGTTCTAGATTTGGGACCATGAAGGTAGTACTGTCCTATATTTAGGTAGGTCTAAATGTCACCACCTAGATATTCATAGTACCATGAAGACATAAATGGCTTACCACGAAGCCTGTTTTTCACAAACAGGGATCGTAACTATTTAAACATTGTATCTGGTAAAACCAAAACCAGGACACCTACATTCATCACCCCATCACAGCAGAAACACCCCTTCAACAAAAACAAACAAACAAACAAATCCAAACAAAAAACCCAACAAAACCCATTAGACACTTCACCTCACTCCCAAAGCATTAAGTGACACTGGTGTTCTTCCAGCACCAGCCAGGTTAATGCAGGTAATATTCTAAAGCTGTAAACATAGTATTTTATTGTGGAATATTTTCCACTGCCTGCTTAGGAATAATTCAGAACTATTCAACAAAACTGTAAATATCTGAATACAGAAATTAAATAAAGGTCCAGTCATAGATAATGTCTTAAGCTAGAAAAGCAAAAAAGCCAAGGAAAGCAGAACTGCATTCTAAAGGGAAGGGATAGTTTTCAGCAAGAAGATGCCAAGCTGCACAAAGAGGCTCCTCTATGGCTGAGAAAATTAAGAAATATATGCATACATCCATAGATTGGAAACTCATGTGTCTGTCAGACTGGTTTTAGTTATCTATTTTCCATTTCATACTTCTACCTTGCTGCTCTTAATTTATGAACCACTGCCTATGTTATTTCTTTCAAATGTGACATTTATTTAGCCCATTTCCTAGGGCTGTCTGCAAGCACCTCCTTACCAATGGACATTCTACCTCACTGCAATCATTCAACCCCTCATCACACCTTGCCATCATATGTAAGAGGCTAAGGCCCCTAGGATCACTTCCTTTTTTCAGCTCATATTCTACCTCAATGCACCAAAGATAAGTGCATTTCAGTGTTAACTTTCAGCTCAAAGTTTCCAGCATCTAACAATTCCAGTCACTTCAACATCCTAACATTTGCTTGGTAGAAGGATACTTACATTGGCAGGGTGAAAAATCTTTACCTGTAGGCCATTCTGAAGTGCTAGATTTCCTGGTACCCTTTTTCCTGATCCTATACTGCTGAGAATAGTCTACCACTTCTCCTCGAGCTTTTCGTCCATCAGGGGAGGGAGTGAAGAATTTAGTAAGGCCATCTATAAGCCCTTTGGTTTTCTTGTTAAACTTCAGTGTGTTGCTGCCATCTCTGCAGAAGTCCAAGACATCTGTCTGCTCCAGGTATCCTCCTTCTGATGATGCTGACTGGCTGGACAGAGCCATCTTACGCTTCCGACCCCGACCAGGACCAGTGCGAACTTTGCTGAAAGGACCTTTTGATCTAAAGGATGAGAAGGAGAAAGATATGGTGAGAAGATGTGGTAAGGTGGCCTGCCATCTCCTCTAACATATTTATCAACCACACAGAACATGAGCTGAAGAATTTAATAATACAGGAGTCATCAAGAGTCAGTGTACCCGAGAGAAGCCAGGATTTAAACATCTCAGTAGAAGTACTGTACTATTCTTCTCTACATTGAACATTATGTCAAACTAATTTGAGTACAAACAATAATTTTTACCAAATTTAACACAACATTAAACTTTACAATCAGTAACCAGAATAAATACATGGTACAGAAGGCTTTAATTTATGCAATCATTAAATATTTACACTGGTCATTTGCCATAGTTTTTGTACTGATAGGAAATTGTTGTAAGAATTCCCCAGAAAGTTAATACATGAAGGATGTGCCTATTAGCTAAGAACCTATACCACTGACAGTCACCTTAGCTGAAAACAGCATTGCTCTCCAACCAACTGCCATCTTTAAGACTGTAAATTTAAAAACTATATTGAGATGGAAGTATTAAAAAAGTGCATGGATGTGGCTTGGGGATATTGGTAGTGGTGAACATAGGGATGCTGGGTTAATCGTTGGATTTGATGATCTTAGAGGTCTTTTCCAACCTAAATGATCCTATGATTCTATGAGATAACTGAGTATTCAACACTTCTCAGAAGGAGTGTCCTAGACTGACTATTTTTAGCTACAGTTTTTTTAAGCTACAGAGGATAGAAATAGGCAGCTTTTTCCCAAGAAGACAAACTACACATCTTTGCATAATTCTGATATATTTTACAAGTGAAATGATGGAACAAAGGCAAAAAAATTGTCAATCAATCATGAAATAATAGTTAAGAGACAAAAGAGTAGAAGTAGATGGCTAGTTTTCCTTTTGCTCCTCTGAATAATACTGAGAGTTCTTCTATGCAAGGCTATTGTACTGACTGAAAAAAAAGCATGTTTAACAGAGACACTCCCTCTGTTTTCAGAAGCATTAAACTTTGTAAGGTTGTTTTCCAGAACATCCTCTGGTGCTATTGGTTAATATCAACTGGTGGTTCAACTGTTTTTTTAAGCTGATCTGATGTCCAAAACAGACATTCTTGTGACGCGCTCCTTCACTGTTTTGCACCCTGAAGAGTCCACAGTGCTTCATCACAACCAGCACTGCACAGCAATCTTAATTCAAGGAAATTGCTTCGGCTGAACAGTTAGAAAGAAGTCCTGCCCACCCAAATCCAATTACCTGACATTTAGGTAGCTGCCCTACAACAATCATGACCAGGCTGCAGCAACACAAGCTATCTCAGACAATAGAGTTCTCCACAAATACAGAAATATGTGGAATGGAAGCAGAAAGGGGCCAAATATTTTCTGGCAGCAGTGTCAGATTAAATATATGTCAAACAATCTCATATGCTTTATTGTGATTACTTAATTTTTTTTAAACAACAGAAAGGGTTCTTGGGAAATGCAAAGCAAGGCAATTATGCTGGAAGAAGGAGCCATGCAATAACAGAGATTACATGAACAGCAAAATTAGTCTATGACTATAAGGAATAGTTCAAAAATAAACAGTAAATTATTACAAAGAGTAAAAAAATCTTGGCCAAAAGAAGCACTAAGGTTACTTCTGGTCTTTCACAGTTCTTTTCAGAAAATATTTATTAAAGAATAATGAACAGCTCTTAATTGTAAAAGAAAACTTCTCACAAAGTAGACTAGAGACTTTAGAAATACCCACTGTCTTACTCTTCCTTATGGAGACTTACGTTGTATTTTGATTCTTTAACCTGTTTTTGGGACGTCCTATTGGGTTAGCATAACGTCTTTTTATCTGTGCTGCCTTCTTCTGTAAAAGTTTTCTTCCTTTCTTCCGTGGTCGACATATTTGACATATCCACATACCTATAAGACACAAGTCCCCATCACCGAATGCAAGAGATATCTATATAGGACAAAAGGGAGAAATACAGTCCACAGGCCTTCTGAGATTAAGGGTAGGAACAGTACAAAAGGCACTGATTATCACATATACGTGTGAGAAGAATATGTGCATGCTTCAAAAATCTAAACTCAAGTCCTGTTAATATTCTCCAGCCCCCAAAGAGTTCCAAACACAAAGGAAGTCTCCTTAATTGGCAGCACATCATCAGAAAACCATCATTTAATGGTTAATTATCCCATTATCTGCTTATAACTATACTACTTCCAACTGTTTTATATACAAATGTTTTCTTCTGACTACCAAGGAAGAATCTGCTATAGATAATCTGCTGATTGGAAAGAGAAGATCATTTGTCCACAATACTCTACTGTCCAAATGGGTATCACTTCAAAAACATAGAAGTCATCTCTTTCTTTTGTACAAGGCTATTAATACAAATGAAAGCTGATCATCTTAATCTGTAGAGATTACTTCTATTCCTCCAAACGTCAAGAATCTTTTTTCAAAACCCTTCACAGAGAGTAATGTACAGGAAACAGGAGATAGTGAAAAACCTGGATATAAAGTTCTGACCCTTCCTTGGTTTCTAATACCTGAAAGGTAATTCCATACAAAAATGAGCTAAATGTAGCTGAAAGAGGACCGAGTAAGTGGAAGCACTGGCTGCCCACTGATCTCTTCCAACACCATCTTAAATCCTTTTCACCATAAAGTCCTCACCTTTTGGCATCCTGGTAAGAGGAGGATCACAGCATTCCATGTGAAAGCCACGGTCACAGGAGTCACAAAATAGCATGTTATCCTGTTGAAGACAGATAATCTCTCTCTATATGTGCATCAGCATTAAGCCCTTCATTAATTTGCCACCATTTCAGAGAACAGGCACATAGTTTTCAACTACAGTCAATTCAAGGTACTTCCCAGGTCTCAGAAAGACTACCAGACTAAAATAAAAGCTACACATATTTGCCTCTAAAATAATTTTATTTTGTAGTTTAACTTAACAGCCACAAAACTGGTATCCTCTTCATTCAATCCATACTCCACTATACTCACAGCATTTTTTCCTTGATCTCTACAGGAACTGCATGTTTTGCATTCAATACACTGCCATCGCAAGGCTTTCACTCGAACTGTCAGCTCTGGAGAGAACTTCAAACAGGACGGATGACCTAGAGAAAAAGGAGAAAAATTTACTGGTAAAATCATTACACTTCTGTTAATGGTTATAGACAGCTCACATAGAGACTACTTTATCAACTATGTATTAACATGCAGAATTTTGGTTATCCAGATACTCCTATTTTTAGGTGCTTCTGTTCTTACCTACTTATAACATAAACCAATGCCCTAGACAGCAAATGGCAGGCCCACATACAAAAGAACAAAAAGATAATTCTTCAAAACTGAATTGAGAAACATGGTGAAACTGGTCTTCATTGCCACACTTAAAAAAAAACTTCCAGGAGCCAAATGAATTATTTGTGCGAGGTTGACTTAGCTGTCTTCCCTCTGGAAGCCTAAGATTCAGCTGAACTAACTGTATTGTATGCCACAGAAGAATATTCCTCACATGACTGGGTCAGCAGGAGTGACTACACTAGACCTCTCTGTGCCAACACTCTTACTAGATGCATACTCCCTCTGTGCAAGGGGCAGCACCAGGCAGTGTACCAGCTCTTCTGTCCCAAGGGAAAGGGATAACACCAGCAGCCCTGTAAATGGTCACCTACCACTGTTGCCACAGTCAGCACAAGAGATGAGCTCTTCAGGTTTCTTCTCCCGATTTTGCTCTTTTGTACCAAGGCAGAAACTGCAAATTGGAATTGGTTCAGCAACCGGCTGTGAAGAAAACAAACAGTAAGAGCACTGGCCATCTCAAGGGAGCAAACTGTAATACATAAAATGACACAGACGTTTATATATCATAAACATGATGCAACATGCATCATGTCGCAAAGATTTTACTTGGTTCTCACATTCAATACAGCACTAACTGAATAGAAATTAGTACTCCAAAGTACAAAAACTGTACACCTATTAACACTGTCATGAAAAACTAAAATAAAATCTTCCTGCAAAAAACTGTGATTATGCTATTTAGCAATCACAAGAAGATAAAAAGGTGTGCTCTCTCTGAAAAAGTTATGGGGGGAGTCAAACACTGTGTAGTGAAAAAGATGTATTTAAGACGAGGCACAACACTAGCAAAGTAAAATATAGGCATGTAATAGCCAACAATACATTTGGCCTGGAATAAGCAGGACATTTTTAAATCTAAGGACTGACATTCTACAACAGCCTCACCAAAGATGTAGCAAGTGCAATAATTTGCTTGTTTTAAAGTGCTACTTGATCAACTAGTAAGAGTGAAAGGATGGCCTAATTTAGCAGTAAGTGCTGAATTTCATTATCTAGCAAATTCTTTCTAATCCAATTCTGCATTTAAATCCTGTGATTTATAGTTTCCAGAGCAAAGATGTACACAAAATTTAATTTAAAAATACAATAAAAATATGCTAAAATCACATTTATAACACTGGAAATGGGACTAATGTTAGATTATGGCAAGTTTTGAGAAACATTCTTTGTATCGCTGTATCAAGTTATAGTTAGTGATTTCACACATACCTTTTCAGAATCTATTCTGCAGGTACATATGTGCATACTGTTAATTATTGCATGGAAGCATATGCCAGAAGAACTTCAAGCAACTTTACTCTCCCTAAACCAAAGCAAAAGCTGTATCCAGAATAGTGTCTTGCAGGAATCAGGTTTGTTTGTATTACTGTAATATAGAAACTGAAAATTTGAAAGCTCTACCTTTCACTCAGTGTACAGACACAGCATACACAGTACACTTCAAGTCTGAGATGTGGTCCTTAAAGCACCCACTAGATGGAAACAATCCGAACACCTCAGGAAATCTGTTTCAAAATTAAGCCACACCAACAGGAATGAAAACCTGATATTCCTCATTTAGAACACAAGTATTTATATTAACCTTCGGATAAATCCCAAATGATGCTGAAGTATAAACTAATATGAAATCACCTGCCCATCAAACTACTTCAGTTTGGAATATGTTCACAGGATTAGTTAACTGAAGGACTGCAGTTTCTGCTCCTTTCGAGAAATAGAGAATACAAGACAACTGTAGATAGTTATGCCAAGCATACAAATCATTAATATCCAAGTGGGAGGGGGAAGCTAGCATCTTCACTGCCTACAGGCAGTATCTTTTCAGCCATAGTCACCACAGCAACATTAGCTGAAATCAGCTATGCAGGGATTCCCCATCCTCTTTTAACAGAGAGAGGGGATCTACTGTACACAAATTGTTCTCTTTTTGTTCATGACTGGACTCCAGGTGCCAGACAACTAGCTGCTTCCAGTCAGTATCAGGTTTACTGGGGGGAAAACCCCATGTATGGAGGGTCAGTCAGTGCTTTAATTTCTTTGGGATCAAGATTTCAGGAATTTTACCTTCTGCCTATGAAAAGAAAGCTGTAACACTCATGCAACTTTTCAGGAAAGAAATAAAATTATTTCATGTATCCTCTGCAGTACGTTCACCAACAATTTATTTCATCAAAGGGAGTTTTATAGACAGTAAACAGCCTAAGATAGCCGTTATTATCTGTTCTATCCAGTATTTGTTCATCCCTGCAGTCCTTGAAACTTGGATACTCACACGTAAACACTGTCTGGGTTTAGAAGAACCAGCTCAAAGACTATCCTTCACAGCTTCAGGGTTTCCTGTATCGTCCACCCCTGGCAAGCTGCAAGCAAACACTCTACCACATTTTAAAAAACCCCAAAACATCTACAGTTTGGGGGAAGGCTCTACTAGAATTCAAAATGTTTTAGAATAATTAACTAAATTGGAACAATTCTGAATGTGGAGATCAGGTTACTCCTCCAAAGCTTCTGTGTGAGACTGTTACGCTAAGTATGGAGACATTTCAGTGTTTGTTCAGCAAAGAACATCCTGGCAAGTGAAAAATGCAAGCACACAATGCAAGATTCGTGAAAACAAGACTGGAAGCAGGCAGCTCAGTTTCATACTGCAAATTTTTGGCAGACATTCAACTCCTGCTGTTTTGCTCACAAGCACATCTATCTGTGTGATGTCACCAGATTCAGTGAGAGAGGGAGCCAGAACAAATTGGACTGACAGTGCCTTACAGCCTGCCAGCCTCTCAGCACATGTTGTTACTATACAAAGGGTTTCTAGAAACCAAATGTGCCTTAAAGATTTACAGACTGTACACTCTCCTAAAGGCGACTACAGAGAAGTGCCTATGGAAAAAGTGTGTGTGTGTGTGTATTAATTTTACAGTCTCAGTTTTGGCCAACCCGTCTGCTTTGCAGTCATCTTAATTTAGGAAGAGTGAGGTTAGGAAACACCTCAAAACCCACAGTCAAGTCTGCAGTTATTATTATGCAGTTATACTATTGTTACTACTATAGCAACTTGTCAGTAATGATAAAGCACTTTACAGACATTTTAATATCATCTGGGGCTTACTAGATACCAGGACTATCTTTGTTCCATCACCACATATATGCTTCTGGTAGTCATTGTGGTTGGAATCGAGTGGTTATAGAATTTAAACTAGCATAAAAGAAACACATACACTCACACCAACTTTTTTTTGCTTTGCTCTTTAAGACCCTCTGAATGTAAACCCCCTAGAAGCAATGCTAGAATTCACACTAGATAATACTTTTTTTGTGTGCCTGTTTTTAAGCAAGTGACAAATCATTACTCCTCACTTCAAATAGCCCATTCTGTTGTAGAAGTCTCCCTCAAAAGCTGAAGCTCCTGGCAAGAGCAGATGAACCAGAAAAGACAGAGGGAAAGTACAACCTACATCACATGGAAAAAATTATTTAAAATATGAGGAAACATGTTTCAGTGAGCAGGGCATCACAAAGCCTGGATTCCATGCCTTTTGGATCAGTGGCTGGAGAAGAAAACTGTTTCAGTTCCATGCCTCAGTAAAATCAGAACAAATGAATTTCATATTGCCAAAGTAATTTTACAAATCGTGTGGGCTTTTTTGCTGTATATACGGAAAACCGCTGAATTTAGAAAGTACTATTCAATAATATCAACTTGCAGCAGCAATGGTTAATAACTAACCCTTCTTCTATGTAAGTTACCAAATCACAACTCTTAATGTTCCCTCCAGACAGTATAGTGAAGAAAAAACATGAAGCAACTGAGAGTAAAAACAGAAATCCCTTAAAATACTGTTTTTACTCAAGAAAACAATGCTAAATATATTTTAATACACCCAAGAAAAGCTACTACTGTAAAATATGTATGTATGTCTGTGTAAATGGATATTGTCTCTAATTCACTTGCTGAAGCTCACTTGAAAGGAAGAAGCATATTTATATGGCAGAATAATGGCCTAAAACATGAAACAACATTAATACAAATGTAAGGGAGAAAAGATAAAACAGCATACAGAAGTAAGGAGCAAGCATGAAATACTTTAAATAGAAAAATTAAAGGACATTTAAAGTAAGTGCTGCCGTTTGAGGAAGGACTAATAATGGTGTGACAAGGAGAGTCAAGTGCGAAGGCCAATAGCTTGGATATTAGTGAGGTATATACAGGCTGAATTTTCTGCAGTGATTATTGACATCTGGAAACCAATGCAAAAAAGCAATGTGAATAGTATCTGGGGCTGATATTCAAATGGAAGAAATTATCTTTCTATCAGACGTGCACACAGTAAAAACTTCACAGCATGTCAACTGAAAATGCTTAGACAGTCAGTTGTTAAATAACCTTCCCAGAGCTAACAAGTCCTCTAATCAGAGGATTAAATCGATTCAAGATTTGTTAGTCACAATCAGAATTACATGCCAAGACTTCCTGATTGCAAACTCAAGAGCGGTGAGGGGAAAGACAGGTCAGATTTCCTTCTCTGCAGTATAAAGAAACTCCCTTCACTTGACACTGATTCAGGAACCTAGCAGTTCAAGTGAAGTTTTCTTTATCCAAAGTTACATCCTGTGAGCTCCCACCCACACTTTGTCCAATCTTCATAATTTTCAATATAGGATGCTGTCTTGGGAGTGACAGATGATTATATTACTCTATTTTAGATCAAAAGATATTTCTAAGAAGTCACAAACTTCCACAGTTGCAAAAGAAAAACACACCCCTTGAATCAAGAGCAAGCTAAAATCTTAATTCCTCTCACTGAAAAAAACCTTGCATTACACAATACTTTGATTTTCACAAAAAATAAGGAACTACAACATTGATTTCTAGAAATAACAAGTTACTTTGGGGATTAGATTTTTGTTAACACATAGGTAATGTCTGTGAGTATAGGTAATTACTCTATCTTTAAATACTGTACACTGCTTCACTTAAAGATTAGCAGCATCCCTAAAAGAATGGAAAATACTTCAGTTAGGAAATGGAAAAATGTATTTAACAGAATGCAGGGCCCCACATAAACATGATACCAGAGAAGACACAAAAGGAACTGTCAATGAGCATTTCATGCACATTGAAGAACTCTGTCTGATTCAAGGCTGCTACTTGTAGTTTACCCAGGATACCCACACTATGATTTCACACCCACACAACTAAGTTCAACTATGAGACCGAATCCTACTCAATTTTTGAAACTTCACCACCTTGAGCACAAAATGGAGAGAACAAAAGAAACATTCTACACATAAGTCTTCACTATCAAAATTCACTGCTCAATTTAACACCCTTGACAGTAAGATTTAACGAAGTCCCATGTCATTGACCCATAGTCACTCCATGCTATTTTCTCTCCCTGCACTGTCTGCACACAGACCATTCTCACATGAACAGCCTTATACAGCAAGTGTGGCAAAACCCCTAACACATGCAGATAAAACCTTTTCCAAGCAAGTCTGGTGTTGAGAGACCACCCATACAAAGGTATTCTGAATTTGCAAAGCCAGGTGAAGTCAGAACATTTTATGGTTGTATGTTTGAAGAAAAAACCCAATTGGTGGGAGCACAAAGCAAATAATCTATTTGTTCCTGAGACTGCACTTAAGATTTTGCGTGCAGCTTAATGATTAGCAGTTTCTGAAGTTCAGTCGTTGCAATGCTCAGCAGCAGAATTACTTTCTTTCCTTCCATGCACACCTTCAAGGAATTCAGTATGAGTCCAGACAAGTTCAGAGATCCAGCGCTACAATCAAAACACTCATTATTAAATATCCAGAACTGAATCTCAAAGACTGAGGAGAAACCTAATGCCCTGGGAGAAGCTGTATACTGTTCATGGATTCTAAATGAAGTCAAACCTATACACACACTCATCTGAAGGCTGTATCCAACACCAGTTTTCCTGGACTTTTAAGATTAGACATGACAGTTCAGCAGAAATGGGGAGAAATGTGTAGAACTGGTGACTTATTTTATAGTTCAGAACACCTTCAGTTTTTACAAAATTTTCATTTTACCCACATTCTGGAAATAGAATGGTGACTCAACTTACTGCTAGAGGTTCAAAAAAAAGCAAAGATTCCAGGAAATGAAGAAATCCAGTCTCATAACAGCACTTGTGCAGGTATTTAACTATGTACCAAGATCCATAATTTGTTCTATGCAACTTTCTGAAATAAAGAGAACTAATAGAGGTATTGGTAATTAAAAGTTTTAGTAATTCATAGGTCTTCACGGAAACATGTTTGGAAGATTCTGTATTATCAGACCAGAAGTCATTGTTTATGCATAGGTACACAGACTGGTTAACTGACCTTCAAAAGTACCTCAAAACAAGCAAATATATTACAAATGGGATTCTGTTTCCTACTCATGGGTCATTCTTCTTGGACACCCTTCTCCCTCCTTTCTTTTCCATTTCACTACAAGTCCAGATTTACCACAGTAGCAGTAAAATGGGGAGACTGCCAGATTCTTGAATAATAAAACAAGCAATGTTACAACTTCTCCTCCAATGCCAGAAGCAGTGTCAGTAGCTGCTCCAAGAAAAGGTGTTCATACAGTCAGAAAAATATTGGTGAGGAAAGAAAAATTAAGTCAGATTTGCACACCAAATGCAGAGAAAACCTGAATGAACAGGTGGACTAGAGGCCAACATGATTGACTAGGATAAATGTAGTCTGCAATCCTTGAACAAGCAAATATCCACCTACTTCACAGAGGCTGAAGGACTCAGCAGTCTGTCACATATAGCATTTGTTCACCAGATTTTGTCAACTGCATGTTTGGACTTAAAATATTAAGAACATGGAACCTATTTTTCAACTAAAATGGCAATACTTC
Organism: Eopsaltria australis; assembly: GCA_034509425.1. Taxonomy (NCBI): domain Eukaryota; kingdom Metazoa; phylum Chordata; class Aves; order Passeriformes; family Petroicidae; genus Eopsaltria; species Eopsaltria australis. The sequence goes on along the minus strand of JAVTVJ010002265.1, from coordinate 85,323 downwards.
ATTTAATAACTATTGTTTTTTAACAGTATTTTTTCCCCACCACTATGCCTTAAGATAAAATTGCTGGGAAGCTATGAGAAAAGCAGGGACAGAATGACCTGTCCTCATTCTCTCTGCTGTTTCTTCCCTTCCTATATAACAAAGCTAATACTGAAATCAAGCTGTTGTTTCTTTATCAACAATCTCCATCATCCACTGTCTTCCCTGTCTGAGTAACCTTTAATGCTCTGTAGTAAATACAATTCCTTTATTAACCAAACTTCAGATGTGTCATTCTGTATGTGTCAATAATCTGCTGGACAGGAAGGACTGACAGGGATCTGGGCCACATATTGGACTAGTCTCCTCCTTTTTAATTCACTATCCTATACTCAGCTTCTGCTGAAATTGTGTCAGAGGACACTATTTAAAAGACTTCCTCCACAGTAGTACCCATTGACACAGGCAGTCATCATGACATCTGATGTCTTCCCACAGTGACAAGCTTTGCCTCTAAGTTATCATGACTCCAGATACTGCCAGAGTCACTCTTGGTACCATTCAGCCCTATTCCACGCTAAATGCATCAGCTCATAGCATCCATTCACAGGTGTCCGTGGCAATAATATTTAGGACGTGTTTACATTTGCTCAAATACTAAGAGCTACCTGTTCACTAATCAAGTGAATGAAGTTCAAAGTAATTTTTTAGCACTTGGGTTTCCAGAGTTACACAGTGTACAGATGGAGGCCATCTGTTATCAACCACAAGGTTTTTTTAGACAGAACTAGAGATTTCCCCAGAACCAGCTGGAAGAGAGTGAATCCTAATCCTCCTCCAGGTGGGAGCCTAAGCTTGAAGAGTGCCCTTAGAGAGATGGGTGAGCTCTCAATATGTAATTACAGTGTTCTGGTCACAGATCATTTATGTACTCCACCCCACACAAATCAATCCACAATCTCTTTACCAGTAATTGGATAGTTCTTTCATTTAAGACATGGAATTAACTATTATTAACTTTCAACAGTCACAATATAGCAAGAGTTATTGTATGCTTAAAGGCCTTCAAAACAACTATGATGCCCTAAAAGCATACAAGCTTTCTAAAAAGATACAAGGAGTTTGGCTTCATGTGAGTTTATGAGTGCATACTGGGATCTAGAACTACCACTGGCAAGATGGAAGGCCTGAAGGATGCTGCATGTATAATAGTCCACAGTTAAAGTGATTGATAAGTACCAACAGATGTAAATAGCAACACAAAACTAGGAAACAGACATGCCATAAGGAACATGCAAGCCACCAGCACAGGGAGTCTGCTTTAATTATTACTCCTACTTTTCAGCCACAGAAGTTCTCTCATTTTTTTTCAGGAAGCACTTCCAGAATTTTGGCTTTGTATTCCCACCTGTACTGCAGGATAATACTAAGATATTTACTTAAAGATTGTTACAGCCACAGCCAGTTTTAACTGACATGAAAGACAGTTTCAAGGACAGTGCAAATGCGTATCAAATAGTACCACCTGTATTTTCCTTCTAATTGAGGAAGAAACAGTCCTACTGTTGTCCTGAGATCAAATTTCAGATGCTCTGGAAACTCCCAACACGTATAGCAATTATTTCCACTTTTCCTTCAGTTAGTTGATATATTACTGTTTGCTTTTTTTTTTTTAATAATAATGATTTTACAAAGATTCATACAGCCTTTTAACCTGCGTTCTGTAAGAAGTGTCAGCAAAACAAAATTAGAGCAAGCTATCTTTAAGACATCCAGCCTTAAGACTTACAACTTACTACAGCTTACGTTCCTCACAATCATGCAAAGAAAAGAGTTCTTTACTCTTGAACAGTATTAAATACTACTGCATTGTAGTAGTCTCTCAAAGTAGTGCAGTAATACTATATTAACTATTGAATGGTTGTCCTGGGTTTGGCTGGATAGTGTGAATTCTTCCCCTAGTAGCTAGTACGGTGATGTGTTTTGTAGGATGAGAATACTTTGGATAACTCACTGATGTTTCAGTTGTTGCTGAGTAGGGCTTACACCAAGTCAAGGACTTTTTAGCTTCTCACCCCACCCACAGGGAGGAGGCTGGCAGGCACAGGATGCTGGGATGGGACACAGTCAGGACAGCTGACCCAGCCTGTCCAAAGAGATATTCTAGACCATATGGTGTCAAGCTCAGTACATAAACTGGGGAGAAACAGTCTGGGGGCTGCTGCTCGGGGACTGTCAGGCCATCAGTTGGCAGGTGGTGAGCAACTGCTTTGTGTATCACGTGTTTTGTATATTTTAATTATTTTATCATAATTGTTAGATATTTTATGACTATTTTTGATAAACAGAATATGCAGGTAGTGAGAAAATGTGTTTTAGCATTCTGGAGTAGCAGCTTTAGCATTTATCAAAAGCTACTGCATTAATAAGGTAACACAGTTCACCTTAAATTTTATTCAAGTATCTCACACACATTCATTAGTTTTTAACTAAAACTAGTATTCAAGCTGTGGCTGAGTTCCTTTCTCTAGTTTGACTATTGTACTACAAAATTTTTAAATCATGCTAAATTATTTTATTATATACCCTGCAGAGTGTCATAATACACAGTCACATTTCTCTTATAACCTCAAAACCACTTATTTTGTAGTGACTAAAAGATATGATTAAAATTTTCAGCATGTAGCTAATATACCATGACCTTTATTTATTACCAAACAATAGTACCTTGTGCTCATCATCTCATGAATATTGCCCTACTTCACCCTGGGTACCAACTTTTTAAAGTGCTTTTCAGTTACACTTTTGTACACTGCCAACACAGTATCACTTGAACTACCAGGTACTACAGCCATATAAATAAACGCTGCTGTATCCACTTTCAGGAACTGTTCAGGAAGACAACCCCCAGCTCTTTTTTTCTTTGCAAAGGCTGTGGCAATCTTTGGCAGAAATGCATTGTGTCAGTGTGAATATTAACTTCCTAAATAATTTCTACAGCACTTGCCACAATAAAAACAAACAAAAACCAACCAAACACCACACCACCATGAACCCCTAAGCTAAAAACTTAGTCAGGTGATGGTGAAAGATCCCAAAAAATTTCATCAAGATACTCCTACCTTTTTCTTTCTGAATACTCATGTCAAGCCTTTCTATTACCAAAGACATCTCAATAGTCAGCATATGTTAAAACAGGAACATTGATGATTCTGTTTAGTTGGGGGAAAAAAAAAATCTGCCCCTGTCTACCTAAAGATACGTGACATTCATTTAAGGGTAAGTCATGGTTTCCAAAGTAGCACTGAAGAATTTTTTGACTGCCTCAGAAAAAAATATTTTAAAAATAATAATAGTTAGTAAGAAGTTTCAAGAAATGAAACTGTTCCTCTCAACCAATACTAGAAAACAACAATTTTTCATCAAGGGAAAAAACCCCACGAACTTTAAAAAGTAAAAATCCTGTTTCAGTCTGCAAGTGCAGCAACTGCACAGAACGAAACAGAAGGCACCATCATACTTTAAAGAAATCTTTCGTGCATACTTAATCAGGGGTTTGCTGCAGAAATTATGCTGTTACAGTGTGGCATCACTTATTTTTGACTGTAGACTGCAGGCTATGCTCATTCACTTCAGTTTCGAGATGGATGGAGGACTCAGTACAGAACACTTATCACCTCTTTGGCTGACCTGATTTGAGAGACCTGACACCTACATCTCCTTGCTTCCAGCTATAACGAAGGCATAGTGCTTGCCTGATACCACCCAAGAGGCAGCAGCTAAATGTCTCTTCTTTTGCCACAATTTTAGGTATTGCAATAATTTGTGCCTTCCCCCCCCTCCTTTCTTTCCACAACAGGGGTAAGTATTGTCGATCTTATCAGCCTGTCACCTATCATAGAAACAACTCCTAAGTCCAGCATTTTGTCCAAAACACAAGTAATACAAAAATAGTTCAACTCACATTTTAGGATCTAAACTAACTGAAAAGAAAGGAAAGGTCACTTCCCTAAAGCCTATGCATGCATGGTGCTTAAAACTCAAATTTAAGACAACTCTCCTTTTGTCAGCCCTTGTCACTATCAGATAAGCAAATTTCAGCAGTGAGCTGTGCCCATCAGCAGGACTTTTTTTCTATTTGCTTGTTTTCATCCAAGTAATGTTTTTAGGCCAGATATTTGAAAACTATAATGTCAGCAGCACGTCATTACCACCCAGTAAACCATGACAACTCGCCAGGATTTTTGTCCTTGAACGCTAGAATGTGGTATTCGTAGAACACTGAGATGAAAATGAAGATCTGAAAAAAACAAGGAATATTTACTAAACAAAGCTTCTATGGTGCTTTATTATGCTTATTTTGGTTAAAAAACTTGAGCCTCGGCTTTACAGACCTCCTGCAAGGTATTAAATTTCATGACACACAGTAAAATACCTAGAACTGAACGTTCACTTCCAGGCATCTAACAAAGTGACAGTACTGTCAGACAGGTTAACTAAATGCAGCTGCATGGATGCTACATTTAAATAAATGAAAAAATATTATTCCTTTAAGATTCATAAATTTTTCATCATATGATAAATGGGAGAGTTATTAAATAGATGTTAATGATCAAAACGTGTGGGGATGGAAGATTAACAGCAGCAAACAAGAGACAGTTCATAAGGATTTTTCAGATTTGGGAGGTTGAACTTTTTTGTTCTTGTTACTGCCTAAACAGTAAGAATCAAGGGAAACATTGTGACAATACTACCAAAGAATCTGTACCAAATATATTCCATTAAAGAAAAAAAAAAAAAGGAAGAGTAAAAATCCCACACCACTCTCAAGCACCCAATAAGTCAAGAATATCACTACAGCACAATATATCTTCTGCACCTGCATAAACTGGTTGAGATTTAACAGAAAGCAGTAAAGTGAAGGTCATCACACTGTCTGCATGGAAAAAACAACCAACCAAGAACAAACCAAAAACCAAACTATCTTAAAAATCCTGGAGAACAGGAACTTATCTTTAAGCTACCACTGACTTGCTGGTCAATTAATGCTGGCAGAACCTACATGCTTTAACACTTTATCTTTAAAATTACTTCAGAAACTAGCATGAAACTCGGCCTGAGTTATGCAGCACAGAGATGGTACATGAAGAGCAGAAATCTAGGGTTAAACACAGACACACACAGACACCAAAAACCAGAAAAATTTATTGACAAAATCTATTGCAAAATTTATATTTTTCCAGGGGGACAAAAACTAAATCCCAGACTAAATTCAGTATTTATAGTAGTTCATACTACCATTCATCACTCTGATTTATAACATTTTAAGAAAAGTGCAGGGAACAATTAATCTCAAAGAACATCAAGCTGCTCCTGAATTTCAGCACATTACAAGAAGGCTGAATAGGCTGGGAAACATACTGTGTCAATAATATGCACAGCTAATACTGTCCATTGTTACCAGCACTCTCAATCCAGCCACCTCATGTGCCAGGTTTGTTTACACACAGTTTTCATAATATTTTACAGCTATACTGATTTCATTATAAAGTTGAAGACTTACATAGTAAACATTTGTAGACAGAACACTTGAAAAAAGGATAGAGGACGCTACTGGACTTTTCAGGAATAATACTTCCTATATTACACCAGCCCACAGCACAACACACTGACAAGGTAAGTATTGTGCCCACAGTAAAGCTCGCACAGTTAAACTAGAACTTCAGAGAAACTTTACTAGAGATAAAGCAGCTGTGCAGATTTTATTTTCTTTAGGAAGAAGGCTCCTACAGCAGTTTTAAGTCTTCAAATCCTAATACATCAAAATAAAGCATCTCTCACCAGAGGGTGAAGCTGACTTCAAAAACCATGAGTAGGACACATCCAAAGAGCTCATCCCTGAACAGGATATTTATAACAACCAAAAATTTCCAAGTCTGCTGAAAAATGTATCTCTTTAGCATAAAAAAGAATAATTTTCACATTCTAGATGTCCTAGACACTAGTAATGCAAATATATGAATCATCGGCAAATTGATCTTCAATAAACAAAGGGAAGCTACTGTTTTACTCTGCATTCACAGTAACAGAAAGAATAAAAAGATACAGACTGCGTATGAATTTCACTCCAACAACTTCATCTTGAGATTAGAGTGGAGGACCAATGACCTTAGGTATGCAGAAAGGAGGGGAAGACCACAAAAAATAAGAAAGCAACAGAAAAGTATTTTGTTTTTTATAAAGAACTTATATTTAAAATGCGGGGGACAGGAGGGGCCAGAGAGTACAGAAGTCCCTGAGTGCTCTTTTCAGCATTTCCATGTTCTCTAGATCACAGAATGGTTTGGGTGGGCAGGGACCTTAAAAATCATCCAGTTCCAACCCCCTGCCACAGGTAGGACCACCTTCCACTAGACCAGGTTTCTTCCTATTTCACAACAAAGTGGTTCAGGGACAGAAAGTTCTTTGCCCAAAATGAAGAAAGCCTCTAAGACATTAGGTGACAATTGCTAATCAGCCCCTCCATATGTTACCTGAGTACAAATTCAAAGAAGAAATGGCAGTCAAATAAAAATCTGAAAGTAAAAAGTTTATCTCAAGTCCGCTTTGCAAATCCACCTCATCTTTAAGAGAGGAGGCTTACTTCCTATGTTTTGCTAACACTCCTACAGTAAGCCTGTTACCATACATTCAGTTCCACTGCACAGAAGCATTGTAAACTCCCCACAGTAGCTCATCTGCAATTTTCTGCTCCAAAGTACAAATTACAATCCATTACATTTCCTCTCATGCTTAGAAAATTGGATGCAATGGGATCCTAAATACACATTAATAACTTCTAACAAGCGAGATGCAAGATCATTGGCCTCAAATTGCAACTCTGTATTGACACATTCCATCAATCACAACAAAACAACCATGCAAAAACTGGATCTTACCTTATCCTTTTCATGGGGAAGGAGACACACTGGAGGGAGACAGGAAAGAGACTCAAAACTCGCCTTCTCATCAGCATTAGTGGTTGCTTTAGTGTTGAGTTGGTACAGAGGTCCATCCTTAAGGAGCCTTCCATGGCCAACAGCACGTTTGACAGCCAATCGTAATTGCTGGTGAAAAATGGAGGCAGCGCTACCTCCAAATAATGCAGACACATCTTTCTGACCTTTCAGAAAGCGCTCGATGTTCTTCAAGGATGAGCCACTAGACTCAGCCAAGCCCTCAATTGCCCGTTTAATAAGTTTATTCCAGTCCACATTTGGTTTACCATCCAACTTGCCATGGTTCCGAGGCTTCGGAAGTGCTATCCTCCCAGGATTATCGGGATCCTTGTAGGAGTTGAGACCCTTGTTGGAAACTTTTAAAATAGTTCCATCTTTGACACTCAGCTCTAACTGTTCCAGAACAGTTTTGCGGTCCAAACCATGCGAAGATGACACCGCATTGCATATCCTCTCCTCTGAAGGACGCTGTTTTTGCTTCTTTACCTTTTTGATTGCCTCCAAAATCCACTCTGTATACAGCGGGTTGGCGAGTTTTACCATGGTGAAGAATTCTGTATATCCATAGAGTCGTTATCCTTTATCCTGATGCTGAACAAGTTTCAAACGATGAGAAAACAGATCCTTGAATGATGGGAACCAGCTAACCATAGCATACACGTTTTCTGTTCTGAATTAATCCTCCTTTCTCAAACATTATTTGTTTTCACACTGAAGAGAAGAAAACAAAACAATTAGAAACTCTTATACTATTTCCAATAAATCCCCTAACAGCTTCACAGAAAGTTTTTCCACAAAGGTAAAAGATTTCAACGTTATCTCACCTGAGTTTCTGGTCTCACAATCAAAAGAACTCTAATGTTAGGCCTGAAATAAAACAGGAGAGACATTAAAAAAAAAAAAACAGTTATGAAGAAAAGAAAAAAAACTAGCAGACAATGTTGAATTTGTTAAACACATAGCAGAGGTTTAAGCCACTACAGTTCTGAAATACTGAAGTAATACTTCAGGTTTTATCTTGACTATTCATAAAAGTATACTCTAGCACTAAAATTACTCCATACAACCTAGCGAAAGGTGTCCTTTCCATTTTGATCCATTAGTCTATACCAAGTTTTGTATCACTAGTGAGCACAAAATAAATTAGTATTTGTGGGGAGAAAAGAAAATCACAACAAACATCTTAAAAGAGCAGAAGCTCTCTTAATTTTTGCACATGGAAGACACTGCCTGAACTTCAACAGAAAATAGGAATAACCAATACTCTTGAGCAAACAGCAAGAAACTTACAGAGCACTTACAGGAGTATAATCACGAGTCTGTTTCCCTTCTGTGAAGAAAAGCTATGACACTTGTTCCATAAAGTAAAAATATGAAGAAACACAGCTAGAGATTGTAATTAAATGCTCTACTTTTAGAGGCCGTAGAAAAAAGAATACAACATAATTTTCTGTATTGATGAGGCCCACTGAAAACACCTGAGGACAAATTAACAGGTGACCATACACAGCATAAAAAGAATACTTATGACACTTAATTAAAGATGCTGGTGAAAGAAAGGGTATGAGCCTCTACTTTAGAGAGCCTTTAGCTAGTTATCTTTAAAATAGCTTTTTCTCAGTGTGATAACTGTCTGCTGTGCTGAAGTTCTACTTCAGGAGTACACTAGTACACTAACTGAGAAGGATATGTAAACTGTTTATCGCAAGAAATAATGATTTTCTACAGGGGAAGTTTTAGACAAGAGCTAAGTCGACAGCACAGTTATCCTGTTCTGCTTTGTAATAAGTACTTAAGAATTTATCAACGCATAGAACATATCTGCATACAGACACCAGACTCAATAGCAGAGCTCCACATGGCCAGTACTGGAAAGATTCTGAACAACTGCTTAAACCAGAAAGGATGCTGCGAACAACAGATGTAAAGGGAATATGGTCCTCGACACCTGCCCTCCTCGCAACGCAAAGATGCGCTCTCGCGGTGCCCCAGCCGGCCTGGATCCCGAGGCCCGGAGTCCGTCCCCTGTCCCCGGCAGAGCTCCGTGCGCAGGGCGTTATGTAACCGTCCGGCCAGGCCGGGGCGACACCGGGACGGTCCCAGCGCCGGTGGGTCACTCGCTCGCTCGCTCGCTCTCTGCGTGACAAGCGACCCCTGCACCTGCTACCGCTCGTCCCCATCCCTACCGCGGGCGGGTCCCGCACAGAGAGCCCCGAGGAGAGCACTGCCTCAGCACAGAGACTCGCACCGGCAAGATCGGGAAAAGCGGGGCGCAGGCCGCAGCCGCGGCAGGCAGCGGGGCCCCACGCAGCTCTCCGTTCTCCTGGACACGGGCAGTGCAGCCGGGCCAGCTCCTCGCACTGGTACGGCTGGGCCCGCGCCCGCCTCAGCCGCGCTCTCTCGCGCCATACACTGAACGTAGCCCAGCTCGCGGACCCCCGGCCACTCCGCCCGCCTCACCCGCGCCGTGCCACGACCGCCACCTCCCCGAGGCGTGGACCAGGCAAGCGCCGCGGGAGCGGACGGCGGGGCCGGGCCTGGCGCAGAGCGGCGGCGGGGCCGGAATAGGCCGCGAGCCTGGAGCGCCCAACGGGCCTTCCCCTTCCCCAGGCCACGGAGCTCGCCAATCGCCTGTCCCCGACTTTCTCAGCATCAACCACCCGAGCCGGCGCGGCTCCGACAGCGTTACTTACCGAGACCCGCGAGCGCCGGGACCCGGGAGCTGAAGGCCGGACGGCGGCGAAGCCCGAAACTGACACGGCGGCCATCTTGGGCCCGGCGCGATGCGGCGGGGG